>VZRN01006441.1:1281384-1462515 GCA_013397935.1 Dasyornis broadbenti
CGCCATGGCCGGGGAGGTGAAAACCAAGCTGTCCAAGAACCTGCTGCGCATGAAGGTGAGGGGGAAGGAGGGGAGGGGGTGCCTGAGGCCTGCGGGTGTGCTGGAAGCGGCCGCCCCGGGGGCGACAGGGCCCGGGCCGTGCCGGCACCGATGGCGGTGCCGGGAGCGGGAGTATCCCCGGGCACATGGGGCCGTCACGGAGCCCCTGGGTGTGGGGCATTCCCGTGCCCATCACCGGCCACGCGGCGCCAGCCCCGGCTGACGGGCGGCCATCGGTGTGCCCCGGCTTTCCCCAGCCACGCTCTGAACACAGATGTGTTTATCCATGGCCAGCTCCCCGGCCTTCTCGGGCTTGCTGGGCCCCCGGCAAAACGTCGCTGCTGCCGACACCGAGCTGCTTGAACGCTGCGAGCGGCCTCGGGGGTTACAATCTGCAGGGTCGTGCAGGAGAGCAACTTCATCATTCCGGCAAAAGTCTCCCCTCAAGAGCCAGCTCCAGCACCTTTTGGGAGTGCTCTCGTTCCACTTTGCTCCTCTGCAGCTGGGTTGCTTATTGTAAATTTAAATGAAAATATTTCCCCCCCACCACCACATTGAAATGAAAATGCCAGTGCTGCTTGCTTTTCTTGGGGGTGGGACTTTTAGTATTGAGGAGAAGACAAATGTTTCGGTTTTGGTATGTCCATTTTTACCCCTGTTTGCGTTGCTGGCTAAGGAAATCCCAGCCTGAATGGGGGTTAACACCCAGCATTAACCACCTTTCCCAACTCATAAATGCCAGGGATCTTAGTAACATCCCGGTGTGCCTGTTACCCTTGGAACTGTGAATCTCGTGTCACCAGTGTGAAATTGGTCTCTGCTTTTACGGGCTAATGGATTCTGCCTCACACCATGTGCTACAACTCGTAATTCAGCGGAGTACGTTCTGCTCTGATTGATGGTCCTTTATTGCTGGAAAACAACCTGGAAAAGTTAAGTTCCCGGGGTTTTTTTGGTTTGTTTTTTTTTTTTTTTAATGTTAATATCCATTCAGTTTTATTAACTGAATATGATGGCGCCTTTGTGGCATCTTGCTTGTGGTGTTTTATTTAGCCATTTTCCCCCCACGTATTTATATGGGGCTATATTTCACATTCTGTCTGAACAGAGTTAGCTGACTTCAATTTTTCACATAAAGTGCATTCTGCTACGGTTGGATGATGGAATATTTACCTTAATTAACAGATGCTGCTGAATCTAAAACTTGTACAGAGAAGAAACAAAATACATCTTGCCTCGCTCTCAAAAGGGAGTAGTTGTTGAACTGAGTCAGCCAGCAATGTGTGCCACAGTCAGACTCCCATAACCTGGATGGCAGCATCATTATTTTTCCTTATTTTTATATAATACACTTTTAAAATGAAATTTCTATTCCCATTGTTTGCCAGTTTACTAACCCCCCAGAGATTTCAAAAGCAGGTTTTTAGATGTTTTTTTCTTACAGAAAGCCGTGGAGAACCAGCCATGTGAATACGCTGCCATGACATTTGCAGGTTCACAGTCCAGGCAGTAATAACCAGCTTTGAAGAGATCAGTAGGTTTTGAAAAGGTCATACACAGATCTTATATTTAGCACTTTGTTTCTGCAGATCTTCCTGTTTACAAATATTTTTATTCAGCCTTCAGCAGCTGCCTCTGCAGGTATCCAATCCAGTGTATTTCCAGAATTCAGCAGGTGGGTGAAGTGGCACCCAGAAGGTGACATGTGGTTGGTGGCGTTGGAAGGACCATTTGCACTAAATACTGGCCCACATGGAGACAGATTTTTAGATCTTGCACCATTTGATCCAGGTCCCATTTCTTGGGGAAACTCACACAAACAACCCCTCAGTTACTGACTTACATATTCTGTGTGTACCACAATGGGTATATTTTTAATTCATTAGCATGTGTTTACATTCAAGATAGACTTGATCACATAATTTTTATCTAGGTTTTTCCTGTAGTAATCTTTAGGAACATAATCTTTAAAATGGAGTGTGAAGTGATTATTTAATTGGGTTCTTGTAGCAGAATTTCTTGTGTTGAGATTTCTGACTGGCTAACCAATTTCCTTGAGCAATATGTTTTTCCACATGATAGATTCACTTATTTTCCTCAAGAAGATACTGTAATTTTAATTGGAAAGCTTTGACATATTTTGAATCGACTCAGAAAACAGAAGTCAATTTTTCTTCCATTAAGGATCTTGTACAGTGGATGCAAATAGAAATGGAAATGGAAAATGAGATACTAGCTCTATTGGCTTGTACTTCTGAGTTTGGTTTGGTTGGGCATCTTGTAAGACTGAAAAGATGTGTGAGTTGTATGTAATACATACATTACACATCTATATTACCTATGTATTTTTACAGGACTGTGTGTAAACTGTACTGTTAAACTTGCTGTGTCTGGGAGTTAGGTTTGGTATAAATGTAAACCTCTGACAGATACGGTTACTCAAACACTTCCTGTAGATCCTAAAGAAGGTCCCAGCTTCTAGGGGGGTGGGACTATACGGATTATTAGCATAAAATTGTGAAGAGTTCTGGCTTTTTCCAGCATTTTTCATTGACATTGTTGAGACTTAATTGTCACTCAGTCCAGACACCTGACTTGAGACAAATGGAAATTAAAGTGCTGTTTCACGGGCCTCAGGTCTGTAGTTCTGTGCTCTCAGCAATTTTTTATAGGCTGTGACAGATGTCTTCTTCTACTCCCAGCTGTTGAGAGGTTACTGTTCCTATCTGCCTGTTCCCATCCTCTGACAGAGGTTATCACCGTGGAAGCAAGTGACAGGAGTGTCCTTGTATTAGGGAAAAATAGCATTCTTGCCCTAAACTTAATTATTGGTCTCAGCTATTTTGGCAGACTGTTCCTGCAGTGAGTT
Organism: Dasyornis broadbenti; assembly: GCA_013397935.1. Lineage (NCBI taxonomy): Eukaryota > Metazoa > Chordata > Aves > Passeriformes > Dasyornithidae > Dasyornis > Dasyornis broadbenti. The sequence continues at coordinate 1,284,293 of VZRN01006441.1, forward strand.
AACAGGTGCTTAAATACACTGCTGGACTGGTACTTCGGTGGGTCAGTGAGAAGTGAAGAGCTGGGAACATCTTCCTTTAGCACAGCTGGATGGATACAGAAGACTTTTCTTCATTGTCTAGTTTCAAAGTCTTGCTTTTGTCCACTTCCAAAGGCAGGTTTGCAGCTTCAGAGCTACAAACACAATCTAGTCCATTAAATGTGAGAAAAGAAGAGGGTGGTTGAAAGTATAGCTGCTCCAGAAAATGGCCAACCTGATATGACCTACCTCTAGCTCTGAGCTCCAGTGCTGTTTGTATGGGTCGACTTGGTTCCTGATGTGCAGCAGTAACTTCAACGCCATTATCTTCTCTCTGGCCTTTGTTGAAACATTAGAAAAACGTTAGTAAAGTTAGGGAATTGTGACAACTCAAATCCATCAAAACTAGCCGGGAGTGGTCTGTTTCTTTTTACGTAAGTACAGATGTGATCAGCAGCTGTTTTAATCTTCCGTTGTCTGTTTGCCCAAACTTTGACCAAACACAGGGAAAAAAAATTCACAAAAAGCATTTACTTTTTATTAACTGCTAAACATGATGTAATGGATAGTAGCCATCATGTAATTATTGCATGTTCAGAAGATACGATGCAAAAAAACTGAAGCTGTGTGTTTGTGTCTTTCTTTGTAGTTCATGCAAAGGGGTTTGGATTCACAAACTAAAAAACAACTAGAAGAAGAAGAAAAGAAGATAATTAGCGAAGAACACTGGTATCTTGATGTACCAGATCTAAAGGAAAAAGAGTAAGCTTGCAATCTTTTGTACTTCTTATCATCGTTGGATTGTTTTGAAATGGAAATAGCATATTCATATTTTTTTTCCTATAAGTATTATAAATAACCAGTTAACAGAAGCAAAAATAGTCACAGACTGGCACTACAACTTTTTTTATTACTTATTTTAGGGCTGTTCTTGAGGTTGCCTAGTGTAGTTTGACCTACTTTCAATTCTTGTGTGTGTTATTTTCTTTCACTCACACATTCTTCCAGATGCGTGTAATTAGTTTCTTTCAATCAGGGTCCAGTTCATTCATTGCTGCTTTTTCCCTTCATTTGAAAAAACAAGTTTGAAACCTTGTGTTAGTAAATTCAGCTCCAGTCACATGGTTAAGTTGATTCAGGACAGTTCTGTCCTCTTGTGTCCAGCTCTCTTCAAACCCTGGTTTTGAAACTGGAGAGATAATGGCAAAAATAAAGGAAGGCTGAGCTAATAAGGAAGAAAGTGTCCTGCTCTTTAGAAAGGTGCTTTAAATAGCAGGAGAACTACTTTTGAAATTGCTTGGGTTTCATCCTTTCAAAAGTGGAAAAAAATTCCATTGAGGGAGAACATACATAATTTTGATAAAGCTGGGGCCTCAGGAATCAACTGTAGTTGAATAAGCCCATTGATAAATTCTTTTCCATTCCTCTTGGTGGATATGACAAAAAGGTATTTGAGCTTCAGTTGCAGCAAGGAATGTTCAAGCTGGACCTTGGGAGAATTTTTGTAACAATAAGGCTATTGAAGTTCTGGAGTAGATTGCCTGAGGAGACTCTGGACTCTTCATCATTGGAAGTCTTTTGAGGACAGGTTGGCTGGACCTCTGCTGTTCATGGCATATGTGTAACTGATACTGCCTTGGGGCAGGACAATGAGCTTAATCTCTTCAGCCTAAGTTCCTGTGATCAAGAGAGTTTGTTTTACATGGGAGATGAAGAGGACAAGGGAAGGAGGTACATGTGTGTGAGGAAAAGGATGGAACAATCCACGGAAGTACTTTCATCTGACACGTGTATTATGACTGCCCCAGGGTCATGCTTCTTTTCTCACTCCATGCTCATTAAAAGAGGAAAAAAAGGAGGGAGAAGAGGGAAATCTGTCTCTGCTGAACAGAGAATGACACAGTGTTTTATATCCTGACAGACTCAGCTAATGCCAGGTCTAACAGCACAATGAAAAATTAATTAGAAACTTTTGCTGGTATAGTAGTGCCACCTGGGGAGTGATATTTATGTGGAATTTTTATTCTGGCAAAAGTATTAATGTAGGTGGATACCAGCAAAGAGTGCTTTTTGTCAGGAGAGTTAATTTTACGTGTGGAACTGGCACGGCTTTACTGGCAAAAAGTATTCCTCTGCACTTCAAGCCGTTGTACTGAAAGATTTATCAGAGCAATTAGGCAGAAAGTAGTTGATGGTTTAAAATACACTGTGGCATTATTTATTTGTGTGTGGGGAAGACAGCAAATTCTTTTTGCATTTGTTTAATTTGATTATTTTAAAGTGCATGGTTTGACAAGATGCTGGGTTTGGGGTTTCATGCAGGAGCTGTATAATAGAAGAGAGAAGCTTTCTGCCATGTGAGGATCTCGTTTATGGCAGAATGTCCTTCAAAGGATTCAATCCAGAAATTGAGGTACCATTTCAATGTCCTGGTTTGAGGTGGTCTCACATTAGGATTGAAGCCCTTGGGGATGGGGATTTGAGTGTTCACACTGCATCCTTATTGGCCTTTGCAGCACCTTCCATAAATCCTCCTATGTACATCATCCAACCCTAAATGTTGATCAATTCAGCATCTGGTAAATAGAAGCTTTTTACCTCCCTGTGTCAATGGTCAGTAATTGCATGACTCCTGTAGATTTTCCCTCTCCAAAGTGAGGAAGCCATCCCACATGCTGCTCACCAAAACAAAAGCTCACTTTTCCTCCTGACATTTAATGCAGAGTCCAATCTACAAACATTCAACCCTGTTTATTCAGCACTTACTTGTGTAAGTAAGGTCTTAGAGTTCCAAAGTAAAAATGCTGTGCAAGAGAGTCTTTAATTTCTTTCTGGCATGATTCATGCTGATAGAAGTACACAGGGACAGTAATAAAAAGGTTACCACTGAACTGAAGCAGGAGGATGACGGTGTAAAGACTAAGAGATTTGCAGGAGGCTGTGCAAGGTTATTTACTAGTGGATTCTTTTAGTTATTTTGAACTTGCTCTCCCTGTGACTCAGCATATGATTGCTTCATGGCTTTTACTGTAAATCCTTGAAGATATTCTCCTTAACAAAACCATTTCAAGGTCTGTGTGCTAGCATCACAATGAAAAATTAATTGATCTAACTCTCTGGTCTCCTGAAGATGCTTGGAGTGCCCTTTAGGATGTTTGGGTAGTACAATACACTGAAAACACTGTGTTGCCTCTTTTCCCAAAGGTAAACTCTAAGGCTCAACTTAGCAACAGACAAGCCACGTTGCCTTTTCTTCATGAGTTCTTGTAACAATGGGCTCTAGCCTAACCAGGAACAGCAAATAATTTATTAAATTTGATTTTTACCTTTTATGCTCTTCTACCAGTGAATTTCAGCATAATTTCCATTGTGTCATGGTTAGCTGTTTAAGCTGTTTCTTACTTCGTTTCCAGAAGTTAATGATCCAAATGAATTCTAAGTGCAAGGGAGAAGACATTGAAGAGGATGATAAAATGGAGGCTGATGTGTCAGATGAAGAAATGGCCAGAAGGTAAGTTACATGTTATACTACATAATCAATACTAGCTAGGAATGTGATATGTTACTGTATTATGTGTGGGGACATAAAACCCAAAAAGGAAACAAACAAAATGAAATAACAAAAGCCCACAACAGATATGGTACTGTACCAAATTGATTTTCCAGGAATGCTGGTGTATATTCACTGGAATCTCCATCATTTTGGGGGGTAAAAAACTTGTAGGGATTTTCTGCCCTTTGATATCCAAGTATTCCATGCTAATTCCCTCCTTATTACCACTTGCTAACAAATTCAAACTATCAGAATGAACGAATAATAATGTAATAAGTCACGTAGTACTTCTGTTTCTCTAGGCTTTTAATGACCAGGTTTTTTACACCACTTAAATTCTGGATTAGATTTTTGTTTTGCTCCATGATTTTTTCTCTGATTTTAATAAAAGCTGTAAAATTTTTAAATCTCTCTACAGATACGAAACATTAGTGGGAACAATAGGGAAAAAATTTTTGAGAAAAAGAGACCAACGTGTACTCAAGGATGATGATGAAGATGAAGATGATGAAGTTGAAGAGGGGAATAGTAACACAATACCTAGTAAAAGAGCTAAGAAAATGTTCTTAAAACCTCAGGATTAATGTCAACTGCACAAGTGGAGCTTGTTACCTAATGCCTACCAGAGTACCACGAACTGGAGATCGTTTGGAGATTTTGCTATTTAATGTGAAAGGTGGATTTGCAAATCTGTTCTATTCTCATTGAAATTTCTACCATCCACAGGACAGACATTTTTCAAAGTGGGTGTGTATATAATGGATGTTGTACATCCTTTTCCTCTCTCAGCATGTTGTGCATAGTTAAACCCAGTGTTGCATGCAATCAAAAGCAACATTATTTACAATTTAGGATAACGTCTGAAAGAAGTATTTGGAGTACAGATGAGCTGTGTCCAATTCAGTAAGGCAGTTCAGCTTCCACTGCTTGCTTTGTTATGAAAATGAAACCTGTGCTCTCTTCAAATTGAAAAAAGTCAGCAGAAACATGCGTGGTTTGTGGGCTTTTTTACTGTGCTAAAATTAAGATGGGAGAAGAACAGACAAATAAAATCCACAGTATTGAATTTTATTTTTTATAAAGTTTATTTAAAAATAGAGGATTTTGTAGTGAAACTTTTTTTATACAGCAAGCCAAATATCGGGCAACGTTTACAGTTTGACGTCTGAGCAGATTGTGAGTCTTAGTTTCTGCCTTCCAAAAGAAGTTTGCTAATTTTGCCTCTTTTTCAGCAAAAAATTTCAATCTTATAATTATGTAAGTCTTGTCATAAAAGCATAATAACAGTTTCAGAAACATACTTGAAAGCTGAATAAAAACTGTGGGGTTTTGTGGTTAATGATTGTGGATTAGCTTATTTAATGTAAAAAAATTATGCTTAATACAGTCTGATACAAGGAGTGATCCTGTTTTGTGCTGGCCACAGATGTCCCCAGCATTAGCTGAGTGCACTGGTTTATTTAGCATGTGATGAAGCCATCTGAGGTAGAACTGGGATGGAAACACCATTCTCGTTGGTCAGTCAGTGCTCTGGGCCTATTGAAAAATGTCAGTGTGGTCTCGTCTAAAACCATAGCAGTTCTCTGTGTACAGCCTTTCAACAAGAAATACTGCTGTTACTCCATTCCCACAGGATGTCCAAGTTACTCATCCTTAATGCTGGCTCTCTGGAGAAAGAGGAGTTTGTTAATTGAAGTGAGAAGTGGCCATTCTACCATGGACACGAGGCTTTTTTTGGTCTTTTTTTAACAGCTCAGTGAAGCCAGACGTGAAACTCAATTATTTAAAGAAGGACACACTGTGTCTGCTGTATTTTGCATGTGATATATGAACTATAATCCATGTATCAGGAGCACCTAATTAGATATTCAAGATGGATCACACATGGAAAGAGAAATACACTTTTAACCTAGTAAGGGGACATCATGCAGGTGGAAAGGCTGTGATTCATGATCTGAGATAGTTTTTCAGAGCTAATTAAATGCTACTGGTTCAATTACTTAAAACCTGATCATATATTACTGCTAGCTGAAAAGAAGTTAATGATGGCAAGACATTTTTCTTCCCATGGAAGATGTGACCTGAGCTAAGAAATGATTTATTGTTGGTCATCACAAGAAAAACTTGGAACGTATCCCGTTATTCTTTCTTGCTTATTAGTAGGAATATCATTCCTCTCTCTCTGAACACATTTCTTGAATGGAGAGTGAATTTCTGCATTGCTGTGCTGAATGGTTGAGGGGTAAAGTGTGTCCTGGTGAACCACCAGCAGCCAGGAGATGTCGCTGCAATTGTGTGGACTGGGGATGTTTCCAGTGCTGCCATGTAAGGAAGCTTCTGGGTTATTTTGATAACAACAGTGGCTCAGATGAATTCCACGTGGAGTCTTCCTTTGTCAGGGCTCTGCAGAGAACTCACCTGCATTTCAGAGTTCTGTTCAGTCCAGTTAGGGGTAATTCTGATCAGTTAAAGGGCATTTTGCCATATGGTGCGCCTTCATTTCATGTCATTTCCTGAGGGATAGCTGGAAATGTGAGTGGCATGGTGCATGCGTAAGCACATGAGAAGCTAAAGAGTTTCCTAGAAAATCCATGATTTTGGAATTGGGACAGAGGAAGGGCAGTTCTGTTTCCTAAGTATGCCCAAAACCAACTGTGAAGAAAAGGTAGACTCTACTTTATTGTCTTTAAATCTGGGGGCTTTGCTGTTCACATTCAGCTGGATCTCAGTGCTACAGTAAGGCCAGCTGCTCATTTTTAGCACAATATTTTATTCATGAGGAGTTTGCAAAATGTGCCTTTAAAAGCACCATCCATAGTGTGTTTTTGTGAGCAAGACAAAAGCAAAACTCAGCCCTGTGTGACTTTAAATGTACTTTAAGTACAGAGTTACAAGCAGACATGTTATGGTGGGATCTTCTGAAATGCTGGTTTACATTTCCAGTGGTATAAATATATGTATATATGTACGGATGTGTCTGACTCGAGCTTCCTACCTGAGGTAGAAACATTCTGCTGTACAAAATCTGTGCTTGAACTACTCTTGACAGAGATGTAAGTGTAGCAGTGAAATATTCAGAAAGCAAACCTGCATTAATTCAGGCTTTCTTGGCTCTGACACAGACTCCAGTGCATTTTATGTGCAAGTTCCTAAGCTGTAGGGCTTTCCCACGTGGTCATGTTTCTAAATGAAAAGTCTTTCTTCTTCAAAAACAGAAGCAAGTTGGGTAAGTAGTGTTTTTATTACAGAAAATGGCTACCTGCAAAATGTAACTGGTAAAGTGCTACCAGACACCAGATGAGTTTGTGCCTGTGATCCTGAGGTGCCTGAAGTGTGGTTGTAGTTGGTGCTCACTGACAGCTCACAGTGTTTATGTGTGTCCCTTGTCATACAAAGTTTGGTCCCTCTCTTTGTCAGGCTGACGGTGCTTATTTTGTAATAACTGCTGGGGTTGAAAACATGGAAGTACTGAACAACTTCATCTTTTCTTGCTGATGTTTCTCTTCTATTCTGCTTTGTATTGGATCTTAAAAAGTCCAGGAGCAGAGTCCAACTGAAGTGAGCCATCCAGTGTCCTCTCTTTAGTAATGCTTGAGCTGATTAAACTTTGGTTCTTGGGGAGGGGCAGGATGGTCAGTGAGGCAGTGGAGTTTGAACTGTGTTTCGTGTTCTGTGTCTTGCTCTCTAATGAGGCACTCCATTATGCAATGCTACAGCCACGGGTGGCTGTCGTTGCCATTGGGCATTGCCCGTGTGTGTAATGGGCAGCTGGGCTGGGATTCTGGGACTTCATCCAGCATTCAGACTTTAAAAGAAATTGTTTTGCCTTTCTTTTAATTAGAATACCATACTTTTAAATTGTATTTGGAATTAGATGAGTCTGGGGGGGCGGAGGGGGGCGGTTTCTAAGCATTTGTTTTGCTTCACTTGAACAACAGTCCACAACGAAAACTGCAAAATTGCTTAGGCTCTCATTAAACCTTTCTCAGAGAAAGCTAATAAAGCTTCGTGGTGGGGAAGGATGTCAGACATCCCACAGTTCCCTTCTGCATGTAAATTCAAGTTTCTGTGAGAGCTGACGCTTTAAGGGCTTGGTTGTTTGTTTTTCTTTTCAGGCTGGGAGAACATCAGCTTCTACAATTCTGCTTTGCTAATGGAACCCCAGCATGAGGCCTCGGGGTTTGTTTGGTTTTGTTTGGTTTTACACCATTCTCATCTCAAACCTCTGAGGCATTTTGGGCCTGGCATTCACACCTCAATAACCTGCTTTCGTCAGCTTTTGGGGAGCTTTAGTTAAACTGTGAAACTGTTCTTAGCCATACGTGTTGACATTTCTTTGTGTGATTTCATGTTGCACAGTGAGAACTTACTTAAAATTGCCACATGAAGATGAAAAATCCCCCTTAGAGAATGGTTATTAACAGATGGGAGTCGGGGATGGTTGAAGCCTCAGTCAGCAGCAGCTCCATAGATCTTTGGTAAGAACCAAATAGTAGAAGGGGTAGCTGGGTGAGTCCCATCACTGCAGGTCCAGTTAAATGCTGGTAGGGGCCCATGACTGCCCAAGAAACCCTTGCATACCAAAACCCAATGAATTATCTGGGATCAACAGCAGGAGCATCTGTAGGGAAGCTGGGAGGCAGAATAACCACCCTGTTAATGGCTGTCCTCAAGACAAGAAGACAGCTACAACTGATGGCACAGAGAAATGTGGTTTGGTGACCTGGGTGAATGCACATGAGAATCTCATCAGATAGAATGGAGGTGGTGAGTGTTTTGAAGCATGTAATGTTCCCTGAGGTCTTGAGGAACGCCTTTTCATGGTCAGTCATTTAGGAAGGGGTAAAAACCCTTAAGGGGACATTAATATGAGGGAATAACAGGAACGCAAATTACCAAACAAATTCCGTAATTCCATTATTAATAGAAAGGCTGTGTTCTCACCTCAGTAAGATCTTTCAGTATCCCCTGTCACCTCTTGCTTTGCTCTCAGTTCCTCAACCCTGTGCAATTCTCTGTGTTCTCAGGCCATGGGGTGCCACCACAGCCAGTCACACAAAGAGCTGGCACACACCATGACCGGCCCAGAGCTGCTGGCTGCCACGCCCAGCAGAGATGGACTCCTGGACCTCCTTTTCAGTGATCATCTTCCTCAACCTACAAGCTCTTCATCCTGGTACCTGTAGGAACTCACCATCTCAAACACCACTCTTGCATTGGTCCAATATTGGCCTGTTTAGTTCACGAAGTGACAGGTAGCAGGTTCCAAGGAATAGGTAACAGTGACTGGATGAAAGGAAATGGCCTCCAATTATGCCAGGGAAGGTTTAGATTAGATATCAGGAAAATTTTTTTCACAGGGTTGTAAAGGACTGGAAGTCTGCCAAGGGAAGTGGTGGAGTCACCATCCCTGGATTCTGCAGAGAGCTCTCCTGCATTTCAGAGTTCTGTTCATTCCAGTGAGGGGTAATTCTGATCAGTTAAAGGGCATTTTGCCATATGGTGCGCCTTCATTTCATGTCATTTCCTGAGGGATAGCTGGAAATGTGAGTGGCATGGTGCATGGGTAAGCACAAGAGAAGCTAAAGAGCTTCCTAGAAAATCCATAATTCTGGGGACATGGTGTAATGGTGAGCATGATGGCAGTGCTGGGTTGATTGTTGAACTTTATGATCTTAAAGGGCTTTTCCAACCTCAAAGATCCTATGATCCCTAGAAGTTTGAGGTGGAAAGGGTTGGCCAGCAGATCAGCAGCATGAGTTGAACAGATGGTGTGTGCAGTGCAGCTGGGGGCAGCTGTACCTTAAACAACTCGTAATGTCTTTATTTTCTTTTTATTTATTTTCAGGTATACACTTATAGCATTTGTGAGGTTAATGATAAGATGATGTCTTTCAGCGAAAATACACAATAGAGTGGCAAGAATCAACATTTGACCAGTACCCAGGCTTATCACAGACTGGGGAGAAAGAGTGTTTTTCAGCGTTTCTGCTATATTTTAGTGCATTTAAGAAAATTTCCCCTTTCTTAGTGGTTTCCTTGGTTAAGCTTTTTGTAGAGAAGCACGGTAGGAGGAACAGCATTTTTTTTAAAACGAGGAAATGTGATTGTGAAATAAGAGGTTTCCTTCCCTGGCTCCTTGGGTTGTTTTTTCACTTTGATAAAGATGAACAAACACTAATGACATTAGAACTGTGTTAAGTGGTACCCATTCATGGTAGCCATATGGACCCTCATGTTTGCTGTACACAAAGAGGACAGAATTAAGGGTATTCTGGGGTCAGCTTCATACATGAATATAATGCAATGCTAAAAACACGGAATTTCCACCCCTTTTGGGACAAAAGTAAATCTAAGCCAGCTGTGACATTTAAGCACCAGGCAAAGTTTATAAGATGATTGCATCTCAGAAACAAAGCTTAGCAGTTATCTCCTTAGAGCCCATCAGCCACAATAACACTGCAATATATAGAATGTTCATCACCAGAAGAGTAGGTACATATCAAAAATTACTTGGGGCAGTTTACTGCAGTAATGGCCGAAGGGATGCACATGATGATAATTTTCATTATGTACTATGGTTTGTCTAAGGATGATGGTGAAAGAATTATGCCTCCTAATGCTCCTTTCCAAGATGACATAGTTTTACTTATATTAAAGGCAGAGGAATGAGATGAACTGTGAGTGGTTGGATCTTGTGAAAAATGAAGTTTTAAATGTGTACTTCATTGTTTAAATGCCCACAGATGACTTGTCTCCCTACAATAACCTTAGAAAATGTGTTGGCAGCATATCACAATTAATAAGCCATACTCCTATTTATGTGTTACAGGCAGTCCAAAATTCCCCAGACATATTTCTTACCCAAGCTTATAACCAGATTCAAATCAAATCCTACAATTGTGCCAAAAATTGAACAGCAGTCATCTCACAGCAAATAATTTTACCTGACTCAAGAGTCTTAAATCCCTGATTTTTCCCAAAAGTGAAACTCACTTTAATCTCATATTAATGTATACATCCTTCAGTCACTTGCAAAAGAACCCCATAACCTTGCAGTAGGGATTGCACAGACAGTGGAGGGTGCTGTACACACGTAGCATTACCGTAGGTTTTCCTACTCATCTAGATTGTGTAAGATCCTTTAACATTAATGGGGACAAGTTTTCTCTCTAGGGTAATGTTGAATTTCTCTTTGAGGGTTTTTTCCACCTCTTCATCTTCAAGAGTTACAAATTCCACCAGATCCATGTTTTCCTTGTAGTTGTATGTGGTCTCAGTGAGTGTCCACCCAATTAGTGCTCGGAATCCATCGGTGGTCTGGAGGGTGCAGATGGACTTCTTTGTGAAGAGGGAATCTGGAGAGGTCTGGAGGTACGTGCACTGGAAACGGAAATCTTCCACTGTCCGTGGCTCAAGGCTGAACATATAAACTTTCCGACACTCTTTTTTCTCCAGCAGATCGGAGTTGGAGAAGCTCTGATTGGGGATGTATTGTTTCCGTCTCATTTTCTCCAGGTACCAGACACCATTTTTCTCCGTGAACCGGAAGACGCCGGGAGCCTGGGGCTGGTCTTTCCCTGACACAAGCTCCATCGGCTGCCACATCTGGTAGGACACCCCAAAGCCTCCATCAACTACGTAGGCTTTGCCATCAATGACAACCTTTACCACGAGGTGGGTCATGAGAGTGGCGTAGGCGTTTTGGTGGGGATTGAAGACATAGGCTCCCAGGAAGCTGGTGTCGTAGCCCAGGCCTTTCAGCACCCAGCCCAGCAGCTGGTTGTTCTCCATGCACCAGCCACCCCGCTTCCTCCGCACAATCTTGTTGTAAACATGCTCCAACTCTAAAGTAATTTTCTCCCCACAGTGGATGCTGAGGTTTTCAAAGGGAACAGCACGGATGTGGTGCTGGAATATATCAGTTAAGGTTTCCAAATCTTGTTTTTCAGTGGAGCCTTTGTAGCCAGTTCTTGCAAAATACTCTTCAAGGTTCATCTCACCTGCAAAGGAAGGAACTGTGTTTTGGTTTCTTTACATCAGTGATTGATGATGCTGTGAGAAGCTGCCCTGGCTCTGCCGGCAAAGATTCTTTAATCTACTGAACCTCATCAGAGCAGCTTTTAAAGGTAACAAGCATTCCTATCAAATGGCTCCCTGAGCAAAGAGCGGTGCATACGAGGCTTTGCTTTTGTCTTAGTCATCCCTCTGGCAAACAGCTGATGCCATTCCAGTGTCATATGAGGTGGCTGCGAGATGGGGATTTGCTGTATTTGCATTGTAACAGCAGGGTTAAGAAGAAATATAAGATCATGCTGGGAAGTGTGTACAAGGGTTCATGAAAAATGGTCTAAAACCACTGTTCAGTGACAGGATTGTCACTGGGGGCAGCAGGGAAGATAGTCTGAGCCAGGATTCACATGTTCTTTTCATGAGTCTGTCACTGGTGGATGTGACAGTAAATGAATCGCTCATTCAGTACACATCGCTCTTCCACCACTTACAAAAAGTTAACATGATATTCCTGCACATTTTGTAAAGCGTCAGGCTTTTTTTCAGATAATTATAACTGAAAAAACTCTGACCTTTGAAAGAGTCACAGACCACTGAGTCTTTTGTCTGCTCTGAGTGTTGTAGAAACTCCTTTTGGTGTTGGAATATGGATCTGAATGCAGGTGAGTGGCCTAAAAGACAAGGAGCAACATCTCCATTCCCTCCTGAGCCCTGCATCTCACGGGGTGCCCTGAAAATGGACAGGGGCTGCTTTACATCTCTTTAGTCCTGACCTTTCTCAAAACTCACCAATCCTTAAACTCAGCAGTGAACTGTTGAATGTTTACTGCAAAATAGAATTTCTCAAGACGATTCTCAGCAGCAGATTCGTGCTGGGCACATTCATGGCGTAGGGGCCGCTGTCCCAAGGGAACAGAGAGCACCAGCAAAAACTACACATTACCTGCTACAGAAAGGAATTTAGCTTCCAGTGATATCTGAGTGTATTGTTGGACAATATTCTCAATGTAATATTTGGTAAGTGTAACATAAAAGTCATGGCACTTTGGATTTGCAGAATCCGAGTCTATCCAATCCTATCACTCTGACTGTGAATGCTAAATAGATCACACCAGCATAAAACTGGTTCTCGAGTTTACATTATTTGTAATTTCTTTCTGAAGCTCCAGAATGTGCTTGATCTGCATTTGAGCTGGACTGCAGGAGATGAAAGCTACCATTCTTTTGAACTGTGAGCAGACCAGATGAAAAGGCAGGCACTGAAATGGTAGTCCCACAAATGTGGCTATGATTTATGCAGAGAAAAACATCAGCAGAAGAACTTTAAAGGTGCAAATGAAGGTGTTCATACAAAAATATTCCTTACCAGGGCTATACACAGTATCAGCAATTCCACTGTACAAAACATTTTTTGTCTTCCTTTATCCTAATACATCAGCACGTGGACTTTCTGGGTTGCACAACCCACAGTTTGTAATTTTTTTAAAGTAGTTTTTAAAGAGCTGTAATTTTATTCCCATAAAGCAGAATCTATTGATTATTAGATTGCGCTTTTGCTTTCTTTGCACTTGCAATACTTTTAAGTAAATTAAAAAATCTAAAAGCATGACTTCCAACAAGAAGTCGCATTTCTAAATTTATATCTACTATTGTATCTAAACAAAAGAATCTATCTCACAGTGAAGTGAAGCTTCTCCTGAAAAGTGAAAGGTAGAAGAATTGAAATTGCATATCACTGTTTTGCCCTCTTTAAGAACCCCTGTTTAGCAGGTGATATTTTAGCTCTATATCCACACATTTTTAGAACATTTTTCCTAGAGAATATTGCTTATGTTATTGTCCGTGACCTTTCCCTTCATAAAGAAACCAGGGGTTTTGTATCTTTGTTTGGAGGGGTTTTTAAAGGAAATAAACTTACCTGCTATGAGATCCCTTTTTATTTATTGAGATATTCAGTTTCTGGGTGGTTTATTACTGGGGGAGCAGTCAGTGAAGCCAGGACTGGATACAGATTGTGAGGGTTGTCTTTCTAAGCTCTGCTGGACCTTGCTCCTGAATCTTAAATTCCAAGAAAGGGCAAAGTCCACCCAAAATGAATTCACATTTTTGGACTTCATTGATCCGTGAGCAAATTAGACTTTGTTTCTTCTCAATTAGTAGATGTTTATGTCATTCCCTGGTTAAGACCAGAATGAACTCGTTTTCCATGTAAAATAATCGCAGTAGGCAGTTGCAAATGGCATTATAACTTTTTAAAATTAAATATTGTCACTATCTTTTCCTTGGCTGCAGATTGAGGTTCTTCTGTCAGCCTGTTTCGTGGCACATCCAGTACAGTACCACAGGTAGCACAAGGTAAAAGTCTTCTGTGTTATGGATATCACGCTGTGAAACCACACTGGTGGCGTGTCCTCGCTTCCCTGTGTTTCCTTTTGCATCCACAGCATCCCTTTTTAACCAGCTTCTGTGCAGAATACTGTTTGTAATAAATATGAAGAGTTTTACCTGCAATACTATCATGTCCTCCTCATATCACATGAAGGCTTGATCCCAAAAGTTTCCATTATAGTTTGCAAAGGTTGATCTAACTTGGATTTGTTTTCAGTTTTGATACCAAGAGCCTGATTTCTAAAAGCTGTTGAATTATCTGCTGTGGACTTCATTTTGAATTGAGAGACACAGATACATCATGCCCAGAAAACGTGGATACTCAAAATTAAAGACCCAAGGTACCCTTGGATAAATATCTTACTTTAAGTCAATTTCTGGAAAGGGAACAGGACTCAAGTCTTTCAACTTTTCATAAGCTAATCAGCACCTAATGGTGGCTTGTTTTGAGAAAGCTGAAACCTTTCTTTTTTCTACAAAGTCTTTAAAGCCAAATTCAGCTCAACTTTCAGACTGTTAAGGGAAGTGAATAATTTGTAAAACGCCGCTGAGAAGATTGGAAATAATGCCAAAAAAGGTTAGAGGTCTTTCGTGTAAAATGGTAACACAACCTCTCCTGTATCATTTTGGTCTCGTTTGCCACAAAATATATCAGCAATAAAAGGAGTTCTTGAAAAGGTGAACAAGAAGTTAAGGAGTCAAAAAGCAATTTCCACATGAGCAAAACAGAGCTAGTAAAATGTCTTGGTTTCTAAAGAAGGAGAGGTTTAATGAAAAATACACAATCCATATATGCAGTTGATTAGCAATGTACTGGAATTCACCAAGCTTTGTGACTAGCTCAAGTTAAAAATAAGATTCATGTAATTTATGTTAATTTTAGAACTTCCCTGCTGGCTATTTAAAGATCCGTCTAGCACAGTGTTACAGTTAGATCTGATCCACCATATTAGGTGGCAAGCCACGAACATTTACTGGTACAAGTTTGTTCTCCAGGACTATATTGAATTTATCTCTCAGTGTCTCCTCAATCTCTTCATCTGTAAGAGTTGTGATGTCCAGCAGGTCCATGTCCTCCGTGTAGCTGTACTTCATCTCACTCAAGGTCCATCCAACTAAGGCAAGGAGCCCACTGGTGGTCTGGAGACTGCAGATTGACTTCTTCCGAAGAATGTTATCTGGAGACACTTGGAGGTACGTGTTGAGCTCCTGGAAGTCATCTATGTGCCGTGGCTCCAGAGTGAATCTGTATATTTTTCTGATATTCCCTGGAGTATCGGGTAGGTCAGTATCACTTTGCTCAGGAATGTAATGCCTCCTCTTGACTTTCTCGAAGTACCAGGTGCCGTTGTCCTCCATGAAGTGGAAAATGCCGGGGCCCTGGGGTTGGTCCTTCCCAGAAATCAGCCTCAGTGGCTGCCACGCCTGGTAGGCACCACCAAACCCAGCATCTACTATGTAGGAATCTCCCTCGATCACCACCTTCAGGAGGATGTGGTTTACCTCAGCAGTGTACCCCTTCTTTGCTGGATCATAGCCGTGGGCACCAAGAATACAGACATCGTACCCTAATTCTTGCAAGGCCCAAAACAGGAGGTGGTTGATTTCCAGGCACCATCCACCACGTTTCTTCCTCACAATCTTATTGTAGGCAGATTGCAAATCCAGTTCGATGGCCTCCCCGCAATGCATGCTGAGGTTCTCAAAAGGAATGGTCTGGATGTGATGCTGGAAGATGTCTGTCAAGGTTTGCAAGTCTGCTTCCTTATGGGGCTTGTTGTAAGATATCCTTCCGAAATACTCCTGAATGTTCATTTTGCCTGTGTGAGCGGAAAAGTAGCCAGTTACTGCTGTGCAGCTGCCAAGGGGGTTCACTCCTGTTTCTGCAGCACAGGTTAAGCAGCCTGCAAACGTAGTCTGGGCCATTTTATTGAGGATCTAAAAGAATTTTAAGTATTTCTTAAAAACAGACAAGGACAGGAGCAAGTGGCACTAATGCTTTCTCTCCCTCAGGGATTGCCATCAACCCATCTTTGCATCTTTCCCATGGGAAGACACGGCACATGTCATAACAGCATCTCTGACCACAGAGGAGGATCCCACATGACAAAAGTTTTCTAAAATCAAGAAACAACAGGCTTGCAGAAAAGCTGCCCCACCATACCGGCACAAAAGTCACAACAAGCTCTTGCTGTTTCTTTTACTGTACCAGGTAAGCAATTCTTTCTTTATCCCACAGGTAATTTAACTGGAAGGTTTTACATTCATGCATTCTGTTAACTGGGATTAACATCTCAGTGTGTCACCGTTTCAGACAGTGTTCCATGTGAAGTACATTGTTGTTTTCTTAATCTCTTAAATTTCCCTGGGGAGTTTAGACAGGACTTTGGCTGTGAAAGGAAGGAACTTTAATTTTTCTAAGCTAAGGATCAAAGGAGTAGATCTAAAAATACATACAAGGCATATTCATATTCTTTTTTTTTTATCATCTTTTGCAAACTAAAGGCTTTAGTTTCAGCTCAAATTATTGGAAATATTTTGTGTCTTTGCATCTGTGATCCCCTTTCCTTTCATTAGCAGAAAGATGCTGTCACTGGCACCGGTTGTGTGGCCAAGATGCAAAAGGTTCCCTGTAAAACTTCTAATCCAGTGACTCATCTGGTCTCTGCAAGGATTTCTTTTGCCTTTAGTTTAGATTTAATTTGGCTTTTTTCCATGCAAGGACATTTGCTGTCCATAACAATTCACAGTGTGTTAAGGGCTGTGTTAATTTCCAAAACGCCTGAGGATTTCTAGCTTCCTGCAAACGACTGAATGTTCCCTGGGAGGATTTTCCAAAAATCCTTTGATGTGGATGAGATGGGACAAACACCCTTCTATTGAACAGTCTCAACTTTGATCTACCTGTTCCCCTCAGATGTTTGACCTCGTGTCCATGCCAGAAGCTTGTGAAAATCCCATCTCAAATCCATAGGTGTAAATGCCCCCACCCCAACAATACTCATCCAATGGCCCGATCTCTAGACTTTAACCCCAATCTTGATGCCAGCAGCACAACTCACATGACTTGGTTGTAGCTGCACTGGTACCAACATTCAGACTGGCTAATGCAAAACCACAGGAAAATGTGACAGAATAGAGGACTCTGCCCATAAGGGAATAAGAAATAAACATTTTCACTTCAAAAGGACCCGAAGAGGCTACATGATAAAACAGTAATGGCTCTTTGATACTGCATTTTATGAGTTTTTTCTATCCCTTTTTAGGACAAGGGCACTCATCTCTGGCAGGATCTCCTTGGAAACACTTGTAGAAAGCCATTTCCTTCCCAACACACAGTGCACATGTTCGCTGGCAGGCTCATCCTGTGGTCCTCGGCCTCATTTTTCTTTCTATTCCCACTTTTAGCAATTTTGCTTAGGAAGATAGAAACATCTTTTCCCTGTCAGGAGTGTCGAGCTGAACTTCTGTGACCAGCAGCAGTCCAGAGGAGTCCATGAGCCCGGTGGGTCTGACACGCTCAGAATTTGCCTTTAAGCAAAACCAGATCAGTCCCTGCCCTGGGCCAGCAGCAGAAGAACTGATGCCCTCCCCATAACCCATGCCCTGAGTCTGGCTGTCCCCATCATATGGGGAAAGCATGGGATAAAACCACCTCTCCTCACCCAGCCATGAGCAACCTCCCCATGGAGACCCCCCCGTGGGGTGCTGGCAATGAGGCTTCAGGAAAACATAGTGGGAAAGCATTTGGGGAAATTCCCTGCCTGTGCCTCAGTTTCCCCAGCTGCACCTTCTCCGGCCTCATCAATTTAAAGCGTCTGTCAGACACAGCCTTGCGGTGGCTGACAAAATGTGCTCTGATCTCAATGAATACTTAAAGGGGTTTAAGTACAATGAAGCTGCACTACAACATCATTGACATTAGGGAGCATCCACATA
This sequence comes from Dasyornis broadbenti, assembly GCA_013397935.1. Lineage (NCBI taxonomy): Eukaryota > Metazoa > Chordata > Aves > Passeriformes > Dasyornithidae > Dasyornis > Dasyornis broadbenti. Next base: position 1,302,204 of record VZRN01006441.1, read on the forward strand.
AATCAGCGTTTACTCCCTCGCCTTCCTGGAGGCGGATTTTCCTTGGCACAGCCATTCCCGCTGCGCGAGCGATGAGGCTGCAGCAGTGAGCAAGCCCTCTTCCAGGGGACGGTTTGCTTTCCAAAGCTGAGTTGCCAAATATCCCGAGCCTCAGTCCAGATCTCAGCCTTGTTTACTTCTGCCCCTGCAGCAGCTGAGCTTTGCTCAGCGTTCCTGCAGCCTCGTGGGTAGTGAGATTCAGATGTTACTTCTGCCTGTCTGCACATGTCCCTCGGGATCGCTGGGTCCTTTTGTAATTAGGCTGAATATTAGGATCAGTTCTTCTCTGCTAAAAATCATGACAGATTTCCAAGGCTGGATCCTCTTGCACATGTCTACACTATTTGTTTGATTCTAAGTAGGTCTGTTAGTCACAGCTGCATTTTTCATACACTCTGGCTCAGCATAAAGGGATTAGTTTAACTCCCAAACACTCAGTGTTGCACTTGGAAAATGCCCTTGCAATGCCACACTCCCCCTCAGCCCTGGGGTTCCTGCAGTTTATGCTTTGCTAATGCACCTGCAGCGCTGTGCATGTGCCAGGCAGACTCACAGGGGTGGGCTTTCCCAAAGGGGCTGACCCGAGCTGCAGGATGAAGTTAAAGATCAGGCATGCAGCGCTTACCTCGCAGGCAGTCACCTCAGCCTTTCCACCCTGGGCTGTTCCAAAGTTCCCAGGGAAAGCTGCACTGGGAACTGCTGCTCTTAAAGGTCCAGGCTGCCTTTACTGCCGGCCAGGGACAGCCTTATCTTCCAGCAGAGCAGCCAAAGAGGGGAGAGTTTCTTCTTTTATAGTGGTTTATATTCTGATGGTTTTATTGGTTTATTTGTATTGGCATATGTGTGGAAAGCCCTGTCATGCAATTCATTGTGTTAGGTGCTGTACAGAGAGCGTGAAAATGATCCAGTCCCCAAAATGCTTACACTGTTGAGGAGATTTTAACCTTCCACGTCACTGAATGAGAACTGAAGCCCTCCAGGAGTGCACAGCATGGGTATCATGAGCAACTTCTGTAAGTGTTCATAACCTATAAACCCATCCCTAACCCTGCAGGACACTCAGGGGCTTCAGTCTCTGGGACACCTCGGTGGGCGCTCCAGTGCTAAAGCAGCAAAGCAAAAGCGCAAACTGAGGCAAGTTTTACATTGTTGGCACTGATGTGGTCTGGATCCCTATAGGAAGTGACTTGTGATAGACAGAGAGTAACCCAGGGCAGGAAGTCACAGATTTATTGGTGGGGGTGGCAACTGTGAAATTAATCACACCAACCACACTGAGCTGTTCCTCGTGACTGATACAAGGTCAGATTTGCCAAGTCACGTAGCTGTCCAAATTCCCCCAGCTTCAAAGAAAAACCCTGTCCTTCAGCAGGGAAGATGCTGCTACCAGAGAACTCTGAGCTCCCTGAGCCTGCTGTGCCTTTAAACGTTTGCCTCCAAAATTAGTGATAAGGAAAAAACAAACTGGTGCAATCTGAGACGAAGAGCCTCTTTTTTTTTTTTCTCCCCTTCCAACAGCAAGGTTCACTGTGTTGCTCAGCAATACACTCAGCCTCTGTGGGTGTGCAGAGCCGGGGCAGAAGCGCTGAGCGGTGCCGTGGAGGGGCAGCACCCGGGCAGCGCTGGGCACACTCCAGGGGATGAGGCAGCGGAAGGAAGAGTGGTTTTTCCCTGGCACTGCCCTCCACACGCTGGATCTCGGGGGCAATGGAGGTAATGCCCTAATCTGGTCTTAAAGGTCTGTGATTTTATAGTTCTGTATTCGTTCCCCTGAGCCTATGGAACAGCACAGAGTGCAAGAAACACCCTGGCACAGGGAGAGGAGTGGGCACAGTCCTTTTTAGGTGTTTCCTATGGTTTTTTTCCCACAAAGGATGGAGATTCTTGGTCTGCATGAATCTTCCCCTACCCCACAACTTTGCAAGACCTGCCTGGACTTTAACCTGCATCCCAATGCTTTGTCCCAATGCTGTCCCACTGAGTTTAGCTCCTTTAGCTCCCCCATTACTGTGGGGACCTCAGGAAAACACAGATCATAAACAAGCCAGATTCTGGGGACAGTTTCTTCTGGCCATCCGTGTTGGACGCTGCTGGTCCTCACCATAAGAAGCTCTTCTTTCTTTTGCAGCCACATTTCCCTGTAGGATGGGAGAGCCTCGTGTGCTGTAAAGGACTATTGCACACCTGCAGCCAAGCTCCTGTAGATGAGTTTGACTCTGGGAAGGACAGGGGTTTCAGGAGCTTGCTGTGTCTCTATGAAATACATTTTGAACATGCAGAATAGCAGCAGCTCTTATTACATCTAAATTGCTGGTTATAGAAAGCTGCACATACTGCATAACAATTGAAAAAGGTTCAGTGAGTTATTGTGCTTTTAAAAGCCTTAGCTGGAAAATATTAGTACATACAAATAATCAGGACAACTTCACTGATTGATGACTTTTTTTTTTTTTTTACTTTGGGAATACATGCTGTAGTTTGGAGAAAAAAACATCTGAATAATTCTAGCTCACAATGCTTGATTTTTAAATTTAACTGTAATTCGCTTATATAATTTGCTTAATTATAAGTGCATATTGTAATGCTTCCAAGATTTGTACATAAAGGAACATCAAGCATCTTCTCAAAGGGCAAAGTGGTCACATTTGAGTAATTTCTCTTCCTAGAAATCTTAGCCGTTAGGTGTGTCATTAAGATTCATCGTTTCTCCTTATATCAATATAATTACTATCACTGCAAACACATCCTCAATAGAACAGATATGTTTCCGAAAAATAATTCTGTGTATGTGTTTGGGTTCAGCCATAATAATTAATGTGCAAGAACACCCAGAGTCGAGTCTGATGAGAGGAACATGTATTCCCAGCACTCTGCTGCTGAGTGCGAGCAAACAAAATGCTCAGGAGATGCTTTCAAAGTTCAAAGAAATTCTGCACTTTGGTTATGTCACCGAGAGAACAGGAACTGTGCAAAGTCTGAAACAATACAGCATTGTCACTAACATTTCTTATCATCAGTTCCATGTCATAAATAGCCTGTCGTTAAGTACCTCCATGGTGAATTTGCACAGGTGTGGGATGGCCTGACTGCCACGTGAGAGGGTGTTGTGGATGTGAGAGCAAAAAGAACAGGCTTGTGGCTTAACTGGAGCAAACCCGGCACAGGATATCTTTGTTTTTCTGGCTATTAAATTCCCAGAATATTATAGTATTCATTTAAGAGGTGGGTATGATTTCCCCAGGTGGCAGCACCAGGTAATAAAGACAAAGACATACAGCTCCGTCATTCTGCCCAGCTGCACTGGGTGTGTTTAGAAAAGCTTTTAAGAGATGAAAGGAGTAGGGAATGGGCAGAGTCTGCTTCCCGCTAAGCACAAAGAGAAGGGCAATGATTTGATTGAACTAGGCAGAATTTATTTGTACCCAAACCAAAAAGAGATGCAAGAATAGTTGTGAAAATCCATTTCTTTTCCAGATTCGTGCTAGTACGTTCTGCCTTACACTGGTGTAGAGGGAAGAAGAAAGATTAACCTTTAGATACTTGTCAGAAAGAAAGGGAAGAATTGCCTGTAATGCCACTGAATTGAATTGTAACGCAGGCAGTGAGTTAGAACAGAGACAACTTGCCCATATTGGCGGGTACAAATTTCTTGTCTAGTGTTATATTGAATTTCTCCTTCAGTGTTTTCTCTATTTCTTCATCTGCAATCATTTTGATTTCCACGAGATCCATATTGTCCTTATAATTGTACTTTATCTCAGTGAGTTTCCACCCCACCAGTGCCCGGATGCCATCGGCAGTCTGTAGGCTGCAGATGGACTTGGTCACAAAGAGAGAGTCAGGTTTTGTCTGCAGCTGGGCATTGCAGCCCCTGAACTCCTCAATGTCTCGTGGCCGAAGGGTAAAGAGATAAATCCGACGGCAAACTTCATTTTCTTCACTGTGGGAAGTGGAGGCGCTTTGGTTGAGAACCCACTGCTTCCTTTTCACCTTCTCGAAGTACCAGATCCCACTCTCCTCCTGGAAGCGAAAGATGCCAGGAGTCTGTGGCTGATCTGTCCCCGAAATCAGCTCCATTGGCTGCCAGAGCTGGTAGGCCATCCCAAACCCCCCATCCACAATGTAGGATTTGCCATCAAGCTCCACTTGTAGCAGCAGATGATCGATTTCATCTGGATAGGTTTCATCCTCTGGGACATAAACTTTTGCTCCCAGAAGGGTGATGTTGTAGCCAAGAGTTTTCAGGACCCAAGATAGAAGGTAGTTGTTTTCCATGCACCAGCCCCCACGTTTCTTCCTCACTATCTTGTTGTAGGTCGCTTCCAGGTCCAGCTCAATGGTTTCCCCACAGTGGATGCTGAGGTTTTCAAAAGGGACAGCTTGGATGTGGTGCTGGAATATATCTGACATGGTAGCCAGGTCTGGCTTATTGTGGGAGCCCCGGTAAGAAATTCTGGCAAAATACTCCTTGATGTCCATGCTGCCTCTGAGAGAAGGGTGGGAAAAATAATAGGCTGTGTCAGAAATGGTGGAAGGCTCTTCCCCATCCCTTATAGTGGGGCACTGGGAAGAGGAGCGGGATTTGACTAATGTCTGTATCAAAGGCAGCTGAGTAATAGTGCTGAGAGAAGCCAATGGGACGCTGCTGATGAGCACAAATGTTATTTTTATTTGCCTCTCTTACAGCTGTGACGAGAGGCTCCAGCTGTGCTAAGCACATTTCAGCAGAGCTCCTGCCCAGCAAAGCTACAAACCTCCGTAGGAAGGAACAAAAGCAGTAGCAGCGATGTTTCCCTGCTAGAAATTATAGGAACTGAGACTCTCCAGATCTGAACTGCTTTGCTCGTGGTTTGACTCAGCAAAGCAGAAGCAGAAAACAAACCCTCCCACTCTTGCAGAGTGATCCAGAGCCTCCTCTGCAACCAAATCTTAAGCAAATCTGTCCTGCCATGGAATTTCATTCATTATTTAGGCAGGCTGGCACGACCTGCTCCTGCTCTCCATGCTGGCAGTACCAGATGTGACCTGGAGTGCAGCAGGATTTTTTAGGGCAGAAAAGGCTGTAGGAGGTTTTTTGCTGCATCTGCTGTGAGCTGCCTCCCCACAGCACAGCTTAGCTCCCCAACCCTGCTCATCACAGCCCTACTCCAGCAACAAGAGGAAACCAAGGTTTGGGCCAAAACTACAAGGTTCAAGGGCCTCACATTTTCTGAGATCATTTTTTGGGATGCAGTTGCTCCTTCTACTCATGGTCGTTCCTGGGACTGGTGAGGGAGTAGGCATTGCCCTCCTCTGGGATGGTAGAGGGCTCAGTGCAAGGCTGTTTCACAAACACAGGAGGGAAGAGCAGCTGGAGCCCTCCCAGCCCTTGATGGAAGGAATGGGATTTTGATGGAGCCAAGTACTTTTGTTATTTCTCCCCAGGCACTGCTAAATTTCAGACATCTGTGAGTATGGCGCAATGTTGTTCAGATTATTGACCCAAGAGGTCCAAAAATGCCCCGAGGTTCCTGTATGCAACTCCCAAAGTAAAATCAAAAGAAAAACATCCAACTGTTCCAACAGGATTATATTCCCAATCTGATGAAAAATGGCATATCTAAAATTGTATGGGAATTTTGGAAAGATATTTTGAGTACATAAACAAAACAAAAAAAAAATGAAAAATTCCCCTTTGGTGTAATAGCCTGGCAAAAGCAGAGGGTGCCGTGGCTTGGGTCCCCACATGACCTTTAGGACAAGTTTCACAGAACTCTAACTATTGCATCCTGGCCACCACCACGTCTCCACATCCAAGCAGGCCTGAGTGCTCCACAGTGGGGTTAAGAGCAACAGAGTCAGGGGACTCTCTTTGTTCAGCTCTTGGCTGTTCCCAGGATTTTCCCAGAACTACAATTCTATTCATTTCTGAAAACTTGGCACAAGCTTAGTTCTTGCCCTGTGAATTTTAAACCAGTATCACCAACAATGAGCTGTTTTTCCCTTTCTTTCTCCCTTCCTTTCCCTTTGCCACAGCAAGCAGAACATGTGCAGTAACTTTTAATTACAGGGAGAATGTTAGCATGGGGTTTGTCTGTCTGTCCATCTCTTGAGGGTCTTTGTAGGGCTGTTATAACTGGAGCTGCTGAAATATATACAAGGCAGATGGCACAAACGCCTGAGTTGCATGAGCTTGACAACTGAGTAAATAAACCAGTGTAGCTACAACACCCAGCAGCTGAGCACTCCCTGCTCTGCCCTTACACCATTTCTGCCGTGTTTTGTCTCCAGACAGATTTAACTTCCTGATTAGAGAGCACTCAGCTACCAAGATCCGGGGATTAAGAAAAAGGCTTACCTGGAAAATCAGTTCAAGTGCCAGTGCACCTCCAGGTCTTGGGGGTGGTTTTAGGCTTAACAAGTGGTGTGGCTGGCTGTCCTCTACTTAGCACAGACGGGGCTTGAGTACTGCTCTCCAGCTACTCTTCAGGGGAAAGTCCTTTGCTTCAACTTGCTTTCACCCGCCTCTGTCAGATTGCCAAAGCTGGAAAAAAAAAAAAAAAACCCAAAGGGTGGAGCGTGAGAGCTGGAGTGAACCAGCAAAGCCAGCGGCAGTGTAAACCTGGCTGTTGTCAGCGCAGAGGCTGCTTCACATTTTCACTTGTTTGATGCTGTCTGCAGGGGCCTGCTCAGGCTGTCACCAAAAGGGTATGTTTTTGTTTCAGTAGCTTGCTGGATGCACTCGGGTGATGCAGTTTTTTTCTCCCAGTCATTAGATTACTATTTGTTTGGAAGCGTGGGGAAGGAAATATTGCATGCATTCAGTCTGAGAAGGGTTTTGCACTGCTTCTGAAAAACAGCAAGATTTCAGCACAGTAACCTGCACCTGCAACCTGCTTCCCCAGTCTGCTGCACAGGAACCTCAGTGCTGCCTTTGCTCCCTTTGCTCTGTGTGATTTCCCTGTGGTTTTTTATCACAGTAAATGTTATAGAATGTGAGAAAGCACTGGGACAGCAGTGTGTCTCCTCTGGTCTTTGCCCACAGGAATCACCTGCACGTCGTTGGTAGTGAAAATGCTCGTGGCACAGGGCAGACTATGAAGCACCAACGTGTAGGAAGCTCCATCCTCTCAGAGTATTTCATTTTGCTGTTGAATCTCCCAGTTTTGCTTGCATTTTGTCAAGATAAGTCTCATTCATTCTCTGACATCTACAGCTGGATTCTTCCCCATTAGTTCCCCTACAGTAGTTCCAATCCTTTACATTTAGTGTCAACGCCAAGTTCCACTCAAACACTGATTTATTGGGATAATTAGTAGAGATAATAAATCAGATGAAACTAAGATGTCTGTGATAACTCATTACACAGCTCCACTCCCATATCAAAATTTGGCTCTTTATCATCCCATCAATGGCTGGTGTTTGACCCCACAACAGAGAAACTGCTGCCCAAGCCAAGAAATGCTGAAGCGAAAGGAGAACCTGCCCTTGTCAGGCTCACCTGGGCAGATCCAATTTGGTACAAGGAGGATGCTTATACTCCTAGCTGGATCTTGCTGACATGGAAAAATTCCTTCTCTTCCCACAGAGCCTCCTGTTGACAGGGAGAAGCCAAGAGCTGAGCAGGCAGATCCCAGTCCTGAAATTCCCATCTCTGTACAACATGTCAGGAGACCATGCTTCTTGACCAGAGTTATTTGGGAGCACAGATGGTGCCAGAACTGAGCACTTGCCATGTTCCCTTGTGTGAACTGGCTCAGGATCTGTTCCAGAGAACTCCGGGGGCCTTTTAAGACACAAGTGTTTTCTAACCCAGCATGAGCAAAACCCATTTTCCCTGGTACTTTGATACTTGGCTTTTCTCAACTGCTCTCCCTAAAACCCAGCTGATATTGAGCATTTTGTTCCACGTCTTTCAAGTTTGCATCCCAGCTCACTATCCTGCATCACTCCCCTTTCTCTTCCCATCCTGCACATTTTAGAGCCAAGCCATTAACACCACGAGCTCCCACCCTGCCCAGCTGTGCCCAAGGCCAGCACAGGGCAAAGGCCACTCAGGGAGCGCTAAAGGTAAGGAAAGGCGGATCTTGATCCCCAAGCCGTGCTGGAGTCTGCTCAGTGCCCTGCAGATCATCAGGGCTAATTCCACCTGGGGCAATAAACTGCAATCCCAGCTGTGGGTTATGGTCACAACGTGGCCTCTCCTGTCCCCAAGAGCCACCAAGGGCAGAGCCCAGCTGGGCCAGCTGGCTTGGGGAACATGGCCACAGAGGGAACAAAGTGCAAATGGGAATGTCCTTGGAAAGGACACTGCTGTCCACCTGGACACTGAAATGCCATTTCACAGCCTTGGCAGGAGCTGGAGCTGGCTGAGCTTTTTCCAGAAGATCCTCAATGTAATTGCACTCACTTTTATATGAATTTAAACTGCTGACAGCATTAAATTTAACACAGAAATCCTTCTCTCATCCTAACTCTCCTGAGAGGCCTCATCAAATATCCCATCCCTCCCTCCCTGCTTTAATGGAGAATTAGATGCTGCAATATTTTACCTGGGGAAATGAAAGCATTGGGTGTCCTATTTGGGGTAAAAGTCAAGTGTCTGCTCCCTTCTGGAATCACCTCTGGCACTCTGTATAACAAAGCAAGGTATATTATATTATCATATGATATTATATGACGTATGATATTATATTATCTATTATATATTGTATTTATTATAGTTATTATATTATTATATATTATNATATTATATTATATTATATTATATTATATTATATTATATTATATTATATTATATTATATTATATTATATTATATTATATTATATTATATTATATTATATTATATTATGTTATGTTATGTTATATTATATTATATTAATTATTACAAGGATGCTTAATATACAAACAAGAGAGAGAAAGACTTTTAAAGTAATGAAGCAATTGAGTTGTTTTATATGGAATTAGTATAAAATCTTAAAACTCTTATATGAGGTCAGATCCTACCAAGCTCTGAGTTCCTGGGAAAGGAAACCCTGCACATGCCAAGCCAAGTGGCTGGCTCTTGCCTTTCATTTCCAAAAGGAATTTAACAGATGCAGGCTGCCCTAATCCAAGACTGGTAATAATATTCACACCTATAACATTCATAAAGGCAGAATTCCCTCATGGTTCACGTTCATTGTCTTCCTTATGTAATTACAGATACCAAAGCTGGGGCTACGTATTTTCTGGATTTGTATTCTCAAAATCCACCATGGGCAGCTGGATCCATCCCACCAGCCAGAGGATGAGCCTGCAGCTCCAGCAGAAACTTTTCCCCATGGGACTGCAGATGGGAGCAGCTGTGCTGGGCATTCCTTGGCTTTTTCTCAGTGAAGAGACCAAATCTCTCTTCTAGTGTTTCTGCTATCTGATGCATCTTTCTGAGGGCTGGTGGGTGTCAAAATTTATCTCCTCTGCTTATTTTACCCTGCCAAGATGAGGTTTTTCACACAAACCAACTCTGAGGGTGCTAATGCAGACCGAGGAGACCGCATTGGTCTGCAGATCCTTCCAGCTCTGGGGGATGCAGCATAAATCTCTCACATTTAAATGGACATAATTCAGTGAAGTTCCATCACAAGGGGAGCAACTGGCTTTGTTACATGAATGGTTTTATCTCATAAAGGTTTTAAAGGAAAAATAGAATGGCTTTGGGCTTTCTCCTCAAAAAAGCTCCTCTAAAACCAAACTGTTGCTTCAGTGCAAAAACCCTCACGGACCTCAGTGGGAATCTGGATCAGTGATGGTTCAGGCAGTCAGCCTGGAAGCATGTGGAGCAGAAACAATTACACGAGTTCTGTCATTCCCATTACTCAGGGTTTTTTTGTTTTGTTTTTTCTTTATTTTAGAGGTAGGTGGGAAGGAAACCTTTTATCTCGATGAAGAGTGGGAAACAGAATGTTACAGTGACAGCAAAGGGAGGGGGGAAGCAACTGTGCCTTTGGAAAACACATTTTCATTACAATGTACAAACACACATCACAGAAATAATATATGTTTGTGATGACAAAGTATTCCCATCACTCCACTGCTGAATTTGGTGTACAACTGGGAAAAAGAAAGGAGAGATGCTCTGGATTAATAATGCTCCCCCAGACTTACCTGTACTGGGATTTATTGGCTTTCTGCCCTGCAATGCACTCGGGGGGGTACTGGTGTGACTCCGAGGTGGCACTGCAGGGACTCATGCACATGTAAATACCCTTCTCACAGGTTTTTTCTGCCTGCCCTGTTTGTTTACAGCTGGCGTGGACAGCACAAAGCAATGTGCACCATGTACAGGTGCATGGAAAAGAAGAGAGGTGGAGTATTCCCACCTGGAGCAGGAGGGGAGCAAATGGTGCTGGGAGGAATTGGCCATGGATTTGCTGGCTGAAACACTGCACTGGGGTGCCTGAGGAGGGATGGGAGGATGAACGAGTCCTCCAAGGGCTTGGGAAGGGCTGAAAGCTGGGAAGCAGATCTTAGATGTGGTCAGTGCAGGAAATCATTTTCTGGAGTGCAGAGCGGGGAAAGAAATTCCATGTAAATTGTCATAGCTGGTGGGATTTAAAGTCAGTTCTGCATTGGGAGCTGAGTAAATCTTGTAAAAAAAATTTCAAGTTGCAGAATCTAATTATCTCCCAGGAATCCAGCTATGCTGAGAAGCAGCCCTTTCCCAAAAACCAGCTCCACACTTGCTGTACTGACCCACACGTTACACACACTATTATTACTTTTTCCCTAGCAAGAAGCAAGTTGATCCTTGGTAATACAGACTAGTGAATGGCCTTTGCTGTGAGATGATGAACCTGATTAATTTGACATCATCCCTGGGCATTTTCCAGTAAAAGGCAACTAATTTCCTTGCAATGGTGATGGTGCTTCCGTTTCCTCATCGCACTACTGCAAATTGATGCTACACCCAGGGCAATGTTTCCTCACAGGCAGATGCTGAGGATGCTGTCATGATGGAAGACTGGCATCCACCTTCCAAACCCTTATTTAATAGGAGCTGTGGTATGAAATTCTGGTCAAATATCCTTGAAAAGCAACCACCTGCCTTTTAAGCATCTGGAGGCACATCTCTGCCGCTCCTCCATTTAAAATAAATAGAGCTGTCATGGAGAAAAGCCTACGGTTCAGCCACGTCCCTCTGAGACCAAACCAAGCACTACATTTGTCAATTCACACTAATGCTATTTTTAATTGCCTTCTCGGCAGTTGTGCTGAGACCTGCCCAGCGCCAGGCGCTGCACCTTGTGTTCCAGAGCAGCCCCTGCCATCCCCTGGGCCACACACACAGAGCCAAACATGATGTTGACAAATACACTGTTGTCTCTGGGGCTGGAGGCTGACACCCTGAACCCGGGGTGGTGATGGAATAAAGTGCCTTCAGCTCAGGATAGCTTTCTGCTAAAATACCCGAGCTGTGCAAAGCCTCTGGGAAATTTCCGAGCTGCAGCAGGACTCAGCAGCCAGCCAGGCCAGCAAAGCAGCTGCAATGTCCTTATTCCTCACTTTCCAGCTTTCAAGAGTGTCACCAGGCGCTCCCCAGCTCTGCAGGGAAATAGAGTGAGTAGGTTTGTAAATCCTTCAGTGGGTGAACACCACCCCCTTCATCCCCATGAAAGCACTAAGCAACCACACCAAATCACCTGTTTTTTTTCCAGGTCCTTACTCAATTTGCAATTATTCTTTTCATTCCGGTCTATGTCAGCATAGCTAATGACTTTCCAGACAGCACTGTATCAAAATCTTTACTGAAATGCAGCACCTGAAGTCCCACTACACATTTCTTCCTTCCAAAAAAATCTCGTAACTAATCATAGAAACCCAGCAGTTAATTTGGGCTACCATTTTTAACAAACTCCCTTTCTGTGGTTATTGCTCACAACAGTCAGAGGCAGCCACAGCATCTGATGTGCCTGAATCTGTCTCTCCCCTTATGCATCTATCTGAGGGATATTCTCCAGCGGCATCCAAAATCAGACAGTGAGAATGTATATTCTGCTTTCAGCTAATAATTGAGAGACTAAACCTGCCTGGCTGCTGGGGACTCAAGGGAAGGGCTTGGAAATTGGCTGAGAGCTTCCTTCTCAACTTTTGTCAAAGCAGCTCCTGAATGTTTCATCATACGGAAATTTGCTTGCATATTTATGTGGCCACAAAGATTCCTGGGTTAAATCTGCAGAATCTATTCACCAACTGCATCAGTTCTCTTTCCCTGTGGCAACTCCAGCTAACCCATCTGATTGGGTTTTCATCCCTCTGCACAATGAAGACGAAATAGGCAATGTCCTGCCCTATCCTCCTTGGAGAAGGAGATTCTCTTAATCCTTTGCTCATTAATGTATCATTAATGGGGTTCAGCCCCAGCAGGGTGTTCGGGCAGGACAGCAGAATTGAAGCCCAGTCTGGCCAAGTGTGCGTGACTGTGGCCAGACTGCCTGCCTGATACTCACAACCAAAAGAAAAAGTCCTTTTTTTTTTAAACTGCCATCAGTCAATCAATAACCTGGAGTGGAAAACACTCAATCAACATCACAAAACCAGTTAGTTCCTACTGCTGCCAAGTACGAACCCAAAGCCTACTTTGGTTCAAGACACAAACCTGAACTCTGATGCCCAGCTGGCATTCCCTCTTTATTTGCTTTTTCCCTCAATTTCTGTCTGGCACTGAGGCAGAGCTGCTGCCACACCACATATTCCAGCCACAGAATAGGGTTCATTTTGCTCTCCCCTCCCTGGGGACTAGCTCATACTTTCGAAGTTGCACATCATTTTATTAGTTCTATTCCCAGTCTCCAAAACGTCAAGTTTCTTTTATATGAATGTGCTGCAATTTAGTACCATCAGCAAACTCTGCTGAAGCAGTGAGAAATGCAGACCTAGGAAAGTTCCCTGCAGAAATCATCCCCCAGCCCTTCCACAGCTCTGCCACTTTGCTCTCTGTCAGCCCTGCAGCATTTTAATTCACATAATCTACCCTCACTTGTAGCCCACCTCTTTCCCTGGCTTTGGATTTTTTGTGCTGTTGTGTTTAAAATGCTGGTTTATTTTTTTTTTATGCATGTTTATTTTTTCCACTGGTAGCACCTTTGTGAAATATCAGTGATCACTAGATGTCACTGTGATTTAACTCTGTCTCCAGCCCTACTGAACCATTGTGATCCCTGGGCTCTAGAGAGCTCGTTGTAAAATCCTTCTGAAGAATTGTTTAGTGATCAGAAAACTCCCCAGCTGCTCTCCCGACAGAGGGTTTCCTGGGCTGGGAGGGGAGAACCAGCTTTGGCTGAATTTTTGGGGGCAGTTGTTGGCTCTGCTGTGTAAATAATGCAAAACCAGGCACATTTGGAGCCAAACACTCACACGTGTGTGTACACGTGTCATGAGTGGCTGCACACACAGGTTTCTGCTCAACACGTGAGAGTCCTGTTAATTTTGTGTGAGTTATTGAATCCCTCTGGTGTGTGCCTGCAGCAAATTGTTTGTGCAGCCCCACAGAGCCTTGGCTCTGTCTGGGTCACCAGGGTTGGGACATCCATAATGATTTTTGCAGACTTCCCTGTAGCTTTAATGACCAAATGCCCTTAAAATATTGTTGTTGTTGCTTAATAATCACCTCACTACTCTCCCAAACACAGAGCCCAGATTCCCTCACTGTCATCAAAGCACTCCCATCTCCTTTCTTTCCATCCAATCATCCCATTCCTCCTGGAACGTCAGTTAATGCCACAGATTTTAGAACTCAGAAAACTCTATAGAAGTATCTTGCCTCCTTCCCTCATAGAAGATTTTACAGAACACATTTCTTCAAGGCCAATGCAAATCCACACTCCCTATTTCCTGAATTGTTGATTTCTCTGTTGTACTCGGCCTTTGGGATACGGCAATTTAAATATTATAGACCACACTCCTGCATGGGCACACATGGGATTTAGGGTTTGTTTTTTTTTTAATTAGAAAAAATTTACCACTGAAATTAGTGGAAACGCCTGCTTAAAAATCATTTGTCTCCATCTGATGACATTATCCAGATCAGCAGAATAAGACTTCACTCTGCACTCCAGTCCTGCTGGGGAATATGCCAAAATCAGGTCTTTCAAGAAAAATCAGTTGCCGGGTGTGCAGCGCTGGCAGCTGAGCCTGAGGAACCAAAGCTCTTTGCTGGCACCTTTTGGTGGGCAGGGAGAAAGGACCAAGGGCCACGGCTGTCTCCCTGTCCCTGCAGTGGCAGGGGATGGGTGGCAGAGCCTGGACACGTCCAGAAAAGCTTCAGAGGTATGAAAATGAATTTTCTCTGAAGCTGTTCCATGGAATCAGGATGGTATGAGAGCTGCTGGGGTGATCTGTGCTGGGTAGAAGCCAATTGAGATTTCTGTATCAACTTCTTGCCCTTTGAACTCACCCACGTTGACTTTGTCACCTTCTGCTCTGGTTTTCAAAGGATTTTAAAGGCTCATGGGTGCTGCTGCTTCTACAAGCAAAGGATGGGCTGTCTGGGCAGGGGGTAATTCCACACGTAAAGGCACCTTCTGGCTTGCTACTCTCACCCAAATTGAGAGAGGCCCAAATAGGCCACCTCTATTAATCCCAACATCTTGGCTGCTCTGATACATCCTGTCTCAACACCATCTCGGTTTTGATGAGCCATTAAAGAGAGCCTAAAAGAGCAATAATGCTTCTGGACAAGCATTTTATTTTTCTGTGGGGCCACCAGAGGAGATTTGTTGGTCACGACATCAACACCTTTTATCTTTTGTATCAGCCTAAAAAGTCCTAAATTTCTTTTGGATTCTGTTAATGAGTTGAAGTGACACAGTTCCCTCTTTAGAAACTCTCCATGTCTCACTCAACAGCACACAACCACGTTTTGTCTGATGAGTAATGGCAACAGACAAATTAGAAGGTAAAGAGACTATTAAAAGTTTTGCCACTGAATTTAGGCAAATGTTAGGATTATGCTGCTTAATTCGCCCTCAGTGGCACTTTATGCAGGTGGCCTTGAATGAAATTATAGCCCAAGTAAACAGATCTCAACATCAACATGACTTGGAACCTTACATCATTACAACCACATCTGTGTTAGATTAGTGCCCAGCAGGCAGAAGTCCTTGTTAATTGGAGACTCATTAGCCCTGGGCTAAAGCTGACACAGAGGCACTGGTGCTTTGCCTGGGGCAGGAGGAATGGGTTTGGGGCATGCTTGATGCAGCACCTGGGCTTTGCATGCAGCCCTTGTCACTCTCAGCGTCCTGAGGGCCCATGCTTGTGGTGGGCACATGAAATCATGGCAGCTCTCATTGCATTCCCTCCCCCCAGGACCAGCACTGGAAGGCCTTTCCTCAAGATAACTGGTAAAAAGGATAAGGAGGGACAGAGAAAACAAAGGTCTAAAGCAACTAAGTAATGAAAATAACGTCCTGGATCTGCTTTCATATATAGCAGGTTCCTCTTAAGGGATGCCATGCATATTCTTACTCGTTTTGAAGGGCCATAGATTACTTGGAGCCTGATTGTGCATACATAAATTGCATTGAAATAGTTCAATTACAGGTGTGACAACTTTAAGCCCCGTTTAAACACGGGCAACTCCCTAAACATAGAATGTCTCTCCAGGTCATTGACTTCCTTCAACATAATTCAGCTCAATCAGGAGCCCTTTCAACAAAACCCAACATAAACCGTTGTCAGTCCAAGGTGAGGGATTGCACATTAAGAGTAAGCACATATTTCATTTCATTTCACCAGTTAGAAAACACATTAATATTTCATGGAAAACAGCTCAAAACAAGACTGAAGTTATGTAGAACACCCTTACATAAACATTACTGTAAATCATATTTTTGAACAGATTTAATCTTTGTTTACCCAGAAATACCCCAGAAGACTAACTTGAACAATACAGGGCTACGAATTCATAGCACAGATTAGTTAAAGCAGATGGTGAGCCTGTGTGGATGAGCTCTATCAGAGAAAACGTGGCCATAATTGGATTTACTTTAATTCACTTACATTTCTACTACAGGAGAAATGTGGGTAGAGTTCTTCCTACAGGCAAGCCCCGAGGTTAGGGCTTCCAGGGGGCTTTGCTCTCAACTCCATTTTGAAAATTGGACTTGAATGCAAAAATAACATTAGGTGTTTATAAACAAAAGTGAATCCCCAGTCTTAAAAAATTTTTCATGGTCAGATCTTGCCTCCTTAATTCACTCTGACTGGCACTTTATGCAAGCGGCCTTGAGTGCAGTAAGAATCTCCATAAACAGATCTCACTTACCAAAGTATTCTGGGCATCCCTGGCTGACCTGGGCTGCAGGACAGTGCAGGACAGGAGAACTGCAGGACAGTTCTCACTTGTTTTGCAGCAGAGGAAGGAGCTGAATTCCTGTGCGGAGGTGCCACTCCTCCCCTGCAGCGCAGAGCCAGCGGAAGGCAGGCAGGAGCCTTCTCCAGCCACAGCTGCCACCTCGGATGTGCTGCATTCCCACCTCTGCAGCCTGCTCCCTGCAGCGGTTTTTCTGTCTGCCTCGTTGTTTGTAGGGTTCTTGTATTCCCACATGGCCTCTCTGCTGCCTGGATGGACCCAACCATCACTTTTAACCTGGGTTCTTGTTAAAAACAAGACTGCTTGCATTTTCCTGCTGGAAAGGCGCTGGTGGTCTGAGCCCTGACCATGCTGAGGATTCACGCCATCGTTGGGAGCACCCCAGCACAAAAGGGGGA
Source organism: Dasyornis broadbenti (assembly GCA_013397935.1). NCBI lineage: Eukaryota > Metazoa > Chordata > Aves > Passeriformes > Dasyornithidae > Dasyornis > Dasyornis broadbenti. The sequence goes on from VZRN01006441.1 coordinate 1,318,976, forward strand.
AGGGGTTAATTTCTCTCTGTACTGAGCTGTAATGAGTGTAAATATATCCAGTAATTACAGGCATATTGCTGTGCAAACACATAATAATTGCAGCTCTCATTTCCTGATGAATTATACATGACTGGCCGCCCTCCATTACTAGCTGGACACCTTGACTGGCCACGCTGAAATCTGCCAACTGCACCATCACAAGCCTCAGTTTCCCTTATAATTTCCCACTTTCAAACTGCCCCAGCGACCCATGAGTGCAGGACACGTGCAAGCTGCTGCCCAGCTGCCAGCAGCCCACAGCCAGGCCAGCTGGATGACCATGGGAACACATGTGGGACTGCAGGGGCAGATGGTGTGTGGGAAGGAATGACCTGCCTGGCCATACCCCTCTGGGATCTGTTTATTTCACTGAAACTGGGTCTGTGTGTGCGTGTGCTAACTCTGTGTTTTCATGAGGAGTCCTGGCTGGGTGAGGCAGGGCCCAGCTCACGGCAGGCTGTGGCTGCCTGCTGAGGCGTGGCAAGCGCACCAGCAGAAACACAGAGCTGCCACACGTGCCAGCCTTGTCCCTGGCTCAGGCACTCTGAAATTACTGCTGATTTGTTCGAGCAGAACCCAAATACAATTTCACTCATTCATCACGAAATCAAAGCCTGTTTCCCCATTCGAGGCACAGGGCAATGGGAAAAGACCAAGCTGGCATCTGTGCTCAGCCTTAATGAGGGTAACCTTTCCCCCAAGCCTGCCCTGGGGGAAACAGCTGCCACGAGCCCTCCAGCACACAGATGCTGCTCCCTTTCTGCAGTTGTTTCTCTCAAAACTTTCCTCAGCCACACTCACCTACAGCTGCTGATGCACACTGGCAGGAGCCTGTTCTTGCAGGCTGCCCAAACTACGTGTCCAAACTCAAATCACATCAATGTTCCTTGTCTAAGTACCAGTTTTATTTGGCATGAAACCAGCCTGTATTCCAGCACCAGCCCCAGATCTTCCCGCTCCGCTCAGTATTTCCTTTTGGATTTGCTAATTAACACGTAATGCCACGTTATGTTCCTTGCAAATTGGCTTTTCAAAATATTTCCATAATTGGCCCAAATTTCTCTCGCCAGACATCTGCAACTAATCTTCCTGTGATATGTTTGAGCACACAGCCAGTCTGTGGGTGCTGGTGAGTGCATCACCCACAGAATTAGGCCACTGGGGGCTGTTCTAAAGGAAAGCAGGATTTGGGGTACAAAAGGACACTTTGGTGGCATCACCCATTTTTGGTGTCTCCAAAGTACCATAGGTGCTGGATATGACCAGGAAGGTGGGACAGGACTGCTTGGACTGCTGCACAAATCAAATAAATTTCAGCAATATTGTCCTTGAGCAAGATGGGAAGGTCTCTAAATTCAGGTTGTGGGAGTCTGTTGGTCCTGAAAGGCTCATTTCCATCTCTGTTCCGTGCACAGCCTGCTGAAATGCCCAGAGCAGAGGCACTCTCACCTCTAATGCCGCAGAGAAGCCCCAGCAGCCACTAGATGTCACCAGGATTTTACTTCCTTGGTAGTCAGTGCCCAGCCAGGACCGTTAAGAAAATAAGAGGAAAATAAGCAATCATTAATAATAAATTATCCACTGTAACAATGAACACAGAGCTCAGAGAAGGGGGAAGCGACACAGATTCTTGCTTTTTGTGTGTCCCATCTCTGGGAGGATTTAGACAGAGCACCTCTACACATGGATATGACTTTTGTCTCTTGATGGCAGAAGGACAGTTTGATATCTTAAAAATCGAGTTTCTCCACATAAGCGTCAGGCTAAACCTTAATGCACTCCTGGGTGCATTTATTAATTATCCAATCTCGTTATCCGTAAGGTTATCCCGCCCATTTGGTATTCCTGCCTGGAAAGCAGCAGCTAAGGGAGAGCAGCACCACCTGGGCATTAGAGTGGACAAGGGAAGATCTGGGGATGAGATGGACCAAATGGCTACACATACAAACAAATCAGCAAAGCCTCTGCTGGGAATTCCTCCATCTCCAAAATGTGTGAAGCCATAGGAAAGCAAAGGGCCCCAGTGATCAGTGCAGCTGACACGTTCATTTCCATTAACTTTCACTGTTAATTATTAACCTGTAACCACACCATTCATAATCCAGGGGATAAAGATGTTGTGCTCGTAACCCCAGGAAGATCCGATTTATCCCTCACCTCACAGGCACAGAATCACATCGAGTTATCCCCAGGCAGAGGTGGGATTTTGGCAGTCCGCCAGCAGCTCAGTGAGCACTGGAGCGTGATTGTCATGTCCCAGTTCCACACCTGTGCCAGTGCAAAAGGCAGGAACCCTCCCCAGTATGTGCTCAAACACGAGACGCACAGAGCAAGGGCTGCGTGCGAATCCTACCAGGGGATGAAGTCTCCCATGGTGCCAGCACAGCCCATGCCAAAGCCTAAAATCCCACCTTTGCTTTTGGTGATTCTCTCCCTCATCAACACCGAGGAGCTGGTGCTAGCTCAGGTGTCTGCCCATTAGACATTGAACCTACACTCTAACTTCTAAGATATTTAGACACTGAATTGATCAGAATTCATCTGTTTTTGTCTTAAAAACCCCGGTCTTTAACTGTTGGGTTTTTTAACAGGTATTTTTATAATCCTCCCCCTATGGCCAAATACTAGCACAAGCCCTAGTGCGCAGGCTTAATTAACGCGCTTAATTGGCCATTAAATTCCAGCTCATCGTTGTCTTGTTGTTCTGCTTCCTAGGGCCCAAGAGGATGTTTGTGCAAGTCCATCCGCCTTATGTACACCAAAGCCCAGCAGCATAAAAGCCCTTCAAAAGGAGCTGAGGTGCTGACCTCAGTTCATGCAGTAATTCAGCAGATCCCTGGGAGACTGGCTGGCTTTGGCTAAGCCCTGAAAGGCATAAATTACTGTAAATAGGGGTCTCTTTCTGAATACATTCCCTTCAAGATTTCCATAGCAGGGTGAAAGTGTCCATACCCCCATCAGACCCAGATCCATCCCATTTCTCTGCTCAGATCCAGAGGTTGATACCCTACAGCAAGAATTACTGGAGATACCCACATCTGCTGAAAGGATTATTCAGGGCCTCCTACAACACATATTCTTTCAATCTGAAGTCCACTGTCATCCAAGAAAAGTCAAACAAAACAGTCTTTACAGCTTTATAAAATAAGTGCGGGATTATTTTCATTTTTGCCTTATGACACATAACATCATTAATACAAAAGAAAATATGCCTGGCTTGGAACTTCAGCCAAAGATGAGAAGTCCAAAATTATCTCAACTTAGAAATATTACTACCCAGATTATTAGTCTGAGGTTTGGTTTATGATCACTTCTTCCAGCAGTGCTGCTACACTTGGAATTAATTGCAGTTTTCGTACTTTCTGTAGAGAAGAAGGTGAAACAGGATATGCATTTCATGGTGACTTCTTGCACAAATATAAAAAAAGCAAAAGTTACTTATTTTAGTTTTTTTTTCCCATGTGAGAATATCTGTAACTTTGTCTCTTTGTACCCTGCTGCTGGTTTGGTTTTTTCTAATAGTGAAACCTGTGTAACATCCAGTGGGACTGGCCAAAGCTCACTTCCATAAGGAAGGCAAAAAGAAGTGTATCTCTGTCTCTCATGCCACATTTTCCATAATCCTCTTCTCCTGCTTCCCACACCACCCTGCTCATCATGGAAAAGATGGGAAGGTGATCCTGTACTCTCTGCCCACCCAGAGACACAGGTCCTGCCTGTGGTAATCCCTCACAGGATCAGAGTCACAGGCTCTCTGCTCAGAAATCAGACACTATTAAAAATCCACTGATTTGCCCTTTTCTGTTTGGTTGGTTTTTTTTGTTTAAACCAGGCAGGTACTTCCATCCAGGGCTGTAGTTCCTCAAGAGGTGTAAAAACCCTGCCATTTCATTCCTAATGTCTAACAGGAGGCGATGGATCCTCCCTGTGTGTTGATCCCACCGCTGTGGGAGAGTGGCCACCACTGGGGTAACCTCTGTCCCAAGCAATGACACTTCCAGTGCCACCAGGAGCCCCAGGGGTTGGTCACCTCGGCAGTCTGTGGGCTCTGGTTCACAACCAGCGCTTCAAAAAAGCACAGCTGCAAACGGCCCAGATGGGTAACTCTGTCCCTGGTAGATCACCCGGCCAAAAGCCTCGTGTCTCAGTGCTGGGTGCACCATGAGAGCATGCGGAGGCCAAATTTTCCATTACAATCTCTGTCCCTTTAACAAGTTGCCCCACCAAGTGCCAGAGTGAGTGGTGGCTGGTGCAGAGGACCCACCACTGCCCTAAATAATGCACTGGAGCAGTGCAGCTTGCCATTCCCCAGCCTTGTTAGTTTAATGCCACTTATTTAACTTGTCTGTTTGCATTAAGCCCAGCACTTTGGATGCCCTGATGTATTTTATGACACTTTCTTGCTGGTGCGTTTGATGGTCCTATTTGTGATTCAGCAAATAGTACCTAAGTAATCAATATTCTGCCTGGATGGACATTTTATTTATCTACAGAGCCACCATATGAATTCAGTTTACTGGAGGTCAAGCACGTTTCATCTTTTCCATGAGCCAAGGAAAACTGAAGGATTTAAACCCCCTTTGAATTCCTTTGATTAACTCAGTGAAAATATCACACTCTTCTTTTCAAACTCAGAAGCAGAATTATCTTCACTATAAATCTACCTCATTTTGACACATTGATCTCTGCATAATGGGTAACATCAAGTGTTGAGGCATAAACTGGAAGCAGAGGAAGAGTTATGAATGGTGCTGTTAGCAGTTATCTCCCATGCATACACACGTGGTTTAAAAAAACCCAACAAACCATAAAATTGATAAAAGCTGTATAATTGGCTGTGGGGGAACAAGGTGTGGTATCCACTGATCTAGGAATTGCGCCCTTGTGGCACAAAGCACCCATCCTGAATCAGCAAATGGTCCATCAGTGTTCCACACTTACCTCAGCCGCATCCCCACAACTGGACCAAATCCAGGTGCCTGCAATGCCTCTGCTTTCATCTGTTTCACTGTGTAAAAAGCAAGAGAAATTCATTGTGTTTCAGAAACGTGGAGGAAAGGAGAAGCTGAAGACCGGATTTCAGCTCTTTCACACCTACCTTGTGCAGCTCCACAGTGCCACAGCTTGCAGGGCCAACAGCAACAGGGAAACCCAATGACTAAACCAACTAAATAACATCCTGGATCTCTCTCATAGGCTTTTTCTGCTGACTTCTCTGATTATTTTATTAATTTGTAACTTTTTAGAGTTCAATTTTTAAGGTTGTTTGACCGATCCAAACCTTTGCACATGAGAGTTGCATCATTTTGAATAAAAGCATGACTTAACCCCCATTTAATTAAACAGGGAAATCCCTACACAGGCACACTTACATCAGTTTTAGTGACTTCTTCCTAGTTACTGCATTTGACCTGGAACTGGTTTAAGATTAATTAAAATAAGCCGCTCTCTCAATACACTGTGACTTGCATTCATTTAGCTAAATTAATGTGAAAAGTGGAATCAGATTAAACAAGAGCAAATTCTTCACGTTGGCAGGACTTCATAGCAATTCTTGGTATGATTTAGACACTGCTGCCCATGACCACAGAAACTTCAAGTATACTTAATCATCTTACCCTTAGTTTAATCATCTTGTCCTTTATGCGACTGAGAACTGACTTCTGCCAGTACACTTGGCCTGAGCACCTGGACAAAACATCCATAAGTTTTCCCTGGATGCTTTTCAGGGATGCAGAGCTGAGATCACGAGAGTTCCACGGGTGCAGGATACGGGATGGCGAGAGCAGATGGGATCCTACCCCTTGCCTTTGAATCACTGCTGAGCTCAGACCCTTCCTGGCTTCTCTTTGTAAACAGTCTTCTCGCCCTCCCCGTTTTAATGCATCCACCTTGTTGTAAATTGTTTTCAGCCTGTATTTCCTGCATTGGTTTAAAGGAGTGTCACAGGCACAATGTCAAAAGTCCTGTGAGGATAGAGACAGATCAATGCATACTGCAGCTCCAGCTCAGAAATAAATTAGATCGGCTTGAAATTATTTGCTCGCAGAAATCTCTTTAGCAATGTATTTTCCTGTAGACATCTATATATTATTGAATAAGGCTTTCTGGTTACATGCTTGGTGCCAATGAAAAAAGGAATACATGGGAATAAAAGTCATGCAGGTGAACCAGAGGAGCCAGAAACGGAAGGGTGAGGAAATCCTGGTGGATAACCTGGGTGGTTTCAATGGAATTCTTCAGTTCTTGCTGTATTTGAAAATGAGTGAGGCTTTTATGCAACTTGGATAGATTTTTCTTGAGCACTGACACATGTTTTATCCCTTGGTTCTCACAGGGAGCAGGATGTGTGCATATCCCCCAAACACCATCCCATGGCTCTGCACCTTTGGGCTCATCTCTACTCTCTTCTCCTTCAAACTTTATGTATTTTCAGGAGGCAGCAGTGCTTTTGCCCATGGTTTACGGGAGTTACGTGTGCCCAGGATCTGTCGGGATGTTTGGGTTTGTTTTAGGTACAAAACGCAGTTGTCAACACCACAGCAGTAAGAGGAGATTGCCATAAGGTCAAGGGAGAAGTGTCTGAAATCAGGGTGACAAGCTGGCAGCCAGCAGCAAAGGAGGTCACAGCCATGCAGGATGTGCCTCTGGCTCTCTGGGAATGGCACCACTTCAATGAGCTTTTTCATGTCCTTAAAATGCTCGAGTGAATGAGTTTCTCTTTCCAACCAACTGCCAGGTAATGACAGTTTGTTTGCTACCAACCATCTGATGCAGAGGCAGTGCCGTGCAAGAATACCAGGGCTTTTCCTTCTGTCAGACCCCGAGCTAAAAAGTCAGTGTGTCTCTATCCAATTTGGCCACAAAAATGCTGGTGAGGTGTTCACAGCAGCCCTGGCCTGAGAGCAATTTGGCTCTGAAGACGTTCAACAGTGTTTGTGGCCATCTGAATTTCTGCAACTGGGACAAGACGACTGGCTGGCGGTCAAAGAGGGGGGAAGGCAGGAGAGGATTGAAGCAGCTTGTGGGTGGTGATAAGTCTCATCTCAGAGAGCAGAGCAAGGTGACCTTCATCTTAGTAGCCTTAATCATGTTCTGACAATGTTTGGGGGTTGATTTTTTTTAAGGGATGATCCTTTACTGTGTAGAAATACTTTTCCACTGAACCTTTAAAAACCTTTCCTGGTGACCTGACTCACGGCTCCATGAATCATCAGATGTTCAACCAATCAATCATCGACTTTTGTTTTTTGTAAAATAGCTATTGATGTTGTACGTTATTAGTTTCTTGGCACCTTATACCAGAATTTCATCAAAGCAAAATGCTGATGCAATTAGCAAAGGATATCAATTTATGCAGCAATTCACATTATCCCTTAAAGCTTCATTAGCCTCAGAAGCTCAGGCACTGGAGGGAAAATCTGGGGAAGTGCTCTGTTCCCTTCTGCAGCCCAGCCCATCTGTACTGCTGCAGTGCTCCCACATTAGGCTGCCCTTTGCCACTGGAAAAGGGAGATTTGGCAGCACCCAGCTCTTCAGCACAGGGACAAAAACTGCCTCCATCTCCCTTGTTCAGCTGAGGACCCACTCACCCCTTTTGCAAGAGTCAAAGCTGCTGTGTGGGACAGAACGTGTCTCAACAGCCAGAGCCAGAGTAGCCTGGGGCATTATTTGCAAGGACAGAAAAAACACAACTAAAATTCATCTTTCCTGTCCCAGAGGTAGTCTGGAGCTCCTGCTGATGGGTGATGCTCTGCTGCTGTGCCAGCGCACCCTGACCAACTCGTGCTTCTCCCCCTGTTCCCTACAAACACTTCTGAGGTCAACAAGACATAATTGCCCCCTTATTTCACAGAAAAGCCACCAACGTCAGCAGGAAGCAGCTGCTGGTGGGATGGAAACCTCATTTAGCAGCCCTTTTGCTGGGAAGGTAATTTGGTCTTTAAAACTCTGAACACAACCACCTCTTTATACCTGTTTCACTGCACTTACCAGTAAATATTTAATCTCTGGGGTTTTGGTGTAGTTTTTTTGCTCTTTCAGATGAATAACTTTTATTATGTCGATCCACGTTGTTGTCTGTCTCTCTGCAATTCTGAATACAAGCCTTGCCCTTGACTGCATAGCACAATGAGAGCCTCCAGGTCACAGCTTTCAAAACACTTGATATTGTTTATTTCTTTCTGGAAAGAATAAACAATATTAACCTCTCTTTTAGTGTAGAGGAAAGCATGAAATGAACAGGCTTTCAGAGGCATGTCAAAAAGACTGGTATTGGGCTGGGAGGATTCTAAACCTATTGACCCATTTGCACAGCTTGACACAAAAATTAACTCATCTCCCAATTAGCTGAATAATTGAAGTGCATCATCAGCTTTCCAGTCACATCGAGGAGACAGATTTACTGGAGAAGTCAGGTGAAACAAAATTTTCCTTTTCCCTGCACATCCCAGCTGGAGCTGGCTTGTACAAAACACAGGTACTGCCACGGTGCCGTACCTGGAGGTGAAGGCTCAGGCTGATCCTAGACAAGCAAAAAGTAAAGGGTCTGTATGTTCCTACATGCAGATGTTTGATTTATCCCACTGTAAAACTGATATATCTCACAGTGAAACTGTTCTGATGCAAATCCTAACTCTTATTATTCCTAATTATTCTCTTTAACATCCTATTTTTCAACCTTCTCACAAGTTTGCGGGACAGAAGACGTAAAAAAAACTAAAATGCAATTAATTGTGCTATTTTACTTGTCTAGAGTGACATACATTATTGTCTTCTTAAATTTTTTAGCAGCTTGGAAAACAGCAGGAATTAGCAGAGGATTTTCTAAGTGAACTAGTTCATTTAAATTAACAGCATTATCCAGCTTCCTCCTGGCTTTCGTGCTTGAAAATGGCAAATCTGACTGCTAAAAACCCAGCAATATTGCGGTGCTAGAGGTGAGCATAGTCTGGTGGCAGGGGCATTACATGGGACTTTGGAGAGAGACACCCAGTTCCATTTTCCATGGCAGGTGTCTTGTGTGAGCCCAGGTGTGTCTGGTGCAGACAAATTTTTAGAGGCAGACACTTGCCTGATGCAGGTCAGCACCCACGGGACTCAGGGGCGGGAACTTGTGGAGGGCATTTGCTGCGCTGAAGTGCTGAATTGCAGGCTCCCAAGTCACATCAACGCACATCAAAATTTTGGCAGGCACAGACCTTTAAAAGAGTTGGATCTTGAATGGAATTAGAGGAACACTTCAGAAGATCAGGTGCAAAGAGCCCAGTGCGTCCCAATGCAAACAGGGCATGTCCCAAAGCCTCAGTGTCTGTGGCAGCTCCCAGGAAGTCCCAGAAAGGAAACAAATCCCACACCTGACACCTCGCAAGGGAAACACTGGAGCTGATACTTTTCTGGATCTCACATCCAGGATAGGAGACATAGCTTGGCTCTGCCACCACTTCTAGGAGCTTTCCTGTGTCTGATTTTTCTTAGCAGGTGTTTCAGGAGCGTCTATTGACACCCAAAATTTACTCCCCTGACCCAGCGGAGGGTCTCTGCATGAGGCAGAGCAAAGATGGCTTTGCTCTGAAGTCCAGGACACCTCCTCACACCGGTGGCTAAGCAGGAATGACTCTGTCTGGCAGCATTATCTGCTCAGCTCTCTCTTCCCTTCACACGCAGCCCCTCTGATCCATGGCAGGATCACGTTCAGCTGCACACAGCAAGGCTGAGCCTCTCCTGCTGCCATGCGCAGTAACTTCAGGAGAATCCCATGGGATTCCTCAGCACACAGGTGGCCAGCACTCCTCACTGACCACCCCACGGCCACTGTCACAGACATCCACTGCTGCTGGCCAACCACGGCTTCACCTCACTGAAACCAAGGGGTGTTTCTGCAGGACAAAGAGGACAGCAGGTGCTGCAAGGGTGCAATCATGCTCTAAGTCCCACCCTTTCTGCCTCTTCAGCTGTATTTTCATGACAGATGGCAGATTGTGACACAACTACAGCATCTCCTGTTTAACTGCAGAACAACTTTCCCTCCTGTGGCTTCATAAACACCATCATCGCACCAGCCCTCGGTGGCAGCTGCTGGGAAATCATGGAATATTAAGAGACTGTCATTCATATTTCTCTGAACCTCTGCAGAATTGATAAAATTGTATTTCTGGATAAGATTTAAAAGACTGAAACTCATCTAATTAAGAAGCACGGCCAGGCAGTCACACAGATTAGGAAGAAGAAAAAGAAGTTTCAAGGTGAAAAACTGAATCTGCCTAGATGGACCCAAGAGAGGGGTGTAAGGGCTCTGGAGGGAGAGGTGCACTTTAATTAATGCAGTCTGGTGGGGACCTCTACCAGATACAGCCTGAGGGGCACCATGGGCACAAAGAAAGAACCAGAGCCCACTGTCAGGAGAGGAGCTCTCTCCAGTTTAACCTCAGTGCAGCAAGCTGAGACACTTTCTCATTTCTTCAAGTTTTGTTTTGGTTTTGTTTAATTGCTACCTGTGTTACCTATTCAGAGGTTATCAGCAAAGACTTCAGTCCTGGCAAGGGGCTGATGGGCTTCAAATCTTTCATGCTTTTCAATTCAATGTTGATGACCACAAGAAAAGACTGCAGGTGTTGGGGCTTGGCTTCCTCCCCTTGAAATGCTTTTTGCTTAGGATAAACAAGTGGGGAGCCCTGGCAAGGCTCTGGACAGCCAGCTGCATCTGCACCAAATTGCAGTGCTTCCCATGCCTGGGAAGATTTCACAATTTCTTCTTAGTTATGCATGAAATATGATTTCATTTGTAAATTCAAGCCCTGTATTTTTTTCCCCTTGGCTTTTGCTGTTTACAAAGATCTAGATTTTAATGAGAACATCCTGTGAATCCCACTCTACATATTCCTGGCAGTAAGCATTACTCAGGATGAGGATATCAGATACCTCAGCTCAGTGCATTTCGCTAAAGAAGGGGACACTGTGTGTCTGCAAGGAGGTTAAATGGTTGGCACTTCTCTTTCCTGAACCTGGGAAGAAAAGTTGCAGTCCGTTGGCTGTTCAAAGTAATTAAGGCTCTAGGCTGGGACAGTGTGTACCGTGCTCCTCATTGCAAACCACCTCCTTAGCACATTCAGATTGGCTCCCACTGCTTTTATCACTAGGTTTATGTTCATGGAGTGCACAAACATCATTTTTTAAAAAGAAAAAGCAGCCCATGTAGTAGACTTGTTCATTGCAAGCAGTGAGGATTACCTGCTGCAGGTCCATCACTGTGACAACAACTGGCCACATATCCAGGTCCATCACGGTGACAACAGCAACTGGCCACACGACCAGTCCCAAAAATGGATGTGAGGGCAAAGATGTTTTTATAGAAGCAGCAAAAACTCTCTACAAAAATACACGACCTCAAAGCTGCCACATCCAGAGTCCTTCCTCTGTTTTCTAGAGCTGTAAGCTTACTGCACCAGTAAGGACCAGTCTGGGCTGGGTGCAGGGCAGGATTTCCAAGAGAAGCCCTTAGTACTTCCCCTGCCTCCATGGCGATGCTCAGCAGAGCAAGGGCACCTTGTGCCCCCTTGGGAAGGCAGCGTTAGGTTTGATGGCAGATGTCCTGCAGCCAACTCCGAATTTCCTGCGCCAGGCACTCGGGATGCCTCATTACCTGCTCCTGATGGCACCTCACAACACACCATTGCCTTGCTTCTCCTCATCTTCACCTCTATCATTCAGAGACAGGCACCGTTCCACCTGTCCCTCTTGGCAGCACGCATCAAAATGACACAGCCTCAAAACACCCATCTCAGCAGATGCAGCTCAGCCGTGGAAATCCCCGCTTTTCTTCAGATTCTCCACGTGTTGCCTCCACTCCACTCCAGCCTGATTTTCATCTTCATCTACCAGAGAAAAACAGCTAAATCATCTGCTTGTATCCCTGTTAAATCTGACAACAGTTACATTATTGGAGTTAAGGAGACCACAGCTCAATGGCAGAAGAGCTGTGTTGGTTGGGTAAAACCAGCGTGACTTTTAGGATTCTTGGGATTATTTCTTTTCAGTATGTTGCATCATTCCTCACAGCCCAAAGCATCTCTGTGGGTGAGAGGATTTGTTGCTCAAATTCAGGTGTAAATATCCCATAAATATTTAGCAAAGCGTAGTAAATTGTCTTGTTAATATGCTGGCAGAGAGGTGCAGGCTCTGATTGCTGTCTGAGCAGTTTTCAGAGTGGTTGCAGCCGAGCAGGCAGCAGCATGTTCTGCTGTCTGGATTTTAGGGAAAGGGGGATTTTACCAATGAATCCTTCCCCCAGGTCCCTGGGAGCACTGGCACAGAGGTGCCAGCAACATTCCTCCAAATATTGCACACATGAGATGGGCTGTGCCCCAGCAACATCTACTTTCCACTTCTATTGCTGGTCCCAAGTCACACGGAAGCTGCTGAACAAATCAGATCAAGGAGAACGAGAAGCTTCAGCTGGCTGAGGTTGGAAGTGGGTAGAAATGTGCTCATGGGGAAGAGCAGTGAGCAGCTCTGCTGCCTACAGGGAATTGGATTGTCAAAGTCACCCTTGACACAAGCACAGCAACCAGCTTAATGGCACAGAGGGGTCACAGAAACTCCTGCTTCACAAAAGACACCAGTGATATTTGGCATGGAGAATTTCTGCGATGCTGAAACAGCTTGTGTGACAACCCGTGGGGAATCCCAGCTCATTAGTGTAAAAATTAAGGCACTTAAATGCTTCCCTATTGAAGAACTAATTACTGCACCAGGAATTTGTTCGATGTAGAAACATTCATTAAGAACCAGGAACAACACAAGCTACAACAGGCCTTCAAAAGGTTAAGGAAACCAAGCCTGAAGAGCTTCCATTTCTCTGTGGAAGCATTTCCTTTATCTCCAGGGCCTCCTGCAATAGCAGCGTGCACAGGATGCTGCCCTGGCCATCCTGCAGGCATTACTGGTGCTCTGGCAGTGTTCCTGCCAAGCTGTTTGTGTGCCAGGAACAGACTAATGGATGTAAAATAACTGCCCATTCCCCAAAGGAAAGCCAACATTTGTCCGATTCCCAGTGACTCCACTCCTAGCGATGGAAACACTCCAATGGAGGCAGCTCTAACACAGCTCTGACATGAAGTGCTGTCCTGCTTGAGCAAACAGCATTGCTGTCACTCTGGAAAGAAGGTCACACACCCAGGTAGGGTCCTGCCAGGCCCCTCCAGCTGTGCTGGAGCCAGGGTCAGCCTCACCGTGGCTGTCCCTCCATGTTAGCCACAGCAATCCTGCCTCCACGAGGTGTACAGCTGCACGCTGAGCAGCACAGGAGCAAGGATTCCTCAAGACCAGCCCAAATCACGACCAAGCAGTGGCTTTGGGGAACCAGTTTCTGTGGTGGCAAAAGTGACCTCAGTAACATGAGACCATCAGACCTTAACAGATGGGCAACCACAGGCAAAGCCTCTTTCCTCAGCCCTGGTTCCCCTCCTCACCCAGACAGGCACACTGCCAGAACAGAGTCCCCTCAGCTGAGCAAGCACTATGGAGCAGCAAGGAAAAACCAAAAGCAGGGCCTGCACTCAGTGAGGGGATACCAGCAGGTTGTGCAAACTTTATGGGGAAGATTGACCCTTTCCGAGGAATTGGGTTCCTCTAAGCCCAATTCCCTCAAAATGATTGGGACTGGCTTTCCTGCAGGCACTGGATATTTTTTTGAACGTATGTGAAAGGTCTCAAGAGCTGTCTCTCAGCTCACAGAGTCACAAAACCCTAAGCTTTTCCTTACAGCCACAAAGATTCACATCTTCAGTCATTAACCCCTAAAAGAGAGACAGTGGGGTGCAAACATCACACGTGACAGTTAAAAGTCTCAGCATTAGGGTGAAAGCCCATAACTCCTTCTTTCCTCACAGAGGAAGTTGGTGATGCTTAACTGTGCTTTCAAGAGGCTTTAAACCAACTAACAACACAAAGAGAAAAAAATCAACTTCAATCAGCCCCTGCCCGTGCACCTCAGCACCAGAAAGGATACAACCCCTCCCAGACCAGGAGTTCCCTGGATCTCCTTTGCACAAAACCACCTTGACAGATTTCAGCTTTAAGCTCCTCCTGGCGTGTGGCACATCCATCACGTTCCCCTCATTCAAGCTGAGGCATCCTTTGCTCCCTGGTGCCCAAATTCAGCTGACTCCAGTGGAGCTGGGCTGTTGTGCTGCTCCCCTGGAACACAACCATCCATTACAGTGCTCGTGGGTCTGTCACCACGTCCCATTTGCTTCTCCACACCATATGTTAACCCGCTAGGCTGAGCAGAATCATTTGTCTTCTTGTTTTTAACATCAGTCCTTTGTTAACATTACTGTTAGCCTTTTCCCGTCCTTAAGAACACTTGCAAAACGCAGAAGGACCATGGCCCAAAGTCATGGGTTTGGGTCACTGCTGGTGAGTGGATCCCGTTTTGGGGATGTATTGGAGGGGTTTTTGGTTGGTTGGGGTTTTTTAACCTTTAGGAGTGGTTCCTTTCTACTCTACCTAAAGCAACACATTTGCAACTCTAGCGGCAACATTTGGGAAAAGGGGATATAAACCACACCGTACTATTGCAGGAACATGCAATTCAAATCACACTATGAAACTGCCCACTCCCAGCGTGAACTTTTAACACATTTCTACATGATTAAACATTTTCAAAAATGCTAAATTTTTAAAGCCTATCATTCCCTCAATTCATTTATGCCAAGCATGCAACGTGATTACATTGCTATATATACATTAGAACACTGTTAATTAAGACTTTTTGCTTTTTCCCCAAGTCGTCTTTTCAATTAAATTAGTCCTTTAGGATTTTACTCTTCAGGCAGTGAATGGAACAGGTTGTCCAGAGAAGCTGTGGATGCCCATTCCTGGAAGCCAGGTTGGATGGGGCTCTGAGAAACCTGGTTTAGTGGAAGCTGTCCCTGCTCATGGCAGGGGGTGGAATGAGATGATTTTTAAAGGTCCTTTCTGACCCAAACCATTCTGCGATTCTACAAATTGAGTTTATCTCAGAAACTAAAGGGGGAAAGATGCTTTCTGAGATACACAGGAGCCATAACACCGATTCCTAATCCTTTGTCTGAAAAGGTAGGACTTGCCAACACAGCAGGGGAATAAATCACCCTGGGGCCATCCTCAGACACATCATCTTCGTGCTGAGCGCTTTGTTGGCTGTGTCATGCACGCACCAGAGATTTCCACAGACGCCGCTGGATCGGTGTCGGCGCTGGCTGCTGACAGTGCAAGCCCACAAGAAGCCTAGACAGACAGCAGTGCATTCTCTCACAGATTGCTGATATGTAAATTACTATGGCTAGAGGCCAATAATTTCTCTTTTTCCATTATGAAACCAAGCACACAGTGATATTCTTTCCCCCGAAGAAAGAGGGCAAAGAAGTCAGCGCTGCCAGGCTTGTGTGGGCTGAGTGTGGGAGTGCAGTGCTTCACCAACATCTCCCCCTTCACAGGGATGTGGAAATACAAGACTTGTGTCTCCCATTACCACCCAAGGTAAGTCAAGCTTGGAGCATCCACCCCCGTCCTCACCACAGCATCCCACGTCCTGGTTTTTTGTGGGATGGGATGCTACTAGACCAAGGAATGTAAAACTTCAAAGCAAGTAAATTTATCACAGGTCACAGCCCCTTAAATGACACTTTAAAAAGTCAGGTGTCGAAGGAGGTGGAAGATGTGGGTAGGTTAACCTGACCCAGAGTGTGACATGCCACTGGAGCTGAACCTGCCCAAAGCCATTTCCTGGGAATCATCCTTCTTGCTTCCTTCTTTCCCTTTATAGCAGTCGCTGTCATTTTCTTTCTTGATCTTTGCTCCACATTCTGGCTCTTATTTAGAAACCTGTCCTTCAATACCACAAGGGAAAAGTCCCCAATCAGGGAAACATGGCCAGAATGTGAAACGCGTGGAGAAAAGCAGTCTAATTGACAGGTCACTTCTGAAAGGCTCTGTGGAAAGAGACTCCATATCTCCCAGAGCTCTCTTGATCCAGCACATTAAAGGCAAAGGCCACGCCGGCTCCACCAGGATTTGAGAGCCACCCTTTGACCACCAAGCTGTTCCCCCTCTTCTCACTCATGGCAGATGCTGAGATCCAAATTCTAAGCTCCCAGGATTAGTTTCCAGTTTGTTCAGTGCACTCTCCAAAGCTAAAGGCAACAACACGAACAGGGATATAAACTTGAATTGCTTAACCTACATATTCCAGGCATTAAACCTGTGGAGACTGTTTATATCACTGTACTTACTTTCACGCAGGTTGTTAAAGTCAGATTCATTAGCTTAGGTTACAATGACCTGTACAACATGCTTAAAACCCATTTATCCTATTAAAGGGATTTAAAACTCGCCTCCTTTCATGAGATGTCAGTGATTCTTGATTTATGGTTTGGTCATGCTTTAAAAGTAAAAGCAATTACCTCTCTTACTCTGGTAAAAGCCCACTGCCTCAAGGTTGCCAGAATCCATCTCTAATTGAACAGCAGCAGCTCTGATGTTCAGCCTGACTGACAAAAGCATTGGCTATTGAAATAGTGCCTGGGATGGCGTCTGCATTCCAGGGAGCCCTGCACCAGCTGACAAATCCTGCCAGGAATGACTGCACCCCAGGATCCATTCTGCAGGGTGCTTCCTGGCAGTGGCAATACTTTCCATCTATGTATCCTCAGATTTTGGGGAGGAAAAAAAAAATACCCCACCCAATTGCCTCGCAAGCGCCAAGATTTTTTGTTTGAACACTTTTCCTTTGAAGCCTGCATGAATTGGATTTCAAATTAATTTCTCTGAGCATTCCTAGAAATATGATGACTCTCTGATTCATAATGCCCTCCGGGGTTGCATCATTTTAGGAATCCAGCTGACTTTCCAAACACAGACATAAACAGGGTAAAACAGACAACAGTGTGACCCAGAAAAGATCCCAGAACCAGTCCCTTTAGGCAAAATATCCAAACTCACACATTTGTCCCAAACAAGCTGCAAATACAATTGGTGTCCAGAGGGAGCTGATGGATAGATGTGGACTCTCAGCTTCAGACAAATAAAATGTGACCCATTTTAGTTGTACCTATGCAATGCTGTGCCAAGGTGAGTAAATGTACAGCAAAACCAATGTGTTTTGACTTCACTGAGATCTGAAAGTTCCCTGGAAGCGTCCTCTTGATACAAAGAATACATACAAAAATTCTAACAACTTTTCATTTGCAACTATAAACAAAAAAAAACCACCTCTCATATATGCCAGGGCACACACCCAGAGGAAGTTATTCCCTCTCTTCTGAAGACAGCAGGGGCTCAAACTGGCAAAATCTGAAATACTTTAGTTTAGAAATAACTACACTTCTGTTCATGCCCATTAAATTAGACAAAGTGACTATTTCCTTTCTCCCCATCCCTGTTTTTGGCTCCTGCTGGTGAAAAATGCATCTGCCCAACCTCCTACAGAGTTTGAAAGCAGTTTTAGGATTAAGCCTTGTCCCTGCATGAGTCCATAACCCTCAGTGACCTGGAGCTCCCCATTCTCCTACACCACACCACGTTTATCCAGCCCAAAGCTCCCTGTCAGAGCTCTCACTTGAGCACACTTCAGACTTTCTCAGCCCGTTTCCTTACCTCCAGCCACAGGGACAGTCCCACACATTAACACCCCATGAAATGCAGAGACTGCCCCTTGGCAAGCGGCCACCCAAACTTCCCCACCACGGCAGGAGAGTGGCACAACCACAGAAAAGCACAATATTTAACCCACCTTCCCCAGGCCGCAATGCTGCAGGCATGCATGAGGCAGGGCTGTCATCAGGGGCCCCATAAAGAGGGGAAACAGAGCCAGAATAAAGCAAGTTATAAAAAGAAATTGCTTTATAACTCACCTTCCGTCTCACCAAAGCTGCACATCTTCAAATCAGTGCCTCACAGGAAGGAAGAGCGTGTGGCAGCCAGAGCAATGAATGCAGAGCAGGAGAGTGGCACCCCCAGGGCACCAGCCAGGGATTTTGCTTGGTAAAAAGCACCTGCCAGCCTTTACTTCTTGGTCACAACCTGCATTCCAGAGGCTGCTGCTGAGGGACGTGCACACACCCTGCTCTCTAATCTTGATTTCAGCTTATAACCCCTTCTACATTATACACATGTTTGTAATATATACACAGCTTGATTACTGTGCGGCAGGAAGTGTTTTAGCTATTATTTATTTTATGGCCACAGCCGATTTCTTCAGTTTCTCAGATGCTTCTCCTCACACCACATGCATTTTGATAAAAATCTTACCTTTCAAAATGGGCCCAAATCACGATAATTATTTTGGGGTTTTTAATACAACAGTTTCCAATGCTAAAACTCAGCATCCTCTCTTCCCACTCCCAAAATATCTTTGTATCAGATCAGCCTTTATGGTAAGCAAAGGACCATAACACCCAGACAAGTCCTCGAGAGCATGAGCCAGTGACAGCACTAACATCCACGTGGGCTTGCTGGCCACAAAGACCCATGATTTATTCTGCAGTTCTGCCAGTCTCACAGTTGGGATTATTTGCAATTCAAGCCATTAGCAAAAGAAATTTACTTCTAATACTACAGCCCATTAAGTGACACATAGTTCAATAATGTGTTACAATAGAATTATCTTTAAAACACAAAGATCCCTGTAGGAACAAAACAATAACAATCTTTGATATCACAATTATTAGAGACTTGCTAAAATATCTTTGTAGTTAGGTGAAGAAGCATAAAATGACTATTTAGAACAGAAATTTCCTGGGAAATAAAAGTTTAAAAAAATAAAATTATGTCAAAACTTCCAAGTAACTGCCCAATTTAATATGTCTGCAATGTGCAAGATAATATTCCTATTAGGAAAGTCAAAGGGAGAAAAAAATTACATTTTATAACCACAGCCAAACAACAAAGCAACAATTAAAGATTGTTATGGAGATTGCTAGGCAAAGCAGCTGACTGACTGCTAAGACAAATTTCGGTTGTATAACCTACAATGTGCCTAAGGGCAAAATTCCAGCCCACAGAATTTACACCCAAATTGGGTGTAAATGATAGAGATAGAGATAGGCTCCCTGGCAGCAAGTTCCCCCACCCTGAGGGCAGCCAAAATTCATGGGCTGCCACCCAGCACACGCCCAGCTCACACTCACGTTTCCTTCCAGCTCCCAAGCTGCCTTTGAGTCAACTGGGATCACATCCTGCCCAAAACTGGGCACCAGCTGCCATCTTGCCCCTTCTCCCTGGAAAAGATCCCCACCCCTTCCTCCTCAGTGCTCTCCTGCTGTGGGAACAAGGGAGGGAATGTAGCACTGACACCCAAAAAGCAGAAACGGTGAGACCAGACAGAGTCACAACCATCTGGTTACTAAATATTGTATTTTTTTAATTGTACATCTTTGCTGACACATAAAAATTTAGGGAAATAGATAAAGGAAGGAATTGGCAGAGAGAGAGAAATAGTCTCAGATTTCCTGAGTTCAAAACATTGAGCACACTTCCTGAAAGGAAAGCAAAAGTCTGCAATCAGGGCACTGATGTAAACCCACCGGGGGATAAACCTCAGTAGCAAAAGCAGCAATTGTGACAAAGTGTACAGGACAGGAGGATTCCCCACTGTAGCACAGATTCCAACGATGGCCCAAGCTCTCTGAGCATCCTCTGTGCATTTACAGGAGTCTTGCATTGAGCTAACAGACACAGGACAGTGATGGAATAAACACTATAGATGCAAATGAAACAGTGACTTTTTCCAGTTGGGTGCAAGAGCACGTCACACCAGTAGGATTAGGACAGAAGAGTTACAAGTTGCTCAGAAATGAAAGGAAAACAGTATGTCTATATTAAAGGTCAAAATGTGATTGCTTTTAATTTTTCATTACTGGAAAAGAAATGCATCCAGTCAAAGAGAGGGCATGTGGCCAAACCAGGGAACTCAGGGGGGTGAGGATTTCTTTGAAAATATCACAGCCCTTCAAAGCCCAAGGATGTGACAGACAATGAGAAAAGGGAGTAAGGTAGGAAAAATACAGGGGAGCTGCCCAACCACTGCCATTGGCGAGGGGTTTATGGCACAGGGCACCAGGGAGGGCACCTGGTGCTCCTGGAATGAAATCACGGAAAGGGAGCAATCCCAATCTATCAGAAGTTGGACACTGGACTCCAGTAAAGCCACACAAAGACTCTGACTGATCTTAGAGAAGGGAGCACAAACTCCCCCCAAAGCAGAGGGAGACACAAGAAGGCATCAGGAGAAATGGGCAAAAACGTGAGTTCTGTGTAAACCCAGACTTGAGTAAAGAAAAAAAACAAAAAGTAGAAGTGAGATCAGTGAGATAATTACTAATAATTAGATAAGCACAGGCATATACAGGCAATGCACAGAATGACCCAGACAGTCAGATCAAATTAGCAGCTGATACACTCACTATGACTATTTCTATTACTGTAGGAAGGAAATTGTTTATCTCTTTATAAAGATCTTGATCTGTTCGCATTCCTTTCCCCCCCCCAACTAACTTACGTTGCTCAGTCTAGCAAAGAGAACACATTATAAACTTTAAAACTGTACATCACAAAACTTGGGGGGAAAAGGACAATCATTTCTCAAGTCCAATAGCAGCAGAACCGAAATACCAAAGTCCAAACATATTAGGTTGAAGCTGAAGAGAAAAAGACTTGCATTACACTGTTCTAAGTCTCTTCAACAACAGGAACATGTAACTTCTTACAAGATTCAAGAAGGTTTTTGACTCTCAAGGGGTTTTTGTTTTGCTTTAAAAGAACATGTTATTCATCTCTGTGTGTGTTGGTGATGCCTTTAGAAGCAGACAGGAACGCCATAATTTCATGAGGTACGTTACACAGAAAGCAGGATACAAAGACAACAGGAAAACACTGAAATTCCTCCAAAAATGCCTCATCTGGGAATAGCTTTCTATTTATGTTTATCCACCGCTTTTCCCAAACATCACTCAACACAAAGATTCACCTCTTTGCAAGGCAGTGTCAATGCAACTTAACACAGACAGCACAATAAGCAGCAGTGTCTCAGAGAATTCTTCCCAACCATCTCATCCGGCGAGACAAACACCAGTGGACACCTCAGGAGTTCTTGCTTTCATCTCCTGACGTTCTCAGCTCCCCTGGAATAGACCCAGCACTCAGCATCTTACTAATGAAGAAGTCGTAGAACCAGAGGGGGAAGCAGCAGAAGATGCAGAGGGGGACGTAGGCGCCCTTGCCAGGGGTGTAGAGGCCCTGGGGTCTCCTGGCCAGCAGAGCATGCAGGACAGCGCCCAGCACGGGGGACAGGTCGGGGGCACAGTGGGAGGGCAGGTGGAGGAGGTAATTCCTGAGCCCCAGGAGATATTCCTCTCCATAGGCCTGCCTGGTGTCTGCCGGGAGGTTCTCCATCAGCTCCTTCTCCTGCTTATCCCACTGCTCAGCTGTGCCTTGTATACCTGCAGTAGCAACATCACAGGATAGCAAGTGGGTTTGGGGCTGGATTTAAAAAAAAAAAAAAAAAAATAAATCTGTATTTAATAGTCAGGGTTGATCTAAACTGGGTCAGTGAAGAATAAACACCACAGCTGGTCAGCAGCCAGTGCTTTTTGCTGGAAGAGGAGGAAAAGCACGAGTACTTTGTGCTACACAAAAAGCACAAAGTTCATGCCCCATTTGGCTCCCAGATCTACCTAAAAACTCTCACAGCCAAATCAGCATTTTCTCTTTCCCTCTCCTCCCCACTTTGCCATTCTGTCCCGATTCATTTTGTGGATGTTTCCAACCAGTATTTATTAACAACTGAGGACAGACAGGCAAACTAAGATGAGCAGGAGTCACTTGGGTTGGCCAAGTGCTAAGCTGCCCTTTCACAAGTGATATTAGTATTTCAGTAACTGGTTTCCTGAAGGATTAGCCTTCTATTAGGACAGATTTAGAACCATAATTTAATGTATTTTTTTCACCCTATCTGCATCATGCAGGAATGAAAATGGGGGCTTCTCCAATGCAGTTATTGTCTAACTACCAAAAATTAAGCATGCACATAAAGGAAAATCTTGAAATAAATATTTAAATCTGAAATCCCAGGACTCATTTTACCCAAAAGCCTGAGAACAGCTAAGCAGGGCCCTGAAGGTGAAGCCTCAGGCAGGTTCCACTGACCACACAAGGCTGTCGGAGCCCAGAGCCTCCCAGGGCCCTTTCCCAGGAGGGGAAGCATCCAGGGAAGTAGCATTTTATGAAAAAGACCAATTTGATTTACACTGGTATAAAAAATACTCTGGGCAGGCATGGGGTGCAGTGAGGGCATGCACAGTAGGAGGTGAGTCTGGAACCTGGACAGGCTCGGCAAAAAGTGTTCAGTGGGAGGAGGAGGAGAAATTGGAACAGAAAGCAGCAGGAGCACACAGGGGGAGGGAGTGGAGAGGAAAGAGCAGAGGATATTGACAGCAAGCAAGCAGGAAGGCAGGTATTGCTGCAGCTACTGCCATGCAAGACAGAGCAGCTCAAAGAGAGCTCTGATATTGAGGAGGGCAGGAGGGACGGGGCACCTGAAGCTCTCAGGCAGGACAAGGGAGCCATGACACTCAGACTGGACACACCGTGATGCTCCGTTTGTCAGCTCCAACAGAGCTGGAGCAAAGGAAAGGCACCAAATGCCTGAATCCTGCCCTGTCTCAAAACAAAGACAGCTCTGCCCAGGAGAGGGGAGGCAGGCAGCGTGCAGAGCTGGAGGGAACATCTTTCACAAAAAAAAAAAAACACAGAAGTTAATTTCCATAACCAACATTAAAGAATGGGAAAAAAGTCCCACTCCTGAGAATCACTCAGGGCTCTGTTTGAGGTGGCTGAACTACAGGGAAAGAGGAGAGGCAGAAAGAACGTCCCGAAATATCAAACACCAACCTGTTCTGAAGCCTGATGGATGAATTGCTGCAACTTTAATTCCCCATTTGGAAAGCTCTTGCCTCATTACTCCAGAAAACATGGACAGAGCCGCTTTGGATGCCCCGTATGCAGCATACCTCGGTAGCGGAATGCCTCCTGCAGGAGCAATAGAAACCTGATAAACCTCGACAGTGGCTCTTCCCAGCCTTTATTTTCATGATTTAGAAGCCAGATTATAGCACAACCAAAATTATGCCTCTCTCACTGAGGTTAAAGCCAAGTCAGTGAGGGAATCATTTCTTGCTAGAGGTTAAAAAAAGAGTGAAAGTTGTAAATAAAGAGTTGCTTACAGCAGTTACAGTCAGTAACACCTGATAAGTCACCTTGTAGGGCAGAAAAAATAAACTGGATTGCATTTAAGGGTAAAAACTGCTGGAAGTTATGACTGTTGGTTTGAGAAACACAGATAATGGTTTAGTTCATATAAATAGTGAAGCAGTAGTTTTATGCTCCTATTCTTGTCACTGTAATACGAATTTCAAGCCTCTACCATAAAGCACAGTTAGAACAGGGTAGGTGATCTCAGTTCTAGCTTTATAAAGCTGACTTACTTTCCTGTTCTCTCCAGATAGCTTCAGAAAGGCCAGAGACAATAACCCAAGAGTAGGAAAAACCTCTGGGGACAAACTAAAGCTGGAATCACACCCCATGAGTGACAGGACTCCCTGAGACCCAGCACAGAAGCAGATCCCCTCCCTGAAGCAATATCCCAGCTTTTTCAATCCCAGAAACATTTGTTCAGGAGGGAAAGCTAAGAGAGCACCCAGTATGTTTACAAAAACAACCTCCCAGAAAACAGTGTCTTCCAAAGGCAGAGATTTCCTCTGTCCCAAAAACTGGTAGATTGTCACTTCTTCAGCTTTAGAAAAACACGAACATGCTTTGATTTCAGCATATTCCTCTTCTTCAGCCCTCCCACTTCCTCCACAAGGTTGCTGTTGTCACCACACATTTAAGATTGTCACAGCCACCCCAGGCTGTGCAGGCAGCAGGGAGGAGAGAATAGAATGGACAATCCTTCTCCTTGGGGCACATCCCTCCTTCTCCTGCCTGCATGGGCAGCTGGGCACATCCTCCCCTGCAGCCTCCGTTTCACAAGCTGCACATCCATCTCGATGTGTTTGAGTATTTTAAGGGAAAGTACCTCAGATACAGGGGACTTTTCAGACAAGCCACTGGTGCTGTTGAGTATTGTACTGGGATGACCAAGGTATCGCAGGAGCTGTTTACACAGAGCCATTCCCTTGAAGAAGTCAGGCCAATTATGTTAATTATTCCTCTGTATGCATCTGAATAAGCTGGACTGGTT
Source organism: Dasyornis broadbenti (assembly GCA_013397935.1). NCBI lineage: Eukaryota > Metazoa > Chordata > Aves > Passeriformes > Dasyornithidae > Dasyornis > Dasyornis broadbenti. Next base: position 1,343,286 of record VZRN01006441.1, read on the forward strand.
TGAGCCAATTGAATCACATACTTTTCCCTCTGAGGTCAGGCTAACCCGAGCCCAGTTAAATGAGCCCTACACAGACAGGAATAGATTGAGCACAAGGCCTCACTAACTTTTCCACTAATGTTTTACCAAAGGGCCCCCAGACCCTGCATTAAGAGGAAGCTCTTCACCCAAACCAGCCTGTGTGCAACATCATCTCTGCAGACAGCTTTAGTTTAAGCAGGGTCATTATCATCTCCTGCAAGGGCAAATTACTCAGCACAGCAAAACTCAGCATTTATCCCTTCAAGGCAGTTCAGGGATTCAGACCAGGAATGAAGACACCTGCCCCAAAACACCCACAGTGAGCTCTTCACTTGGGTGCACAGAGGAAACAGGGTCTGGCCTCAGAGCAGCACCAGAGAATGATAATTCAGTCCTGATTTCTCAGGGTGTCAGCACCAAACCATAAACACAGACATGCAGATACAGAGCAGATCTGGGACTCTAAAGAGAAAACAGCGTCAGAGCCAGACTGCAGCCACATCCTCAGCATAGGCTGGGAACAGCAGGTGACACTTCACAAGTCACCCCAGCAGGATCCAGGGGGAATCCAGCTGTGCAGAAGGGCAAAGGGAAACGTGGGAAGCACAAGACACAGTAAATCCCGAAGAGGTCTGACACCAAAATATTTTCCAGCAGCACAACATCCTGCTTCTAGCAGGTCTCGCTTTCAAAGGAGCATTCTTGCTCCTCAGCTGTTGGCTACCAGATACTGCAGTACTGGGTTACCTCAGTTCCTACACCTCAGCTGTCCTCCTAGAATAGAAGCTCATGTTATAAAGACATACACATATATAGTAAGCAAAATTTATGGGAGGGGGTAAAAATTGGAAAGAATATGTTAATATTTTAAAAATTGAGGGTTTTTATGGAAAAATACCACTTTGCTAATAAGTTAGGCCTAAGTATTCCTAGGACATCCAAAATATTTTTAAAGAAATATAAACACACAGTCTCTTCAGCTCCCAGGTTATCAGCAGATATCATAAACTGAGGTGGTTACAGTTTTCTGCCTGAACACATTACAGAAATACCTGTGGTGTACCAGGGAAGCTCACAAAGTCATCACTCACAGCATCTAGAACACAAGATCTCAATTTTACTGGCTTTTTTGTCACAGCATGTTTTTAGCCATATTAAACTCTTTAAAGGCTGTTTTCTGGGAACAGTCTGCCAGATAACAAAACAATTCTGGAAACAGTCTCCCAAACAAAAGAAAAACCTGAACTTATTACCGTCATATTAATTCTCCAGGTGTATAGACAAGCCAGACTGACTGACACCTTTCCTGGTATTTTTGCCAAGGAAGTTAATTTGTTTTTCTGTTCCTTCAGAACTTTATTTGGTGCTTTCGTTCAGCTCACCTGCCATGCTGGACATGTTCACCAGCCTCCCCTGCGACTTCCGGAGCAACGGCAAGAAGGCCTTGGACACCTCCACAGCCCCGAAGAAATTCACCTCCATGCAGTGCCTGTAGGTGTTCATGGGCAGCAGCTCTCCATCAGCAGGGAAGCCCAGGATTCCTGCATTGTTCACGACACCCCAGAGTCCTGGGAAGAGGAGAAAGCACAGGGCTCCAATGCACCAGGGAAACAACTCTATGAGGAGTACGCTGATGAGCTGGATGGTGCCTCCAGACCAAAGCAGAGATGGTCTGCAGCTGCACATTCCCCACTCCATGAACAGCCATTACCATTTTCCCATGTCCCAGGAAACAGGAGCCATGGATGGAAACATCCTGACTGCCCAAGATTCTGCCCTGGAAATGGCCTACACACCTAAACCGTGGTGTGGCCAACAGTGAAGAGATGCACCTGCTAAGCTGCCACATCAGAACTTCCACTGTAAAGTGGGGAGAAAAAAGCTGTACCTGCATTTTGCACCTTCTCTGAGACTGTCAGATAGGCCTCCTTGACCTGAGTGGCACTGGTTATGTCCAGCTGCAGGACACAGAGTCTCTGGGAACAGCTCCTCCGCAGCTCCGCAGCCCCAGGGCCATCCTTGTTCAAAACCCCAGCAAACACAACAAAACCCAGGCTGTCCAGGTGTTTGGCCAGGGCATGTCCAATCCCAGTGTCGCTTCCTGAAAGCATCAGAAAAGTATGAAAAGTGGGTCTGTCCTATACCACCATTTAAAAAAAATATAAAATAAATACACACATTGGAAATCCATGCAAATGTAAACAAAAAGATGAAGACAAAGTCCCTGAAATACGTATATCAGTAGAAAGAAAGGTTCAGATGTGAAGTTTGAGAAGCTGGACCATTAAATGTTCCTCAAAGATTGACAGACCATGTTCTCCTGACTCAGAGCTGATGGAATCAGATCGTGCTCTGCCACTGACAGATTCTATGACTTTATACACAGAGAGGAAATAAACCCTACTTTGGTCTTACACAAATATTCACACTGAAACCTGATAACAGAAGTATCCAAGAGAAAAACAAACAGGAAAAACCCCCACACAGATATTCTAATTTGAAATCTCCGATGGGCAAAGCAATCATAGGGCATTGGAATTCAAGTTCTTGGGTTCTATTTCTTCGTTCCAAGAAGCAGCATTATTTTATTCACACATCTACCACACAGATCTCTCTGATAAGCACTTTTTTATTACAGACTGTAGCCAAGCCAAAACTAAGCAACTGTTTCTTTACCTGCAAAGCATTTCAATGCTTTCAGAACCTAAGAAAGCTTCCAAAAGGCATTTTTGTGCTAAGTCAGCTATTGAATTCATACAGACTTGCATCAGAATTTCTTTTATCCTCTCTACCCTCTTCCAAACTTATTCCCAAACTTTGTCTCTATAAAGGAACGGCCGAGCAGCTGCAGGAAGCCCTCGTAGAGCAAACACGATGGTCTTTGGGATCACAGCTGGGCAATTCTTCCCTGCAGGTACCAACAAGGAATATTTAACAAATAATTTGACTCACGAGTCTCTCTCTTTGCCACAGCATTTTGCTGCTGCTACAGAACAAATCACAGAATGGTTTGGGTTAGAAAGGACCTTAAAGATCATTCCATGATGATCTTGCCATGGGCAGGGACAGCTTCCACTATCCGAGGTTGCTCCAAACCCTGTCCAGCCTGGCTTTGGACACTTCCAGGGATCCAGGGGCAGCCACAGCTTTCTCTGGGCACCCTGTGTCAGGGCCTCCCCACCCTCACAGGGAAGAATTTCTCCCTGTTCCTGAGTTTAATAAATTAATCCAGTTTTTACACTGTAAAACATCAGCCTGGTTCACAATACTGCACCACACCCTGCACTGTAACTGCAGCAGAGAGAGCTCCTGGATGCTGCTGTGCACTGGGATCCATGGAGGTATCCCAGGACTCGACCATCTCCTGCAATAACAATTTACTACATCAATGTTCAGTTTCCAAACCCTGGAAATCTGAATGTGAGACAAAGGACTGGAACTCCTGCCAGATTTTTTACTATTTTCTTGTTTGTGAATGAGCTGCAATGCTCCCTACTTAACCCTACTATAAACTTCTGAGGGTTATTCTGTGATTTTGGCTCACCAAGGAAGATATTATCAGAGTTAATCACAGCTCTGCTCCTACATTCAAAATATGTAGTCAGTAGAATCTGACTGCCAAAGAGACTCATCATAATCATGTTAGATCTTCATTTCTGGATTATGTCTTTTAACTGGGGCTTTAGTCCTGAAAGGTGAAAAATATTAATTCCAGGTGACTTGAAGAAAACATGTACTAAATGTCTGGATCAATCAGTGCATCTTGAAAAAGCAGAAAAGAATTACTCATGCTCTATTTAATTCTTAAAAAAAAAAAAAAAAGCACCATCTTTTTGGCATTCTTGAAGTCTGCAATTTGCTGAAGATGCACCAGAGCACTACAAATATCACATTAAGAATCTCCAGTCCTGACCTGACAGAACAAACCTGCATTCTTTGAATTCCCTAAAGAGACATGAAGAAGCCTGCAAATATCCCAGACATGACAGATTTCTAGGTTTGGGGGTGGGGTGACTTTCCTTCTTTTTCTTTTAGTGAAAAAACCCTACTTTTAGATCAAATCCTTCCTCTTTCATCATTCCCAGCAAGCACACAGCCACAGCTACACATTACCTAAGTTTTATAATGCAACTTTTGCTTGAGAGTGGGCAGAACACAATGCAACTTGAACTTGGGATGGGCACAGCAATCCCAAGAAAGCAATAAAATTGTTTTTCTCTGTCTGATGCTGGGTTTGTCCCTGGTTTTTTTTTTCCCAAAACAAGTATGATTTGAGTTTCAGACCTGTTATTGAAGTCCAGAGAAACTTTACTCTTCAGTTCCCAGAATTCAAAGAGTAGTTAGGTCTCCACAGGGGAAAAAAAAAAANCCCCCCCGACCACACTCTTGCTTTTATGTGCAAAATAATTTGTGGATTATGAGAAGATTTATTATAAGGAAAGCAGTCCCTACTGACTGTGACTGAATCATTGCTGAGAATTTACAATTGACTCATGCTGAACACTCACCAAATCACTCACCAAGAATGGAAAGACCAAATTAACTGGAGAAACTCATCCCACTGCACACAGACTAACCAAGGACAGAATTTTACAATTCCTGTTACTTTGGATCTTGGTGGTAATTTGATTTTTAGGGAAGGTGGCTATTGCATTTACCACTGAATTGCTTGCATGCCAGGAGCTTCTGTTTAAGGATAGTGAAGCACTTGCTCCCAGCAAGAGCACCCACAGCAGAGTTTCAGCCATGGCTTTGAACCTGCTCACATGCCCACAGTTATCCATGTGAAAAAGCATTTTGACCACTGGGCAGTTTTTCCCTTAGCCTGGTACTCCAGTGAACTGCTGGCTTAAATAAATAATGTGCAGCAGCACCCAGACAAGGAACATCCAAAGAGGACCAGAACAGCGTGTGACAGAACCCAGAGAGAGCAGCAGAGCTGTCCAGCCTCTGGCCAAAGGCAGCTGTCTCAGAGGGATACGTGGCAGCTGCCCAGGACACAGACACATGCCTCAGCCCTGTGGGGCTGAAAGGCGGAGGAAAAAAGAAGGAATAATTAAAATCACCATTTTCCACAAAGCGCCTGCCTGAGATCTTGTCTAAACTGGAGAAAAAGACATCAAAATCTACTTACAGGCATCTTGCACCTCTAAATGCGCAAGGACACGCATCCTGTAGCTGGTATGGGGAAAAATACCACAATCAGAGCAATTTAACCGAAACACACAGTGAGTAAAACTTCTGTTTCAGCTGATGGAGGGTTTGATGGCTTGATTGCATAGGATTCCAATAAAGACAAATAAGAGCCTCCTGAAACTACTCAGAGATGTCCAAACTTGCATTTCTTCAGGACAGTTGCAGCACAGGTACAAAGAAAGCACATTCCCTTACTGGACTGTACCCAAATGTTCCTCACTCCCTTATACTGCTCTGATTCCAATTCTACACAGCAGATCAGCTCCCAGAGAGTGATTTCTCCTGAAGATTTGCAGTCTGACAAAGAGCAAGGAGATGCCCAAGTGCAAGCACATCCCCTGAGTCTGCAGGGGTGGGAAAGGATTGCTCCCTATTCCCCCCAGCAATATCCATCTTCATCTGACACACCTGCAGGGAGAAACCCAGCTGGCAGATAAACTGCAAGGAGAGAACCTGCTGCTGGTCTTGTCCTCTCTCAACTTTTATACCTAATCCCTGTATTAAAGCTTGATAGGCAAGTTTAAATTATTTCCAGGTGTCCCTATACAACAAAATGAAATTCTGCTAGAAATTGCTATATATAAACCAAAGCAACTTAGTTCAGCTTTGCAGACGGGAAGAAAACACAGAAAAATAAAACAAAACCCAGCAAATTAAGAGTGCAAGAAGCAGTTGGCAGGCATTCCAGTTTAAAGGTTTGATTAACACTAATAAACAACATCTAAATAAACAACACCTAAAGTTTTAGGAGGAACAGAAGAAAAGCCATAAAACTATAAAAATGCCATCCCTGCAAAATAAAAGTGGGTTTTGAGTAGATCGGAGTGGTAGTAGAGACTGAATTAATTAGCTCTGAACTTTCCCTGCTAGTGAAGGGAATTACTCCCTCCCGAATGACTTCAGAGTGTTTCAAAGAGACGGCACCAAACCAGAGTCTTGAAATACGCGCATGACAGACACAGCGTGCACTGTGCACACACACACCCCCCGAAAGACAACTGTACAGCCATAACCAGCACAATTAATTCAAGTAAACAAAAGTAATGTATGAATGCCGTGCTCTGAGGTCTCCCAGGGAGGAACGTCTCTCCTAAAAAATGCGACCACCATAAGTATTCTTATGCTTCTTGCACCAGTTAATTTCCCAAGTATGTCTAAAAAGCTACTTGTAAAGATTAAATGAGACACTAAAAAATAATAGCATCTATTAAAATGCTTTTCTACTTAACTTCAGAGCACTTATTTACCTGGGGAAAAAAAAAACATCTCTGCCGAAGCAAATGAAACAAGCAGGGGGGAGAAAAAAAAAAGAGAATAAAAGGAACTCTTACAAGCATGCACTAACCCGAAGACATAAAGTTTTCCAGCCCACTTGTGAGAAACGGCAGTTTCTGTTTGTTTCTGTGCATGGGCAGCACCTTACCTGTGATGAGCACGGCTCTGTCCCCCACGGGCAGCAGGTCCCTGTCCCCCAGGTACACGGAGCAGATGAGGCACACGGCCACGAACACCCCCAGCCCCGCGCCAGCCCCCAGCGTGCCCACACTCAGCAGCCCCAGCAGGGCGGGCAGGAGGCTCCAGAGCAGCACCTTGGCTTTGTCCAGAGGGCTCCTCTGGGCCCTGCAGAGCATGGTGACCCCAAAAATTGTGGTGACACCTGCGCAGAGCCAGCCAAAGGGGCTGCTGGCCGGAGCATCCATCGGCAGGGGGGGGAGAAGCCGGCACTCAGAGCCCACCCCCGGCTGGGTGGAAGCAGGTATTGCTAAATGCAGAGTGTGTTATATAGGAGCAGGGGGTGGGGCAGAGAAAGGGGACTCTGCTTAAAGGTTTGACATAATCTCACTTACCCTTGGCATCAGCAAGGAGCAGAAGCCTTCCTTTCCTTACCTTTCATTCCTTCTGCCTGACAGCTCCACCTTCTGAACAATATGCTGGCTGGATAATGATTGACAGCACTGGGAATGGACATGATGTAGCAAGCACTGGCTCCAGGAAAAAAAAAATAACTGCTATGTTTTTTTATGTCTTTAAAGTACACTTTCCTAGACAGTGAGAAAAGGAACAGTTCCCTTTATGAGAAATAGTTGGGCTTTCCTGCTTAAAAAACTTAGGGTGTAGTTGCAGTGGAACTGGTTTTTGATGGGCAGTGACAAAAATGAGTCAGGCCAGGGTTATTTAATCTCTGGAACACAAACTGTCTTGGGCTTTATCACACATGGGTAACCCTCCTCTTTCAACAAAAAAAAAATAAAACAAAAAAAAAATCAAACAAACAAACAAACAAAAAAAATTACCTTCCCTGCTTTAGTTTAGTGCCCACCTTTTTCTATTTACCTACTCCACATTCAGCAAATGGACGTTCAGGGGGTGCTGGGAGGCTGGGAACAGGTGATTGCTGCTGTGCCATTAGGGGCACTTTGTTAGGTGAACACAGGTAACACACCTGAGAGCGAGACTTCGGCTGACCTCCAGTGATGGCATTCACCTTGGTTTTGACAGGAATCACTGGCTTGACACCCAGAGCAAGTTGGGGGTGGGGTGGGGGGGAGGAGAAAGTAATCAATTAAATATATTTGAGAGATTTAACACCTGCTGCACTGTATTCTGAAAGTTATTTAAACAATAAAAAGAATTGAAAATCCAGCCAGCCAAAGGGATTGAGATACAACTTAGGCATACATATTTAACCCTGTTTAAAAATCCTTGGTAACTGATTTGAGAGACAAGCCTACGTTACCACAGACCCAGCTAACATGATGTAGCTGGTTTCCCAAGACAATGTAGTGCTGATCTATCTGATTTCAGGCGCCAAAAATTGAAGCACACGGTGCAAACCTGACATGAAACAGAGCACATTTCCATTCCATTATGCCTTTGGGGTTTTGAGCGGTTACAAATCTGTTGAATATACACTTTTCCAGCCAGTGAAAATGTTTACATACCTCTGCAGGTAGTTTACATCAGAGATGAGGTCACTTTCTTAAGGAAACATTACCCTCAAGATCTGCTCATCATTCCTGACTCTTGTGAACACTCACCCACCTACCCTCCCACCAGTGCACAAAAGGAGAAATATTTTCACTTCTCTTTGCCATTTGCTGCTTCTGCTTGTATCAGCACGCTGCTCTCGAGGTCAGTTATACCTTGCTCTCCATTCTGGCATCTTCTTAAATATTTTCTTGGAGCATTTTGCTCTCTCCATCATTGTCACATGGTTTGGATGATCACAAACGTGCTGGCATTTAGAGCATGTGCTCTCACACTCGAGGATACAGCAAGATGGAGCTTTTCCGTAGTGGGATGAGGGGCAGATGTGATCACCTCCAGCCTGATGCTTGCCCTGGCTCCCCTCAGCCTGTGGGGGTGGCACAGAGGTGGGCGAGGGGCCACGCTGGGGTGGCCACCATGCCTGGTCTTGCAGAACAAGCTCCAAGAGAGTCCCCCACTGAAATGCGTTCTGTGCACGTGCACAACCCTCCCTCAGCTCACAGGGTGGGGGAAGTTTGGAAAGCTGGGGATGCCACAGGCATTCACTACGCACCCACCCACTGTGGTGCACGGACACAGCACCTGTCTGCACCCACACCCCTGCAGAACAGCTGTGGGAACTGACTCTGTCTGAACCAATGCTGACTTTATCATTTCTATATAAAATACAACCACTGAAGCCTTCTTTTGATGAGAAGTTGACCATGTGTTCACTCTGGTGGGTGAATAAAATTCCATGTAAGTGCATGGATCATACACACCAGAAAGGAGGTTATGATCTAAGCTGGCTGAGAAATGTTAACATGAAGTACCCACTTCACAAAGCCTCTGCACTTTCTCTGACACCAGCAATGACAGATTGCTGCTTGAGGATTTTTGCAGCACAATTTTGCCACAGGATAAGTTTTATCATCTTGTGCCAAGTACTCATCTTGAAAAAGCACCTACTTTCCTCTCTACCCCTTTGGGATGTCTCCAGCTCTAAAAGCTGTACAGTAACCCAGGACTGCAACTGAGTTTGCATTATTTCCGATTTCTCTACACTCCATGGTAATCCGCAACATGAGCAGCCAGTCTCTAAAAATTCAGCTTTGTCTTCCTTCAAATCCCATAGTCCCAGCACCTTTCACCTGGTGTAGTATCCCTGCAGAAGACTGTTCCCAGGGCAAAGCAAGGACACCCCTCCACTATGTGGGATCTTTATCGGAGACATCAAATTGTTGACTCCACATTCCCATTCCAGAGGCTAAATCACTTCTTCACAGATATTCACTTAATTCCTCCCCGTTTCTTGAAGCTTTTCTCCTGTCATCCTTTGCTGGCTCTATGTTTTTCAGCCTGTACTTTTGATTGCTGCTCTTAACACAAAGGAAAAAGGGCAGAAGAAACATTCAGGTTCCCCAGTTCCTTTGAAATGTGGTGAAGCTGATCCTGGTCACAACTTCTTGGAAATACACCACCAAGCTCTTTTTTGGTTCTGCCTTGGTAATGAGCTCTCTTCTGTCTTCGCTTTTCATGGCTCCCTTTTGAGTCCAGTAATTTTCCTGATGTTTATAATTTCTTAAAACCTCTGTGACTTTCCAGCGTAGTAGAAGCTTCCAGTTCAACCACGAGGTTTTCAGGCATGTCTCTGTTACCTCATCCTGCATTGTTTTCCAATTCTTTGGCACTTTTCCCATGGGCTTTCTTTGCACTTACTAGTCAGTATTTTTGTCTTTCAGCATCTTCCCTTCATCCAGAAGTACCACGTGTCATATCCAATAGCTGCTGTCCCAACTGGATACAACTGATATTCTCCTGTCCCAAGTGGAATATCAATTATACTGTCTAGGAGCACAAAGCGCTTTTTCTACACATCCAATCTCTGTTCCAGCTTTCTCTGCCGGTCACAGATTTGTTTTTCATTTCAGGTTATGATTTCCCACAGAACTCTTCAATTTACTATTTTGTCTATTTTGTCTGCTGATTCAGGCTTTTTCAGCTGTGCAAGGCGAGGACTGTGGCTCCTGAGAGCTCCTGCTCTGTGTGCTTCGTGGTTTTTTGTGGCTTGGGTAAGGGCTCTGCGTTTCAGGTTCTGTAAGGAGGCTCTGGTATACAAGGCTTTTCCGGGAAAATAATTTCAGCTTAAAACAGGTTGGAATCTGTTTCAACAAATGAGTCATTAACCAAGGCAGAAACAACATTCTAGTGAGTAAATACATACAGAAGCAGGAAAAAAAAAGAATTTTATTGCTGCAGCTTCTGAGAGAACATAAACACCTTCATATATCTGGATTTTGGTGGACTTAATGGCTACACAAACACTTGCCAGGATGTCAGTCCTGCATGCAGAAACTGCTGAACTTCCATAAACAAAATTCATTTGGACAAACAGATCTTCTTACAAATTCTGCAGAACTCCTGTACAAAGGCTGAGATAATCCTCTTCCTTCAGCCGGTTCTCTCTTCATGCACTCAACTTGTCCCAGTAAAGACAACAAAACCATCACTCTGCCTAAAGCTGGAAGGGCATCCAAGTACCTTTGTGAATTAAGATCTCTGAACTCACAGGCATAAACTGAATTAAAGCAAAAAAGGATTATGTACCAGTGAAAATAAAGCTGTGTAACCTCGCCTTTGTCTTCAAACTATTTATTTAATAGACCCTTAGGGAAAATAATTCCTGTCAAATAGAGAGTATACCTATTAAAGGAAAGTATGAAATATCTTTTACCTTTAAGCTGCTGGAGATTTTGTTTTTAGAAATACAATAATGGTAAATATTGTAATTCAGAGGGAGACAATAGATCCTGAAGATCTTCACTTGGCAGTGAATAAACAACTTTAGCCCATCATTCATCAAAATTCAATACTAACAAAAGATAATAATAATAACAGCAACAACAACAATTTCCTCAGCTAAATCGCCTGTTATTTTCTCAAATGTAAGAAAGAGCCTCAAAGTTAAGAATGTCTGTACTCATGGCAAATCTGGACCTGTAAATGAAGCCAAGGGCTGTAAGTTCTGCCTCAGTATTTACAAGAACTCTAATCACCCTTTGTAAATTTTCTGCAATAGACAAAACATCTCAAATCAGAGAAGTCATTAAAATGATGAGCACTCCTCTGTATTTGCAAGGGAGGTTTTCTCCTCGAACTCTCCAGACATCCATGTATCTCTAGGCTTTCAGGAAGAGCTAAAAGGGGATTACACTCTTTCCAAAATGAGTCATTTTTATCAACCCAATTGTGATTATTTTCCAAGAAGAGGAACAGAATCAGAAAACCTACAGGCAATTAGGCACTCTTTAGGAAGTTAGCCAAAAATCATCTCTAGGTTATCCTCGTGAGAAATTACACTTGCTTGCCTTTTTCCTGTCATCCAGTAAAATAAAACAGTTTTCACAGAACCATCAGTGTTACAGAAGAAAAGATACCACTTTATCTTAGTGCACTCCTCTGACAGCACAGACTGTTCCCTAAAATTTCCTCCGGTATATTCTGAGTAACATTCCAGCCCTGCCTAGGACAGAGCACAGCACAGAGGTGCTTCAATAAATGAGAAATAAAGACATAAGCTGTACTCTCGACTGGAAGTTTAGTCTGGTTTTCCAACTAGATTTTTATTGTCTGTCCCTATTCCCTTCCCTTCTCTGCAGCTTTGCCTCTCTGAAGTTAATGGCAGCATCTCTGTGCTCAGAACACAAAGGATTTCCACATTTTCATAGCCCACAGCCTGATTGTTTCTTTGCAGGTGCTTCCTCAAATGTGATTGCAGTTTTGCCTGCCTTACTTCTGATGCTTTCCCCTAACCACAAGTCATATCAACCATATTTGTATCAGATAAAAAACACACTTTGCATCATCTTTCTGTAACTCTTCCTCCTGTGTGTCTTCAAGCATTGGCAGGCTGGAGACACAGCTGGTTTACATCCAGCCTTTTCCATACATCTTAATGTTAGACCACAAAATGTTTTCAGATATTTAGGTTTTATCTATGCAAAAGTCACGTAATTTTTGATGTAGTTAAATTCATAAACAGCAACGTAAATACAGAGGCAAACCAGAAAATTAAGTAAGCACTGTAATCAAAAGTCTGATTAAAGCATGTGTGGACAAACAGAGAAACTGTCCCCAGAAAAGAGTACCTTCAAAGTGGGGGGATTTACAATGTAACTTGGCACTCACTGTAGATAGCGACAACATTAAAAGTGAATCACACACAACTTAGAGCCCCAGAAGATGTCTGAGCTTTGAGCATGGACTCTGCAAAGGGGATGAAAGGAAATGGGAGGCAGCATCTCCCCGCTGTCACTTGGGTTATTAACTACGCGCATCTGCCACGTGCCTTCCCCCCATCTGCAAACCCTTAAAAACATCTCCGCCTCTCATCAGTGGAATTCACTTATTTTTAGATTTTCCTCAGAGTTACATCAGCCAGCCTTTGAAATGAAAGCCAAAGCAAAATGAGATGAAGAACGAGCCGCGGTTCAAAAAGCGTGAACCCATCAGCCATGACAGAGTGTCAGTGCCCTCAGCGCACTCGGTTTGCTGTCGCTCGAAGGACGAGCCCCTCGCTTCCCAACAGTGAAGCCATGTATTTGTCCTGCTGAGGAATTGTGACCTCACTCGCTGTGTAATCAATGCCCTACATTATGGTTTTGATGGAGTGCTGTGTACAGGATGTCCCCGATTTCCCCTTCAGTGCTGAGACCTGAAGGACGTTCCCGTTCCTGGCGTTTTTCAGCTGTTTTTGCGCCGCTGCAATGGTGTTCAAACGTTGTCAGGAATGACTCGGTGACAGATGATCCTGCCATGGAGCAGGGGGACAAACGACCCCTCAAGGTCCCTTTCAGGATCTGGGGGGGTTTTGATGGTTCTGTGGCAGGCAGCATTTTAGTTAAATGGTGCTTTTTCTCTGAGCAATCCACTGACTATGGAAAAATCTGTACATTCAATGCAATTTTTTGTTGTTTTGCTTCCCTTTATTATATTGTCCGTCTTAAAATTTTTTTATCATGCAGTAACCTTAACCCTGACTCAAAAACTGTCTGGATGTAAGCAAATTTAATCCCATTAAAATCACTATGACTATCCACACATAAAACTATACAGATGATTTAATAGGTTGCTGAATGACAGTTCCGAGACCCATTAGGCCCAAATGCTCCCCAAGAGCCCAAACTCACAGACACTTATGCACATTCTGAAAAATAAACACAGATATTCGCAGGCAAGTAAAGGAAAGAAATCTTCATAGCCGTGTTTTTAAACATGCACACCTGCAGAATTAGAGCCTGCCTTAAAGACCTTCCCACCTGGATTTGAGCTATGATAATCGATTCATGCAAATGAACCTACACCATAAAAATGTTTATTTCACTTTCCAGGTGACACAGCTACCAAGTGCAACTTCAAAATGAACTTCTCCAAGTTTTAAAGTCGGTATTAAAATACTGTCAAGCTCCAGGTGGAGGTCATTCCCAAACAGGCACAGATTCTATGGGGATAAGTCTGCACAGGCACTTCAAAATAATCATCCCTTGTAAGGGATTCCTTCCTGAACTGTGCAGAGTTCATAACTTGTTTTATTAGTACTGTAAATTACCACTTCACTTTTATTTTTAATTTCAAAACTGTTTTTTAACAATATATACGACAGCCTCAGGGCAAACCTCTCTCTTGGAGCCATGCAAACTTTGCTAGAATCACTAAGGGTTAGGCAGGCGTAGCTTCAAAGGCAGATTTGGGACCTATAACATTAATTCATCCACCAAATGGAGCTCCAAAATCCATTAAGGAAAAATAACTAGTAACCATCTGTCTTTATTCATCAGGCTGAAAGCAGTTAATCAAACCTAGTGGACATTTTTACTTTCTTCTTTCTCTCTCAACAGCTTTGAACACAGATGCCGTCTTTCCATAATTAAGCTGAGCATAGTAGCTCCTAGACAGATAAATTCCGGAGAGCTTGTCAAAAATGTCAGATGGCAGACAGGTTCTGTGTCTTGTCCCTGGGATTTCTGGGATTTTTATATTTATATCTACAGATATGGGCAGATTCAGAACACAGTTATTAAAATTAATAACCCTTTATAGTTCTTAACCCATTCTCTATAACATGGTAGAGTTTTTCTCTCTCTGTTAGGGATGCACGCCAGGATAGGACCTCGGCAGTGAACAAATAACTGAGCTGAACTATGGGATGCAAACGGAACCAGAAGGCAGCTCCTTTTGCCACCACTGAGCCACACTTGTAAGTAAGGGGCAGACATTTCTGTGAACACATTGGCAGTGTTCTGATCAACATAAAGATGTTCCAGCTGACAGGACATCTATTCTAAAAGGCTGGAATATCATTAAATAATGCCTAAGAGCCATTCCAGACACGTGCTTTTAGTAAAGTTCTCAGTTTCTGTCAACTTTAAAAGGATACACGTGAGTATCCGATGAGGCTTTTAGTTCTCAATTACATTTAACAATGAGCTCATATGAGGGTTCGATTCCCTTTTTCTGAGTTCCAACATTTTAAAGCAAAGAGCATCTCCAGTTCCTAAGGATTTTATGCTACCTGTTAAATATTATGTTTTTTCAATTTAAGTCTACAGTCAAATTTATGGACTGAAGCTAGGATTTAAAAGTACCTAGGAGTAATTTTTGCTTCCTTTGAACTGGTTTTTTATTTTTAAATAAAGTAGAAGATCATGTCAAATATATCTTTGAGCTGATAAAATAAGAATTTCAATGTCATTTAGAAGTTTAAAGTTTAAAAGTTCTTACCCTTATAACTGGTTACAAAGAAGAGTCAATTACCATTACTTTTGATAAAATAATGCAGCTTGAAAATGAGATGTGCCAAATAATGAGAGATGGTCCCAGAGACGCTGTAGCAGAGATTTTCTAAATAGTCATTAAAAGTGGACCACAGGAAGTACAGAGGGAAATCAGTAGCTATTGACCAAACTTCAGTAGTCAAATTCAAACAAAATCAAAAAATTTAGATGGAATATGTTTGTATCCTTAGGAGTATAATTTTCCCTCCATATGTTTATTGATAACTGATTCATCCCTCAGTCTTCTATCCCCACCGTTACATTCAGAACGGCAAATGGAAATGAGGCACCCAATTGCATTTGGAAAAGTGGGAAAGAATTAAGTACCTCTAGATATCAGACTCTACAGCGGAAAATAGAGAAGAAAGAGGTGTTTTGAAGAAAAACTCTGCTGATGTGATCTCTCTTTCAATGGCACTTCTTTCCACCAGGAATATTTAAGCACTTAGGTGTCATAAATTCTCCAAGATGGAAATACCATTCCCACAGAAGACATCAATGAACTGAAGCAGAGAGGTCATCTGCTAATTAGTAAAAAATCCCAGCTGAGAACTCCTGGATCATGGCTGTCAGTCCCATGCTCAGACATGCAGTGATCATCCTGGTGGGAAGGGCTCTTGGAGCACACATAAGTGACACGCCATCAAATAACACTTTATAGACATCACAACAAAGGGCAGCTGAGAATTGTGGTGTAGACGCTGATGCAGAATTTCTCTGGAGAATGAGAAAAAGCAGGAAGATGCCCAGCTGAGAAAATCCAGAGTGGGCAGTGGAGACTGGAAGGGCTCATCAGAAAGGTGTCAGCATCTGAATCAGAGAGAAGTGTGGGAAATGTTTACATATCTACATATGTAAATGAGCAGATACAGGTGGGAAAAAACTGCTTTTACACAGAAGGACAAGTAAAGAAGATATTACTAATCCATGGGAATTATGCCAAAAGCATGAATAAAAATGTGATTGTTTGAAGATTTTGCCCATGGCCAATTGGTAACTATGGCACACCTGGCCTCAGTGTTGATTTACAAAGTGTTTCCTACACACAAGATAATCCTCTTCTATCTCCTTTGTCTGATGTTATCATCCTCACTTGCTTCATGTCTTTTACCAGAAACAAAATTTCAGCATTGATAAATCCAAGAACAAGTACTGAAGATAAATAAATTAAATTTTAAAAATGAGAGGAGTTTAAAAATTCTGAATGTGAGGCTCTTCCTACTCTTCTGTTGAAGGCACAGATTGCTCAAACTTGAACCAACTTGCCATCAAAACAAGTCTCAAATCCAAGATCTTCACTGAGGCACGAACTGTACCTGCATGGCAGCAGAGGCACATTGAGCTATAATTTATGGACAAAGCAGCAGTGAGATGCTAATCCAGGTGAGGTTCCTCACAGTGTGCTGCTGTGCAGAATTGCTACAGGTTCAGCCCTGAGCACTGCCTCTGTTTCACAATTCTGGGAGGGATTCTTTGCACCCCACTCTTACCTTTTCTATCACCTCTCATCTTGCTTGACTCCAAGTCCAGTTGGAAGGAGCTGGTTGGGACCCTGCCACCCACTGTGTCCCTTCTGAGAACAGTTCCATGCAAAACCCTGGATTTAACCACCAGAGGTCAAAGAAAAGATCCCTCACAGATGGAAAAAATACAAAGCTGAGTCTCAGATGAGTATTTTTAAGGGCTAAGAATCACAGAATCATTTAGGTTGGAAAAGAGCCTTAGGATCATCGGGTACATGACAGAATTTGGTAATACTGGAATCTTTAAAACTGGAACTTTATATGCTGTGAAATTTTTGTGAGCATATTAAACAGCTACTGCAACCTCACGAGACTAAGGCACAATCCAGCCTTGTACACATCTGCACAAACAGGAGTGCATTCAACAAATCATCCATGAAAGTTCACACTTACAGTGATGCAAGACAGAATATTAAGAGAGAAATACAAAGACTTCTAATGAAAAGGGGAGAAGTGACAACAATTCTTTTCATCCATTCTTTTGAATGTCATCACACGCTTGGTTTGTGCCACTATAAATATGTCTTTTTGTAATCTCAAAAATCTCTAAAAGGCCAGAGAACACAGAAAGCTTTTATAAAATCAGTATTTATAGTAAAGGATCTTGAAGACTTAGACGAATGGTGTGAAAGGTTTACATATGGTACCCCACCTGCAAGAGAACAGTTCAGCTGCTAAAAGAGTCAAAATTGGACAGCTCAATCACCCAGAGACTCCAGAAAGTGCAGCTGAAATACAACAGTCATAATTCAAAGGCTGCAGATGCAGCCACAGAACAACACATGCACCAGAGAGGAAAAAATTACTCTGACAACCTTTCTTAGAGTGCTGCTGTGCAGCCTCCAGCACCAGGCACTAAACAAGCTGAAGCCACAACATGTGAACCTGACTCTGCAGCATTCACATACATATGTTGAATTTAGCCTTAATTTGTACACTAAATATTCCTGTATTTATTCCATAAAGGAAGACAGTAAATTAAAAGTTTGTAAGCCACGGCACCTTCTTTCCAAGATACCAGTCCATGATAATCACTTCAGCTATTATGGCCAGAAGCACAAGGAGTCAGCTTGTTCAAGAAATTCAGTAACTCAAATCATCTCATAATTCCAATTTTAAGAAGTCTGAATTATGGAATACACGTTGATGATGTAAAATTGCACCAAGACTACCCATAAAAACTGGATTTGGTGGCAGGAGGTATTAACTGAGATTCCTTTTTAAAGTGTAATCTACAGGAGATGGAGCCGGGCCTCCTTGTTCAGCCCTGCTTGGATTGCTTCTTTTTGTACCAAAGATAAGAAGGGAGTTTCCAGCCAAAATGGGAGGAATGATTGCAGCCTATTGTCACAAGGGACGTCCCAACTTTGAAATTCTCTTCAAGTTAATACACTTCAGGACACGAGGGGAAGTCCATCGTGACCAAAACCCTTCCTGACAAGGCAAAAGCAGAGTGACCCATTTGTACACAAGACACAGGGAGTTTGGCTGCGTAATATATTCTTATTGACACTTCCAAACTCTGAGTCATTTTGGTTTCTCAATTACAATTATGGAAGGCATTTTCTTCATAAACAGATAAAACATGATGGGAGGTGGGATGATTCTGCCTGATAAGCTAATAGTGTGCATGCTGTTGAAGTGTGATTAACTGCCTGCTTGAGTTGATGCCTGCTCCTAGCAGAGATTACTTTTATTTATGGCAGCAGGGAAAGGAGCCAGGACCAAAACTACACGAGAAACAAAAATGGTGAAATCTGCTGCCCTTGCTATTAACAATACGGCACCGAAGGGATTCTCACTGGCCACTCAAGCTGCTTTCCCTACCTTTCCAGAGCAATTTTTAAAAGAGCAGAGGAGCTCAGGCAATGTAAAGTCAAAGACTTGGGGAAAGAACTGTACAAGATAATGTTTTCTCTCGGAAAGTGTTAAAATGACAACGGCTAAACCAGGCCTTCTTTGGTACAATTTTTTTTTTTTTTTTTTGGTAACTTAAAGATTACGTGTTCTGCTTGAGAAACCTTCATTATACAAGAAAGCCAATTACTAGAACATGTTGTTCCTCTAAGTCACTAGAAGAACATTTCAGCTTATACAGTTTGTCCATAATGCGTTTGATGTTTGATTCTCGCATGTTCCTATGATGAATGAAGAATTAAGCTGATGTATGACTGGAATTAATCCAGTGTTATCCACTGGCACAAATTCTGCTTCTATGGGCTGGATGCTCTCTGAAAGACATTGAAGCAGCACTTCAAATGCAAAGCTCGTTCAGAATTGTTTCACTGCAAGAATCAGAGAAAAAATCAGGTATTTCAATTCCCTGGTTATTCAGATCTTGCTTCTCCTTCAAAAGTAGCAAAAAGTCAAAATTAGTTATGACCAGATGCTGTACCCATAACTGCTGCTACAAGGAGTGAAAATCAGGAGCAAGATTAACTTGCAGTAAATCACTGTAAGTTACAGCACACTCCCAGCGAATAGATCCCCCTTGGAACACCTTCTTCATGTTAACATTCCAGGATAAAACATGTCCAAATAAGGCTTTTCAACAGAAGAAAAATGCATGTCACAACCATCTCATCTCCGTAATTTCAGTAATTTTGCCCCATTTTAGAGTTATTTGATTTATTTTTTTTTTTACCAAGTGCTCTGAACCTTCAAAATTTTTGGTTCTGAACAAATCCCTGTTAAAAGAAAACTCAGGCTTGTGTGAGAATCTCTTATTTTGAAATAGCTCAGAATAGAGTCACACATCAGGCCATGATAAAATGCTTATGAATTCTGAATTCTGCAGTCATTTGTTTCATGGAACAGAATAAATCAGTATTAAAGATCCATGAGAGTGTGGTGCTCTTGTAAATACCAAGATGTCATTAAGGGAGCCTTATGGAGGTTATCTCACTCAAACACAGCTGAAGCAAGAGATTTTGGTTTTTGGGTTTTTTTGAGTTTGTTTTCCTCTACTTCAAACTCTTACCTAATCTTTCCTCTGCAAAATTAAGTAATTTTTGGAATGTTTTCAAGGTAATTACAGAACTAAATGGTAGTAGCATTTTTTAAGCCAGTGTCTGTTCTGTTTTCTTGCAAATCTAAGTGCCTGAAAATGGGAGACCACTGCCTGTACCTTGAACTGAGAACCGGGAATATGAAATCTGCAGGAGTGTGAAGATAGAAAGCATTTCCTCAGCAAATACACTTCCTATCCCCCTCAGCAAATACATTTTTCACTGAGAAACTCACAGAAATGCTACAACAAATTCAGGATCTGGTTTTCCTGCTGACACGTCTCATCCTCACCACCAGTGACTGCTGACTCCTAACACAGACACACAGAAAATTGGCACAGTACAAAATACGGACTAATGAACATATTTTGCCTTGAGTTTGTTCTACATATGATATCTACAGCATATGATTAGCTGCCTGTGAAGCTGAAAGATCCCTTAGATCCTTCCAAAAGATCAAAGTAGTA
The DNA here is from genome assembly GCA_013397935.1 of Dasyornis broadbenti. Lineage (NCBI taxonomy): Eukaryota > Metazoa > Chordata > Aves > Passeriformes > Dasyornithidae > Dasyornis > Dasyornis broadbenti. The sequence continues at coordinate 1,363,301 of VZRN01006441.1, forward strand.
CCATCAACTGGGTGTTCAATTATTAGTGTCAACGATTCGTAACAGACTAACCTCATCTTGCTAGAGGGTAAGATTTCTGTAAAGCTATGGATAGCTGAATTAAATTATCAATTACTACACCAGGGAAGCCTTTCCTTGTTATTAGTGTGGTAAATAAGGGCATCTGGATGCACATCAATCACACTTGAAACTGAATCAGAGAGTTACTGAAATGTAAGTGTATAATTACCGTCTGAAATAGCTGCCTATTGAAATTTAGAAGACTTGCTTTAAGGAACAGAATCAAAGGCATTCCAAAACCTGTCCTCCCTTACTCTGAGAGCAAAAACATCTGTGAGAGTATTTTCAATAATATTTTGCTAGTCTTCCCACAAGACATTTCTTACCACACTAATTTTTAAAGTATATAATCCTTCCAGGTACAAAGAGGCTCAACCCTTGAGCCCTTGCAGTCCCGTCTGCCTCCTGTGCAATACTGAAATTATTAATGAAGTTACAGGATGAGCTCAAATTTGGCTTTTAATTCCAAGGTGCTGCAATTACATCGGATAGCACCACCTTGTACTGCTAAGGACTAATATCTGTGCAACATATTATGCAAACTGATATCAACACCTCAGAACATCAGGTAACACATCAGGGCAAATTTCCACTTAAAAAAAACACACGAGGCTTATGGGAGCTTCTGATCATTATCACAGGAGCAAACACTGACTTCAGACAGCTGGACTGAAATGCTTTGGAGTGGCTGAGTCTCTGCAGACCCTGTTCAGCTCCATGGAGGTTATGAAGATTAACATATATTCACTCTGAAAACTGGGTTATTGATGTGCCCTGCCGGGTATGCAAAGAGACACTGAGACCACAAACAGCAATTTGTCATCAAAGTAAAAAGGGAGAACACAGGTTATTCTCCGTCCTGTCCTCAGCCATTCACTTATCCCAAAATATGCAAACTTTCTTCCCTTCTCTTTGGGATAAATACTGCTACTTTCAAAAATAGGATAATCTACGTTTTTGAAGCATTGCAGAATGGAAAAGAACTTAATTTCTGATGGCTCCACAGAATGCATGCATCACTTCCTATTGCTGAATGGACACCTCAGAATCAAGCTTGTTCCTTAAGAATCTTCGCAAAAAGAATTCAAAGCATTTTCGGTGTCTTTTATAGTAATGACTTTTTCATAACTAACGCACTGAAGGTGACAACAGTGCAACCCACCCGGAAAATTCCAGCTGGCCAAGGCATGACTACTGAGCCTAAATTGTTCTGATCTGTGAACAGCCTGTTGTTTCCACCACGCAGTGCACGTGTGTCGTGTGAAACACCTCGCTGGCAACTAAGCCTTGACATCAAATTGAACACTGGCATTAATGATGTCAGTGCTGCAGCTGGGCTGCATCAGCACTGCAGTACAACAGCTCCCTCTCTCAGGGCACAGCTATCAGCAGAATGTGGAGCTGCAGAAGGAATCGTCCACACACTTTCAGTAGTTGGTCTGACTGCCAAGTGCAGGTATTTCTACCCAAGCTGTTATTTTGGGGTGAAAGCAGCCGAAGTTTGAGCAGCTTGCACCTTCTGAAAGCTGACTGCACCCTTCTACACCCACACGCCAGGCCAGAGCTGCTCCTGGTGAGGGGAGGGGATGGAAGGCTCCCTCCTGCACAGCCCTGAGCAAATGAGGAGGGACAGAACCCTATGAGCAGGGACAGCATCACATCCCAGTCCCTTCATGGGACCCAGCTCCTGCACAGGTATGAGAAGTAACTTGCTAGCTACAGGTTAACATTCACCCCCAAATTCACATCCATGCTCAAGAGGATCCCAAAACTATGATAAAATGGAGACTTATTTTTTGAGAGTATGGAAAGAATTACGTAACAAAGCCCACATATCTTCAGTGAAACATCATCTTCCTTCACCCAAGAATCTCAAAGTACTCTACAAACAATCTGACCCTTTGCAAGACTGTTGAGTAGAGGCTACTTTCCATTTTGTGAATTCCTACTTTGATAAGGAATCCACCACTCCCTGCACCTCCTTCTAGTCAGGACTAGAAATGTTTATAAAGTCGTATCTCCTGAAGTGAGAGAGCACAGCAGATTAGGAAAATGATATAAAGCAACTGCTTGGATGAACAATTCAATGAATGGTGTTCACTAAGCAGTAAATCCAATTAATACTGAAATCCTTTCCTTTCTCATTGTGGAAGGATAGGCTAAGTTTTTCCATGACTGGAACTCAGAGAAAAGCAACTAGAAGCACCTTGGATGGTCATCTCTACATCACCAGGCATATGACACTTGCACAAGCAACACTGTACAGTCAACAGGTGTCCTAAGTCAGAGCTAACATTTTCAAAGGGTGTAACTTGCACACTTATCTCAGCTCTTTAAGCTCCATACAATTGATTTCCTGGTATATTAATATTTTTACAGTAGCTCCCATTTGAGCTTCAGAAACACAAATGAAACCTGCACGACCTCAGGCAGGGAGGAAGTGCAATGACACCTTTGTCACAGAACAGAACTCAGTGTTCTGAAGGTCACTCAGGAAACCTCTGCCAGAGCCAGTACTAAAACTCAGACTAGCATTTTTATCCATAACACTGTCCTCCTGGAAAAATAGTCCAGTCTAATCAAGACTGAATGCTTTATTCTAATTTTGAACATTGCCATTTTAATTCCATACACAATGTAGATAGATTCTGTTTTAACCACTTTAGTACTATTTTAATCAATTGGTTTTATATGTTTTAATAAGGCCATAAACATGGTTGGTTCTGACCTAGTTTTAAATCTTGTTCTCTCATCTCATTGTCCAATGAAAAGAAAAGGCACAATTAAGTAATACCTAAAAGAAATCAATCAAACAATATGAAAACAGTAAGCTAAGGTTTATTACCCCAGATAAAATATTGCCCTGGTTCCTGAAATAGTACTGCTGGCATGCTTTGTATTTTGATGACAAAAATAATTTTACTAGCTAAGTATTTTAAGTTGCAAAGGGAACCAGATGAACTAACATACTATGAAAGAATAATTAAGTCTTTCATTGCTCATTCTTTCTAACTTGCACTGTTTACAGCAGCTGCTTATTTAGCTGATTTCAGGATTCCTTTGCAGCACATTTCAGGTTCATTGAGGATAACTCCCACTTACACTGCAAATCCTTCTATCCTGACACATCCTGCCCTAATGTTCAATTCAAAGTATCAATGCAATCTCTTCAAGTGGCTGTAGCACAGTCTCATTCTCTGCATGCTGAGATACATGCAAGGCGTGCTCCAAAAAGCCTGGCTCCTTAAAGGGAAGAGTAGGATTTACAATTTATTTTTAAAAGAAAGGCAAATATTCTATTATATATAAAGTAAAACTGGAAGCCCATTTATTTAATGGCAAAACAGAACTTATGATACATTCAGAAAGTCCATAAAACCTTAGGAAAAACAGAGTCTCATAGGAAATGAAAAAACAGTAATAAAAGGGTTGTGGAAAACTGAGATCTGAGAGTGTCAAGTCTTTACATCAGATCTGTCAGTGTAAAATAAGGACAATATTTACCCACAGCTTTCATAGATGTCACCATTTTGAAGGAATGAATGTTCCTCACTATTCTTTGGAGCCAAAAGGGGCAGTTGACTGTAATGAGAAATAAAACTGATAGTGGTTTAAGAGCAACATCTTTACAGTATCTAAACTACAGCTTTATTATAGTCATAATATTCATAATTATGAGATAACCTGACACAATTCGCTCACTGTAGATGACACAGCAGGCAGAGAGCAAGATAAAGCAGAAAGCACAGAGAGAGGTCTCAATCCTGCACAGTCCTGCACAGGCACATCACAAAGTCCAGACGACAAAGGTCATCCTGAGGCTGTCATCCGCCTATTCAAACAGAGGGATTTACTCACACAACACGGAGTGTGAGGTCACACAGCACAAAGCTCTGTGGGCTATGAGAAGAAAGTGGCTGAACATGGAGTTTCCCTCTGCCTGAACCTGCTTTTTGCAGGGCATCCAACCGGCAATATCCTTCCAACCTCAGCTATTCTGTGATCCTGCAATATTCCATTCAAACACAATCTCTGATCAAAAGACAGACACCAAGTGCCATAATCTCAGCGAGACTCCTCAGAGGTAAAAAACCACTTTGTATTCGCAGATCTCAGGGCAAGTTCAGGACTCTTTTGGACTTTGCAGGTGATTGAACACTCACGAAAATATTCTCAAAACCTTCATCAACATTATGCATAAATCCAGAAGGCATCTGCAGCCACACAGAATCCTTATTTTCAGTATTTAGGAATATATAAGTGATTTTTCTGCTTGTGTGCTAGAATTCTCTCTGAGCACACCATTGATTATATGTCTAGATGGTATCTTAGGGGTTGCTTCAAGGCTGTTTCAAACCCACTCTCCTGCCGTACAGACGGGAGACAGGGAAATCAGCTGTGACTGAGGGATGCCCTCCAAGCCAGACACTCTGCACATCTCCACAGGTGCATAACCAGGTACAGCACCAGCTCCATCTTGAAATTGCTGTTCAAGAGTCCCAGAGGTTCACTACCAAGAAATCATTGCTAGGGAAAAAAAAAAATCTTTAGTGCTTACAGAATTCTTAGAATCTGTTTAGTTCTAATTCTTGCCAGCCATCGATCAAAAATACAACAGAGCCTACTGTGTCTACTTCTGTCAAGGTTTTGCAAAACAGAAACTTGAGGGGTTGTAAGTAGTTTTGACACTGAATCCACTCTCTGACATTCCCCAGGTGACTCAGTTCTGCAAATGAAAAATGGAATACACCAGAAGCCAAACTTTGATCGTGTAATTCTTCATTGTTTTCCTATTACGGCTGTCTCTTGCAGGCAGCTGGGATTGCTGATGCTTTACTCAGGAGCGGTTCTGCTGCAGCCAGGCAGTGCTGTACAGTGTCTTCCCACTGCCAAAAGCATTTCAGCCTCTGCAAGGGGCACAGCACACTCCTGTGGGTGTGTTCCATGGTTCAGGCTCACGACAAATGCAGCAGGATGTGGGACAGCCACCTTCATCCAAAGAAATGCTGTGAGGGTACAGCTCTCCCAGACATTGGAAGGCAGTACCTTCAGAGCACCATGGAATCACAGAATCATTAAGGCTGGAAAAGACCTCCAGGACCTTTGAGTACAGTCTTTGACTGAACACGACCTTGTCAACCAAACCACAGCACTGCCTTGTCCACGTTTCTTGAACACCTCCAGGGCTAGTGACTCCAGCACTTCCCTGGGTAGCCCATTCCAATGCTTGACAACCCTTCCTGTGAAGAAATGTTCTGCAGCAAGTTCAGAAACTTCCCTGTCCACCCAAACTGCCCAGGGTTCAAGGGCTCCTCAGCCTCTCTTAAGTGTCCCAGACCTCTGCAGAGCCTCACAGCCCTGGGATGATTCTTGCAGGCACCCCAAGGGAACCACAGAATCACAGAAGAGTTTGGATTGGAACAGAACTTGTATAGCATGTAGTTCCAAACCCCTGCCATGGGTAGGGAGACCTTCCGAGCCCTGTCCAACTTGGCCGTGTGATGGGACAGCAACTTTGCTGGGCAACCTGTGCCAGGGCCTGACCACCCTCATAGGGAAGAATTTCTTCCTAATATCAAATCTAACCCTACTCTGAATTTGAAGCCATTCGCCCTCATCACTATATTTCTTGTAAATAGTCTTGCCCCATCCTTCCTGTAAATTTCCCTCAGGTCCTTCCTGGAAGGCCACAACAGGTCACCCTTAAGCCTTCTCTTTTCCAGGCTGAACAATCCCAATTCTCTCAGTTGGAGCAGGTGGGGTCTCACCTCAGGGGGCAGAGGGGCAGAATCCCCTCCTCCTCTGCTGCCCACGCAGGGGGATCAGCCCAGGGACAGGTCCAGCTCTCACCCACCAGCACCCCCGAGCCCTTCTCCCAGGGCTGCCCCATGTGCTCATCCCCAGCCTGCATCGATCCCGGGGATTGCTCCGACTCAGGATTTCGGCACAAACATCGGAGCAAGAAAGGCTCCGATTTCACCAACAGCCCGCGAGCCCCCGTTTCCGAGGGGAGGGGACCAGCAGCACCCTCCCGGCACGTAAAGCCACACAAGCACGGCCGGCAGGAGCAGGCCAGACCCGCTCTCCCCGGCGCGATCTCGGGCTCGGCCCCGGCCCCGCCCGGCTCCATTTGCCGGATCCGGCACCGCCCCGGGAAGCGCGGCAGGATCGGCAGGGACGGAGCGGCACCGCAGGTACGGGGGGATCCCGGCACCGGGGCTGGCACGGCTCCAGCGCAGGGCTCCCTGCTCCAGGAACAGCCTCCCTTTGCAGCAGTCCCTGCTCTGAATCTCCTCCTGCCCGCCTGGCAGCTGCGGAAGCGAAGGGCTGCGGTGAAAGCGTGAACGAGATCAATGAGTAACTACGGGAATGTGTGCTGATTCTGAAATGCGGATTGCTTTTAATGTGTGTGATTGCGATGTGTTTTATAGGTCAGTGCCAGCACACAGTGCCAAAGGAAAGAGGATGGAAGCAGGAAACGCTGCCAAGGAAAGAGTCCTCATTACTGGAGGAGGGGGTTATTTTGGCTTCCGGTTAGTGCATTAAATAGTTACTACATGCAGGAATAAATGTTAGAGATTGCTGCTGGGGAGGCAGCAAAATCCGTCTGTAAAAGGGAAACCTGTGGGCCTGAGACACCTGATCCAGTTCATCCCATCTTCTGGTTCATCCGGGGTCTGAGTTTTAAACAAGCTCTATTACTCTTCCCAGGGGCTGTAAGTAACACAGTTATCCTGTTTCCAAATATCAGGCATCAGCTGCGTCGCAGACATTTATTTACCTGTGTGGTCACCTCTGTAGGGAGCGTCAGATCACCATCATCAGCCTGCTCTGAAGGACAAGCCTACACTTGAACACACATTTTTCTTTTGATCTGCAAATAGTTACACATGTGCTTAGCTCTATAGATTAAGAACTCGAGCTGAACTCTCAAGAATATATTATTTTCATGAACAGTGATGGTTTAGGATTAGAGTTGTTAATAAGGTGCATATCTCACTGAAATCCATTTTCCATTACTGTAGCTGGCTCTGCAGGCCATGTAAAGAAAAAATCCTATTTTGAGCCCTAGACTATAACTGCTTTTAGAAGGGAGAGAGATCACAGTCAGGACCAGAAAATAAAGCAAATGTCAAGTCAGACATGTCAAATGTTCTCCATAAATTTCAAACACAACTGTGAAGACCAGCCTATTTCTTTTACAGAATTAGATGGCACAAAAGCAGTAAGATAAAACAAGTAAGGCTATTTAAAAAAAAAAAGGCAATAGTTTCGCATCTGAAAGGTTTGCTGTTGCTGATCTGAAGGGGACAGAACTTCAGTTATTTCCCTGCAGAATTTTCATTTACAGCAGTTCTGCCTCTTTTTTCTTTTTTTTTTTCCTTCCAGGTATTGATGGAGTGTGAGAAATTAGTTCAGTACTTAAACTATCACAGCTGAATCTTCCCCACAGTAGATGGCTGAGTATTTAAAAGATGCCCATCAGAAAAAATAATCAGCATGAAAACAGTTAATAGTCTTCTCTCCCTTCCAGGTGAAATGTTTCACGCACCATGGTGCTGTATCCTAACATATGGTTTTTGTCATGTTTTAGTTTAGGTTGTGCCATATATCAAAAGGGAGTCGATGTGATTCTCTTTGATGTCGTGAAGCCACTTCAAACTGTGCCAGAGGGAATAAAGTTCATGCAGGGGGATATCTGTTGCCTGTCTGAAGTGGAAGAAGCTCTCAGAGATGTAATCTGCGTATTCCATATCGCTTCCTATGGAATGTCTGGCAGGGAGCAGCTGAACCGAAAACTTATAGAAGATGTTAATGTGAAGGGAACAGAAAATGTCATCCAGGCCTGCAAGAGCAGGGGAGTGTCGAGTCTGGTTTATACAAGTACCTACAATGTGATATTTGGGGGCCAGATTATAGAAAATGGGGATGAGTCCCTGCCTTACCTACCTCTGCACCTTCACCCTGATCACTACTCCCGAACAAAATCTTTGGCTGAAATGAAGGTGCTGGAGGCAAACGGTGCTGAGCTTGGAAACGGAAGAGGTGTCCTAAGGACTTGTGCTCTCCGCCCAGCGGGGATCTATGGGCCTGGGGAACAGAGACACCTTCCAAGAATAGTCAGCTACATTGAAAGGGGACTGTTTAAATTTGTGTATGGGGACCCTCTGAGTCTGGTGGAGTTTGTACACGTGGACAACCTGGTCCAGGCTCATGTCCTTGCCTCTGAGGCCCTCAGAGCCAGCAAGCAGCACGTTGCTGCAGGCCAGGCCTATTTTATTTCCGATGGCAGGCCTGTAAATAACTTTGAATTTTTCCGACCGCTAGTGGAAGGTTTGGGTTACAGGTTCCCAACGCGGCGCCTTCCCCTCTCCCTTGTCTATTTTTTCGCGTTCCTTACTGAAGTAGTTCATTTTCTTGTAGGGCGCATTTATAACTTCCAGCCCCTCCTCACTCGCACGGAGGTTTACAAAACTGGTGTCACACATTATTTCAGCATGGAGAAGGCCAGGAAGGAGCTGGGCTATGAGCCCCAGCAGTACAGCCTGGATGAAGTGGTGGAGTGGTTTAGATCCCAGGGATGTGGACCAAAGCCAAGAAATTATACCATGATGCATCTGGTTAGGGGTGGAGGACTGCTTTTGGTGCTGATTGCTGTGGTAGTCTCATGGTTTCCATCTGCAGCTGCATTTTCACTCTGAGAGATTAAATGCTGAGGACAGAATTTAGTTATGTTCTCTGGTTACTCTTGGTTTTGACGGATAATAAAAGATTTTTGAAAAAAATACATATTTGTGTGATTCAGGTAAATAACAGTTTTATCCCCAAGGAACGGAACTGCTGAGTAAAAAGGTGTCATTTTTAGATATAGTTTCTCCTTGATCAGATCACTAACAAGATGAAGCTCAGTATTACTGCTAACAGCATTTTATTCTCAGGTACAACAGCACAATACAGTGAATGGAACAAACGTCCTTAGGCTGACTCTTCCTCCCTGATGGGATTATACTTGTGATCCCTGCCCTTTATTCCTAAAGAGTTTGTGCTGAGTGATCCACAAGAGAATAAACTTACTCTTTGATGACATTCCAAACCCCAGTTCTGCTTTCCAGCTTGGATGTATATATGCCTAACCAAGATTAACTGATAAATTGCTAGACAATAAACAAATGGAGTTCTTACATGAATACGTTCTGGGATGCTTTCCTGAGTTAACTCCGTGATATCTAATGACATTTCTGGAAAATGCACTGTGGTTAATCTAAATTACAGCAAAGTGCTTGAAGCACCACAGATTTGTAGATTTTTCTAACAGTAAAATATGCCTGTTTAAAATGAATGAGCCAGCTGAAGTGCATTCATAAATAAAACCTATGATTTTTCCTAGCATTATTGAATGGCAAAACAATTCATCAAAGACATTTGGTAAGTGATTGCATTCACATTCCACTATTTATAAAACATTTTCAGCTTTTAATAATATTTCTTTAACACCTGACACCATCTGAATAGAATTTCAGCTTTGTAATAGGAAGATAAACACTTGCTACATGGAAACTCATAATTTTGTGGAATTTTAAGAATAGAAGATAAGACCTTGTTAAGTACAGGTCGCTGCGGTCCCCAGCAACTCCCTCTGTCAATTTCATACAGAAACTGAGTAACTTCACCTCAAATGTTAAAAACAAAGTTGCCTTCCCTTAACTCATCAGCATTACAGTTTCTGTACACCTTGATAAAAGCAGAATCCTTCAAGAACTTCAAACTTCTCTTTAAACTTTAGTCTTTTCCATTTTAATAGCTGAAGCTACACTGATCTTAAATGAATTGTAACTTCCAGTTATTTCAGTTCTGTTAAACTGTGCTGCAATTGAAGTGGGGAAGTGAGGAGGAAGAGGCAGACAGCAGTTCCACTGCGCTGTTAGAGGATTCTCAGAAAACAAGAGGGCCTAAGTAGAGGAACCAAGCTAGAAGTCCACTGCCACCCCTGCTTAGAAGATGGACATTTTTGTAGTTCATGGTGACTGACAACAGCATTATGACTTTTGAGTTCTCCTTCTGAGAAGTTTACCTTAAAAAAACCCCAACCCACACTATTAATAACTTTTTGTAATTTTATGCTTGAAATCTGACTTTTCTCCTTCATTTTCCTCCCAGTAAGTACACCATGAAAGAAATAATATTTAATACTTAGCTTGAGGGACAGCTCAAAAGAGAACTCACTTTTCCCCTCGCTAATAGCAACTAAGCTGTTTATGTAGCAGGAGTGTTGCACTCTGTTATAAAGAGCTTATGTGCTTCCAACTGAGCACTGATGGCACAAGGGCCACTCTCCAGGAGCCATTAATATACACCATCATCTGCAGAAAGAAGAAACCTTCTCTTTAATAAAACAGAAAAAAGAGAGTCATGACCTCACAAAAGCACTGGGCCGATGCTCTCTTTCCAACAGCTCTGTTTTTTCAAGTAGAAACCACTTTGCTCTTTTCCCCTTTAAGTTCTCTGGCTTTGACACAACGTTATCAGAAGTAGATTAAAAAATTTTAATGCCAGCAGAAGACAGAACCAAAATGTAGAAGAAATTGCACAAGCCTGTTGCACAGAAACGGCGTCAGTGTTTCGTGCCAAGTCTTGTAAAAAAATTGTTTTTAAGATAGGGAACTGAACTCCTGTGCCCCAGAGGAATTTCTTGTGCTGTTTGTAATCTTTTAGTAAAACTCAGCTACTGCTATTTATAATTATCTCAACGGTGGGGTTAGTGAAAAAAATCCATGGAAGGGTCCTTAAGCAATGAATCCTAAATCCAGTCAATACTCGCTGAGGTTCAGGCCATGGGCAGCTTTTGAGGTGCAGCAGCAGCAGCAGCTCTGAGAAGACAAAAATAGCCCAAATACCCAAAACCCCAAATACCAGAACTCCTGCAGAGGCTGAGCTCAACACATGAACCTTTTCATCTGCCTGGAGTCAAGGACAGAACTCACTGATAACAGAGCAGCAGGCACCGTGTTGTCCTAGAGGCCCATGACTGTGCTCCAGCACACAGGACTGAGTGTGGGGACACACCCCAGAGCCATCACCAGTGTGGATTCATTAATTCCCTGTCAATTAGCTCCATCTATTAAAACAACCAAAGTACCGACCACAGCAGAGGTGAAGGATACACTTACTCTTTCCAAAAGGAAATCTGTGGCTTAAGGAGACACTCTAAAATTGCTTGAAAATTACATGCCTGTAAAGACGGTCACAGCTGCTCTGTTTGAAGTATATTACAATGAGAAGTCTCTCTCCTCCTTCCTGTTTTTTTGTTATTACTCCTCCTGCATGAATAGCTGGGTAAATTAGGGTAATTAATTCAAGTGTCGTGTCTCTTTTCAAATTTTAATTTATTACCTGTTTTCCTGAAACTGAATTACCAGAAATGCAACTAAAAACTGAAAAAGCAGAATGAAAACAGCTCAGATTCAATTTTTCCTAGTCTTCAAAATTACTGAGTAATTGATAGGTGCCTGACTATAAAGAATGATGCTGATGTTTAAAGTGACTAGTTTGAGAATACTTGGTCAGTTGTTTAACCTCACCGACACAGCATGTCAAGGTACAAATTCACCAGATACACACGAATAACTTACACTTCTAATGTGTATTTAAATATATTTGTTTTAGATGCTTGATCAAACAGATTTTTACAGGGCCTTCTCCTAAAGGACCCAACCAAAATGTCCCTTTGTTTCTATTTATTACTGACTTCCATGTGCTTTCCAAAATATAATGGCGTATTTATAATTCTTCAGAGAAAAGTGTCCTGAACACTGATGATTTGCACATATTGTGAAAGATCTGGGGATTAAACTGCAATTCAGGAGCACACAAGTGTTGGGGGAACTACTGCTTTTAGTCAAGCTCACAATTCCCTGTTTTGCTGGGGTAACAGCTAAGAACGTAGACTAGCAGTGAATTAAACTGCTTTTAATTTAATTTAAATTCTTTTAAAAGTAATAGCTGGGCATGTTTATAAATACTGGTATAGGTCACAAGATAAATTTGTCTGTGAACTGATTCCGAAGGTTAATTTTCATTATATTTAACTTCTATTTCTCATGATATAAATGGAATTTCAGTCTGGAACAAAGCCAGCTAGTTGGACTAGAGTTAAAAATGCTGAGACACGACTACAGCAGAATTCAACCACTGCACTTCTGCTTCCACACCACACTCAGATTTTTCCAGCTGGTTTGGACAATTCAAAGATAATGGCTGGTACACAGTTCACACCATCTCACCATCTCTGAGGTTTAAGAACTGCAAAATGAACAAAATGCTTTCAACAGAAAAATATATAGAGATGTTGGGGTGGGAAAAAGTGAGAATACAGGCAACAAAACACCTAAATGTAGCAACTTTTTGGACTGCAGAACTCATGCATACCAATACTCACAAATGCAAAGGTGATAAAGACCCTTTGGCTTATCTAATGACCTCCTAGAAGAATTAGGCTGCACACACCTCATACTGATTCATGTTCAATAAGCATGTAATTTTGATCAAAAGATGAGAAAAAAATTGTTCCCAAGACTCCCAACAATTCAAAAAATCACCACATAAAGACAGAGTTCAGCAGTTCTCCCCGTGCAACCTCACAGGCAGAAAGTATTCTGATAAAATTTTTTGGTAAACATCGTGATTACTGTTCTTCCAAATTACTACAAATTTAATCTTTGCCTTGCTCAGACTTTATTGTTCAAGCCCATACAAATCTGATTCTCACCAGGGCTGGAGTTTGTATCTGCCTCTCACTGAGAAAGGTCGGTTTGGAGTCACAAGTTAAACTCGATCTTTGACCTTTTCCTTCTGCCTTGTGCGTTTGGAGCCAGAGCAAGTGCAATGATAACCCTGTCCACTGAAACAATCATTAAGTCAGTTCATCTTAAAAACACAGAAATGCCCTTCTTCCAACCTCTAGCAGAGCACACCATCACACACCAGCAGACCACTTTTCAACAAGAAGTCACTGCTTCAAATGATGGGCAAAAGTAATGAAATTCAACAAGGAGTGCTTAAACAAAGAAACATCTGGCATCATTCACATCAATGTGAGATATCAAAAAATTATTTATTAAAATAAGTTATTTCAATGATTTAAAACAGCTTCTATGACAATATAACAATTTAACAATTGTTAACTTCAAAAATGTATAAATGTTTTTCCTCCGAGATTAAAAAATTAGCACACACATTCAAACTTACTTTCATACTCAAACAGTTGCAACTGTGAAGAAGTTCCTACAGAGTCTGCCCCGAGGAAGGACTGAGAGGTGAGGTCTTGGAGATAAAACACAGAATGCAAGAACCAAGAGAAGAGTTAGAACATAGCCTTGCCCACCACTTGCAGGTGAGCAGAAGAGTCACTGCAGTATTTTCATTCTGCACACAGTGTAACATCACAGTCTGGGCAAAAGTCTTACTGTAAAACAAAATGCATTTTCATAAATACCGAAGGAGTGCCTCTTATAACTTCTGACATAATGCGTGTGTGAAGAATGTGCACAGGACTTTTCAAAGGACTACAAAATGTGCTAATTCTTAAACATTTGCCCCAGAGCAGCACGAGGGACTCACTCCTGTGTCCATCACACAGTGGCTGTCCTGTGTCAGGAATACACACACCAACGAAGGAAGCCAGGACAAATGGACAGCTTGGTTGGCTCTGCTCTGGAACTGAGCTTAAAAAAATTCCAACAAACAGAACAATCCAGACCTGGATACTGAAGATAAAACCAGCTCTATACCACAGTCTAGGTTACAGCTCCACCTCCCAAATCCACAGTTGATGTGATTTTTCTTTTTTCCTTTGTTTGAGCAGGGTTTGCACCCATCTAATCCTTGAACAGGTCAATCACAGCTGGGAACTGAAGAGACTTCAGGCAGGAGGATGAAAAGCAGAGAACTCCCTTTAATTTTTCTCTGGTTTTCAGTTGGGTGATTAGTAATTAATTTCTTTATAATAAAAAATTTACAGAAGCCACCCCATTGTGGGATACACTATTATAATACTTTAATCTCTGAGACAAGACTGTCTTTACAGAATAGCTAAAACCTCAAGGGGGTTCCTCAAACCATCATCTGTGAATGCACAACGGCATCAATTAAGCGCCTCTTGAAACAACAGAAGTCACAGCGTGGGGAGCAAGAGAAATTCAAAATTGCTGAGGCAGCTGCACCAGGCCATGAATCCCAAATCCGTGCAAGTCCTCTGTGATCAGAAGTACAGCACTATGGAAGCAGCATTCTGTGCCTCAGGCAGTCACTCAGAAAACTAAACTCCTCTGGACACATTTGGAAATTAAAGTTGGGAATATAGATAGCAAAACTCCACCCATGCAGAGGTAAGACAACCAGGAATTTGATGATAACAACACAGCTCTAGCACAAAGCACCAACACACACACAAATTATGACAACTGCTGTTAAATCGAAGGACTTTAGTTCTGCTCTGGCAGGAAAATACACTTGCTAATCTAACAAGTATTCTCATCTGCAGCTCCATGTTCTTGATTTGATTAAAGGCACCAGAAAGATGTACCTCTATATTTGTGCACACTATCATTCTTGGATTAGTTACATTTTGGGAAAATGGTCTACGTTTACTGAACACTATTATTTGACTATCGTCTAAGTGGGATTGCAAGATTAAAAATTGACAGTTCATTTAAAAATTCATTTCTAAGCACATTAGCAGCTGAAAGGATTTGCAGAAATGATACTGTACAGAAGTATGTGCTTCTCAGAATTTTAAATACCTTCCCTTTCTGCAAACAAACAGATATCTACTACTGCGTATCTTAAATTTTTTCCTTCCAGTGCCTTGAAGCTGTGAACAGAAGTTCACAGCTATGAACAGAGGTTCACACATTGCTTCTTTCTTAAACCTTTAAAGAGAGTTCAACAGGAAAAACACAATTACAGTTACAGAAGGTATTTGCTTTCAACAAAATTAACGTATTATCTTGTTCTCAAAAATGTAACAGAAAACTTTTAATAAGAGACAATACTATCAGCTGCCCAAAATATTTTATACAGTATCAGCAGCATAATCTGCTGTCTCCAGGACTGTAACATACATGACATGACAATGCTGATGTAGAAGTGCTTTTACGGCATTTAATAAATTAAAAACTCACTGCTAGTTAATCTTGAAGAGCCAGGCTGTTAAAGTGGTGTGATTCCATGCATGCAAATTGTTGTGACTGTCTTATCTACAGCCTGTGTACACACATACAGGAGATGATTTATACTTGTGCTTCAGGTATTAATAATGAGAAGTGAGGTCTATCCAACTACACATCCTCAAGTTTTCAAAATCTTCAATACACAGAAGCTCTGGTCTGCACAGAGGGTATGCTTTGTACAGAATATAAATTATTAGGAATTGAAACAGTTTTTCTTATAAGAAGAAATTACAAAGGAAATCCATAGTTCCTCTTCTTCCTCTTCATCCAGTCATTCTGTCTGGTGAGACCGTCACTGAGTAGGATGACCAGCATAAATTCATCTCTTCCTGAATTGCACCATAAAGCACACATCAAAGAATGATGGGCTCTAAGAGTAGAATTTGCTGTTACTGACTTTCTTCTCCTTTAATCTTAAGGGAAAAGAAAAGGAAACAGTCAAGCCTCATAGCAATTCCTCAGAGGAAAACAGTCTACCAAGTTCAATGTACTAGGATACGAACAGCAAGCAATGTATCAGCAATGAGCATTACAATTTTTTCACCTCAATAAATGGGAGTAAACCAGTGATTCGTGCAGCTGTTCAGCACACACAAAAAAGGGCAAGAATATTTAATGTCTTGAGATCTACTCAAAACTTCCTCTTGGTACATGAAGCCTCTCTCTGGCTCCCTCACACCCACCCAAAGGTGGCAGCAAAGGAGAAGGAACTTTCCCCTAAGCTCTGCATAATGCACTGACACTGAACTGACAATGCTGTGCTGTTAGAACTCAGTACTGGCTTTATCTTTTGTGGTTTGTGTACCTGTTGCCACATATCTCATATGTGCATGACATTTCCAGGGACATAACTTTGATAGTGTAGCAAGAGTGAAGAGTTTATTTATTTGTCTGTATATACTTCCAGGCGTTCCTCCCAGAAAGCAGCAGAGAGGGATATAAAACCTCACAGGATTCCATGTGTCACTGATCACTGCCACTGAGATGTCACTGAGCACACATTCCACAGCTTCTGCTGGCCTCTAGCGGCTTGAGGCCCAGCCGGGCTTCTCTGCAGCCCTTCCTCACTTCAGATGAGCCCTCAGCACTCTTTAGATGCTCCTTTTGATGTATCTGAGGTTGCCTTACCATAAATCCTGTCTAGACAGAGCTGCCTTGGAAGGCAGAATGATCACCAACCCACCTGCGGTTGCAAGTCTCTTGATATATCTGTAGTTTGTGCTCATTCACATTGAATTCTTTCAGGATAGCATCCCTGTTAGGATTCCTTAGGTTCATGTGGCTGTCATAGAGGAACAGTTGGTTATTAAGCTCCTCCTGGCGCTTCCGAAGTTGCCGACATGAGGAATAAAGCTCTTCTTCACATTCCTTCAAAGGAATATTGGAAATCAAGGTAACTTGTAAAACACATTTCCAAAGTGACATGGAATCAACAGAGTTTGGGGGGATTATTTTGTTTTCCTAACCACATTTTAGTAACTTTTATGATTTTATAAAAGTAGCTTGATGTTTCTGGAATGTTTATGGAAACAAACTCACTTAGAAAGCACTAAAAAAAACCCCTCAGCCCCACAGTATGACCAGCCAGACCCATCAGCGGGGCATCAGGGACATTCTAGCACTGGTCACAAAATCTGTGTATCTAAACAATTCTATTGGAATATTTTTCCCTAATAAAGCATGTCAGTCTGTTAAGGAAAGAACAGAAAATAATGTATCACAATGGCTTATCAGATTATAACAATATTAAAAATACTTTCAAATGTTTAATTTTTGGCTCTTCCGTCATATTTGTGTATGACAAACTGACAATCCTGGGGATTTTCTACTGAAATCTAGATTAAAGGTCAAAATATTGACTGTCAAAAAGGACCCCCTAACAGCAGCAAGTACTCAGATGGTTAAGAAAGAAGGACAGATCCTGTATTTCTGTGTAACTATGGAAATTCACTACTTGCAAAGGAAATTAGTAGATCTGAGTTTCTGTTGTGGCCCACAGCAGAACGTCTCAAAACATTCCACAACCATAGAACAATCATCATGATTCCCTTTAGGACTTCAAATTATTTTAATACATCGAAACTTTGGATGCAAAAGCTGCCTCTTTATAGAGTTACTAGTGGGGAATAGAACCGGCAGGACTGAAGTCTTAATTTTCACACCAGCAGTGAAACAAGATACTTCTACAAGAAATGACATGCAATCAATAAATGTAATAAATCCAAACATTTTCAAAGGCAGCATACTAATAAGAATGCTTCTTTCTGCATTCAGTCCCGATCTAGGAAAACTGATAGCTTAGCAAAATACCCAAGGGCTTTCAGTTACAGCAACGAGATCTTTTCCTAAACCTTCTTTTCCTCCTGAAACACATTCCTACCCAGGTTTGGGTTGGAGCAACTGAAACAGCCTCAGTGCTATGCTACTGATTAAGATCTAAAGAACAGTATCTTTAACTTTTGTTTGTAAAGAGGCAGGAAACTTTGTTTTCCCAAATCACAAAGGAAATGCAGATTGCTAATTACCAAATTGCAGGTGTAATCATCAAGATGCATATGTGCTACTGTAAGTTCTTGTAAATAAATGTATCCACAAAGGTACACCTTAAAACTGCATTTAGGAATGTCCACTTCAACCTTTAAGTCAGAAACTTATACACCATTGAGGCTGACTGTAGTCAGAAAAAGCTGAAGAGATACACACCCTTTCTGAGGGAAGGAAATAAATTTTAAAGCAAATAAGACATGCTTATAATTGCAACAACCACCACAGTATAGTACAATTTCTACAATATCAAAAAAACTCTTTTTAAGTTGTACAGGAACTACGTAAGGCCCCACATAATTCACAAATGTGCATGCTTATGTCTACGATATTTTTGCTTTTCTATTCCTGAGAAATTCCACAGCCATCTGTAATTCCTCGGTATAATTTTGTATTTCATCTCCAAGAGGATGCAGATGGGCTCTGTATATAAACAGGCCTGTTATTAAATAGCATCATTTCATGGAGGGTCATCGTTTTTTAAAAAAAGCAGAGGAACAGAGGCAGCCTTGATCTTTTCTGATGCTTCTTGAATGCGCTGGCAAAAGTTCCAGAGCTGACAACTGTGGTAAGTCTGGGTTTGTTGCAGGCTGCCAAACAAAAGGAAGTTTTTGAAAGTTCTCCTCCCACTGCATGACCACCCTGAGACATTAGACATTGTAAAAACACTGAGCTGAGCTGCATCTTCATTTGGCTTCAAAGCAGAAGGGGCTTCTAGAGTGTGAAATGTGCTACTGTCAAAGGACTCGGTGCTGACAGATTGGGGGACAGACTGCGGCTGTGAACAACACTTTAAGAGCTGCTCCTGCCCCAGGCAAATAATGATCGGAATTCCTGAAGAGAAACCACGGCAGGAGGGAGATGCAATCTATCTACAAGCGATGTCCATGCTCAGCATCAGACAATGGTGACTTTGTCAGTTTTCTCAAAGGCTGCAAGCCCAAAACCAGCAGTTTTACCAGGACTCTTCCATCAGACTTGAGTCCATGCAATATGAACAATTTAAATACTATCTTGAAAGGACATAGGTCTCCTGTTTTTACACCACACCCCTGGTGCCAGTTTCTAGTCCTCTCCTGCTCTCAGAAGCTTTGGCTGGCCCACAGAAGGAACCTAAAAGAGCCTACCATGGCTGTTCAAACACTGTCATTGAATACACTGTTATTTTACATCAGGTGTTACAAGGCGGCTTCGTAAAAACCTCCAAAAGGGATGTTTGAAAAAGGCTTCCACTCCTTTGAGAAGAACAATGTGACTGAATTCAGAAATTTCCAGTTCAGTGTGTGCAACTGCAGGCACAAACCCTCCAGAGACATAATGACTTAGAGTTCACAGAAACTGGTGTTTCAATCAGAAAAATAATGTAACTGGTGTGAAGTGCAGCGTGGGCCCTAATGGTTTGACAGACTACAAATAAGACGTTGAACATTTTTTTTTCCTATGAATCAGAAGGGAGCTGGAAAGCACCCTGAAACAGCCACTTCCCAGAAGCATCTTTAAACTTCCATCATATCACAAGTGTATTTAAATTACATAATATGTTACTGAGAAAGAGTCTGAGAATAGTCCTACAAATCAGCATATACAGCAGCACCCTTGGAACACCAACAAACACTGTTCACAGATCAGCTGCTTTAATGCCTGGATTCATGAACAAGGATGCATCATTATTTTTCCCCTATGTGTTTTAAAATATTACTACTTCAAGTAGGTGTTTAGAGAGGCTTAAAAGAGGTAGATTAGCAGTTCTTTAAGAACCAGATATGTCTTGTACTTGATGGGTTGTTTATTTTAATGAAATACTGGGAGAAATTACTATCTTCTATTGCTGAAGTGATTTCTTTTTATGTAGGACCTTTAAAAAAAAAGATTATTCTACGAAGCCAAAGCTGATTTTAGCTAGCTTTGCATGGCATCAGTCAGTTAACAAGGAAACAAAACGACCATGCAGTTACAGCAAAAACTATTGGAGGTAATGAGGCTTTGTTTGTGCATTATTTCTTTTAACAACCGTGTAATGTGTCCACCCAGAGGGAGAGTAACTCAATTTGTGCTATTTGTCTTCCCCAGTACCTGCAGAAGAAATGCCTGACAATAGCACATAAGACACAGAACTGAAAACTGAATCCTCAGTTCCTGGTTTCCACAAAGAACCGATAACAGACACACTAAGTGCACAAAATCAACCCCAGTGGTTCTCACCAGAACTTGTTGCATCTCACAGTGCACCAGAAGCGAGGCCAGCTCTATATCTTCACTGTAGCCATTCTTGAGAGGAACTGACCTAAAACCTGGGGCAGGGGGAACGAAAACAAAGGGTAGTTAGAGTCCAGGCAGGGGAGGATCTGCAGTCACAGAAATGGTGCACAATGTGAACATTCTTCAGCGCTCAAACACTCCTCTGCTATGGCAGGTGAGGAGAAGCAAAAGGCAAGACTGGCAAAACTGAAAAACACTTGATTTCACATGCTCTTGAAAACTAAAGCCAGAGGAAGGAGCTTCATTGAGGCAGGAGGGAGTCTGGCATCAGAGAGGAAGTCACAGTACAGCAGTGCTCAACAGCACCTCATTATAACCACTGATCTCACCTGATTTGATTCCTTTGATGGGAAAAGTGGCATGTGCTAAGAAGTTGGGATCACTGAACATATCCTCCTCATAAACAACAAAGCGCAGGAACGCCAGATTTGGGTCGTAAATTTCAAATTTCACTTGCTCTGCATAAGGTGCCCAAATTGGATTAAGGCCATTGTCATCTGTAATGAAAAGGAAACATTTGCAGTATGAAGCAGTAATTTCACTTCATTCACATACGGGTATGTATCCCAGGCCATTTTCTAGGGATACAGAAGCCCAAAAATCCTATTTACCATCTGTCTCATGTTGTAACTTTGCTTCAGAAAGTTTGTATTTGTTTACTTGGTGGGGGAGATGGGAGGAAACTTGGCAGGGATCAAAATCCATGAAGAAAAGCTATTACTTGTATTCAAACATATAAAACCTCCTTGGGCACATATTTGTAAAGAGGAAAAAAAAAAGCTAATTAATTTCTCATATTCAGAAACTTCACACTCCATATCCAAGAGGAAGCAGGAAAAGCACTAGGAAGACTGATGTACCTTGGCCTGATTTTTGTAGTCATGTACAGAAACCAAGTTTGGCATATGTGACACAGCCAGGAAGTTTGCTCTCTAAAGTCTTGGTCACTTCCCACAGAAAGTTTAAATCACAATCATCTTCTCTGAAGTACTGAGGAGCCACAATGCACATTCTGCTCCCGATTCTATGTTTATTTTCCGCTGCTATCACTGGTTTGGATAACCAGAACCAAAATCTGTTTTTTACCGGAGGAACACTGTTGCATCCAGAAATATGCAATGGTGTGGCTGAAATATTGCACCATTTCAGCACACTTAATTTAAGTTCATGTACACCAAACACATTCCTTATCCAGAACTCCCCAGGACTGAGCTTTGATCAAACTTCTAATGCATTGCAAGTTACTCTGCTTTACAGGCCTATACACCTAAGCCATATCCAAGGGAGTGCCAGACGTAGAACCTCAGTTTAAATAATCACAGTCTGGATCTCACAGTAGTAACTCCCCATTTGGGCCAGACTTTTGAGAACTGACTAGCACTGTTGGAGACACTCTCAAGACAGTAATTTTTTATAATATATGCAAATACACAAACTTATGCATGGGCAAAAACATAACAGAATGGAACTTTTGCCAAACTGCAACAGTACTGTTTTTTTCTAAATTTGATATACATTGAAGTTTTTCGAATTAACTGGCCCCAAGATAAGCAAGAGAATAAGACCTCGTGGCTCATCAGTCCAGAGCTACAGTTAATTTACTCCTCCCTATATTATAGGTTGCTGGCCAATTACAGACAACAAAAATACATGTTCATCCTCTGCTCACTTTATTGAAGTACCCTGGAAGCAAAACCATGTCTCTGCAACACAGAAACCCATAGATACTCACTCACAACTGTTGTCTTGAATTTGTTGTTATCATATTCAGCCCCGCAAATTTCAACCTCTACAAAGGGACAAGCGATGCTTCTACCAAGTTTAGGGAGATGACGAGCACCTAAAACCTGCAAAAGCAACCGTAAATTATAAGCACTTCCAAAGGAAACTTGGCATCATTATTGCTGAACAGAAGGTAGCCTTCAGAACTAGAGGGGGGAAAAATCCAGAAGAACATGGAAAAGCACACGTTCTTTCTCTTGAATATGTTTGCATGTGTTAAACACACTATCTTGTGCCATCAATAACTATACCTCCCATAGTCTGGGTAACTCAATGATTTTCTTTTCATTTTAAGGAAAAAAAAGACAGTGTAGCTGACATTCCTTACACACAGTGGCAGATCCAGACCAAGCCTGTAGTGTAAGTTTTGTTACCTTTCTTCTGTCTTTATTACATACCCCTTTCAAGACATTTCTGCTTTGCATTCACAGTCCCTGTTTACCTCATCTTTAAACTTTAGTGAAGAACAATTAATGTGTTTCTTCTTTCTCAGAAAGCATACTTTTAAAGGACATGTCTTACTGCATAGAAACTGAGAACAGAAACAAGTCCAAACCCGTTTGGCACGAAGTCAAGATGGCAAAATTTTCCCATGATAAATTCATCTCTTGAAGAAAAATGAGAATGACATTCAGATTAAGTCATAGTGTATTAAATATGATGAAGTAGGGGGGTCAGCTTATTAGGTTTTCTGTTTAGTTTCTGTATTTCATTACAAGTATCTTTCTTTCACACTCAAAATCCCTAAACCAGTTAGTCTGCTGCTAATCAATCTCCAATAGGACCCTTCTATTGAGAAGCTATATGATTGGAAATCCAAGTTCGTTCATTTAGAATATTTATTAGCAATTACATAAAATCCTCCCAGGATTTTTTGAGTCCGACAGCATGTTCTCATTAGCATGATAATATTTCTTTCCAGGAACCAGTGAAGTTAGTTTTACTCTCACACTCACTGATTTAAAAACAGTATTTTGACAATCTGTCATATCTTGCTCTGAAACATAATAGCTTTATTTTTAGTTTCATAGATATTTATGACTTGTAAAAAACATAATTTACGAAAGAGATTTACCCTCACTGTCATAATCATCTGCAATTTCCTCTTGGAGTCATTGGGCATTGGGTCATACTCTTCATTTCTCATGCTCTCAGGCTGTAGCACGTAGCCAGTGCGTCCATTCAGGGAAAACAAGGCATGGTTCAACTGCATGTATTTATCTGGGGAGAGAGTTAAACAGTCACAACACAAGATCCCCTGGGATAAAGCTAAGGATATCCCAGATTGGTGGCTCCTCTCTACAATTCTTTCTGGTCACCACTTTATCAGGAAGAGCTGGAACGGTGGGAGACTCAGTTCCTTCAGTAATTGAATCTGATAGGCCATTTCTCACCAATTTTACTCCCAAAAACCCCCATCTCCATCCCCAGTTAGCTTCCTATCAGTGTGTCACAAACTAGCTGCCCCTCACCAGGAAGTGGAATACAGCCTGCCCTGTGGCTGCACAACCATTCATCCACCTGAAACTCACTGTAAACATCTCTGCTTGCTTATCACAAAGAGATCAAGGTGAAATAAATCTTTTAGGGTTTGGGGGCAGTTAGGCTCAGAGACAGGGCTTTTGGAGACCTATTTTTGGTGCCCAGCTCTGGATGGCAACCCACACATTAAAAAGCAGACTCCAAACACCCCTTCTTGCAGGGAATAAATAGGACAGTGACTAGAATGGCAGAAGGACCAGAAAGGGGTGAAATGGAAGGTGGATTAGATCCTTTTTCAAAGGGAACATTACCTGGAGTTTGGAAGTTCAGTGCCACCATCTGGGAGCCACAAAGCCAGAGGCGAAAGGGGTCGTAGTTGGATGAGTCGACCCTCTGTCCTTTGGGATAGACACGAGTCAAACCCTTCAGGTTGTACTTCAACAACTCCAGAGGCTTTTGCTTAACGATGCTCTCTGCCTTGGTTTCCACAAAAGAACGGATTTCTCTGAAATCAGGATTGTCTACACAGGGGTGGGAGGAAGAAGTGCGGTTACCAAAGGAAGAAAGAAGTTGATATTTATACTGTATTTTTACCAACACTTTGTTTTACTTTGTTTTGCCTTGTCCTTTAATGCAATAATTGGCACAGTTTTCAGGCAGACACAGCAAAGGGGTTGAAAATCAAGCCTGAAAGTTAAAATTGCCTGCCTGCCACACGCTTTGCAGGAGGGCAGATAAGAGCCTATAGTCATGTTCTCATCTTATCATTGTTAATAATGTACTTCTGATCACCATAACACATATTTAAATGAGACATCTTTTCCTGGGTTTAAATGGGGAGAAGAAAGGGTGAGCCAGGGTTAGTCAATGCCTCAAACAATGACTATAATTATAATGTCTTAACTGCAGTGACAGCTTATTAAAAACATTTGCAAAGAAACTTAAAGAAAAAGGGCACATTTGCTGGCTTCTCCAGCAGCAATGACAAAAAACTGGAATAAAAAGTACATATTTCAGTGTCAGAATCCACAGCTGCACATACACAGGCCCAGTTATATTATGAAGCCATATATCATTCCAACAGCTTAGTCCCGGTTAACATATCCTTACAGTAAAATTTAAAAATGCACAGTTAAACCTATTTATGGGTTTTTACAAACAAATCACAAGTGTTCAGCCAGAGTTATTAGTCTTAAAAAAGTCAATTAACACATAACTAGTGAGCTTCCCCATGGAATACACATCTGAGAGGGTGTCTCTAGCTAACTAATTAAAATTTTTGACAGTTCTTTTGTGATGGATGAACAGCACCAAGTTCCCTGGTGTACAGTTTCAAAGTGCTATTGAAAATTGCCTGGGTGAGGCAGGACTTTGTTTTCCAGTAGGACAGATTTCATCTTCAGACCTTAAATCCCAACTAACATCTGCAAAGATAGCAGAAAGGGTGAAATTCAGATGTAATACTAAAGGCAATACCTAAATTGTCCTTGGTTTTGCTTGTTGGCTTGCAGTAGATTACCAGGTCAGATAATTCAATAGCAATTAATTGATTCTTTTCCCAGTATTTCCTCCTGTTCTCCTGGAAAATATAACAAAGTTTTAGATTATAGATACACTGAATACTATGGCACAGTAACTCCAGGGTGCACTCTAATGAATGCCTTCTTTGCTGCCTAGAGTCCTATCTGATACTTTACACACTGCCACAGATGTAATGCACTTTTAGACCCCACTCAGAGAACCGGCAATAACCAAATGGTTACTTGGGGATGTACTATTAGGGTTTTTTTTTTTGTTGTTTTTTTTTTTTTTGTGGGGAGAAAGGTCTTGTTTGGGTTTTTTTTGAAGCAAGGATTTCAGCTCTTCCCTGATCAGTCCTGCTCAGAATCCTGGCAACTTTTTTTTTTTTTTTTTTTTTTTTTAATGTGGCTCTACTCAACTCAATTTTAGTTACATTCTTAACCCTATGTCTCATATAAATGCAAATATATGCAGTAAAAATGCAAAGGGTAGTGAAGTGTCTCTGCATCTATTTATAATCTTGGCAGAACTTAAGTCTTGTTAGTAACTCCCAAACAGTGAAATTCAAACCCTCTAGCATCATTCCTCTGTCATTTTCTATTTGTGCACCAAACCCATCATGTTCTGTATGGAAAATCATGTGCAATCCTGTTGAAATCCCCAGTACCAAACCCACTCTTTCTACTTCCACATTTGCAAGCACCTGCTCTGTAGAATCTGAGCAATGTTCCCTGCCAGCAGAGACTGGGAACTGCTGAAAGCAGCAAGATGTGTCCTGAGTGGAGACATTCGGGCTGGAGGCTTTTCAGGCATAAGAAGCAGCTACAGGATAAAACATGTTAGAAGAGTCCCATACTGAACAGTGATTAGCTTTGGCACAAAAGATCATGAAGCAGAAGCAATCAGGAAGCCTTCCAAAAGAATTCCCTCAACAAGACAAACATAAAAGGATTGAGAATCAGAACTAGGGAGCCACAGTTTTCCAGAGTATCTCACTGAACCAGAGATTGCACATTGAAGTCTATGAAAAACAAAGAGGAATACAGTGACTTGGAAATAACCTTGGGAAACAGCTGTACAAACCTCACTGTGCTAAGTGATCCAGCCCAGTTCCCAGACATTGCTCAACAGTAACCAGAGCTCCAAGCAGCTAAAGATCACTTTTAGGTGGCACGGGCTTATCTCTAGACAGAACCCTCTGGTGTTAACCAAGCAGGAGAGCTAACAATGAACAACCAGCCCAGGAAGCACGGCAAGTGTCAGTATTGAGCAGAGATTACAATATACATGAAGCTTAGCTTTATTTTTTGTGCATAACAGACATTGCCCAAAACCAAACTCATTTAAAAATCCCCCTGTATCACATTGCAGCACAGTCTTAACTCGCTGTGCTTTTTCCTTCCCCAAAATTCAGCCTGTTAACTGTACTGGCAACAAGGGCCTTTCCTCATCTTCATCCCCTCCCCATGCAGCAGTCAGTCTATCATGTGAACTTTGTAGAGGCCACGCTGTGAGAAAAGCCTCTCAACTGACAGAAATGAGTTTTAAAGCATCTTTGAACACAGACTGTTTAATACTTCTCCAACTGTACAGAGAGAGAAAAAGCTGCCAGGCTCCTGAAGAGCCATTGTTGTAGCATAAAAAACACTCAATTTAGAGACACTTCTTTTAGGTCATGTTTCTCTTTTTCTCATTTTTATTTCTAAATGAAATCCTGGCACCAGAACTGTATCTCTCCTCCCCCAACAATAGGTCAACAGCTCCTGTTGCTTCTCCCCTTGTTGTATTTACAGTCCTCTGCTTGAGACATCAACTTGTCTGCTATAAATAGGATTAGGACGACCCTCAGAGCATTGCCACTCCATATGACAGATAAACAGCATGAGCCAACATGATACCGAAACACATCTTCCATCAGCCGTATCACCCACTTAACAATAAAAGGTGAATAAAAGCAATTAAAAAAAAAGACTATCCCTAAGCATAGCCAAAGTAAGGACTTTTTGGTCAAGTCAGAATCTTCTTAAATACAAGAAAAGATTATAGGGAGGTAAATTAGTACATTGGAAAAGGAAAAGCAAGTCCTGAAGAATGTCTTGAAGTGGCAGTAGAGGGACATAGAAGCTAAACTTAGGCAGAATCCTTTAGGCAACTATTTGGAAATACTACTGAAGAACTGGGAAATCCAGAATATGGTCATTAGTTACAGAGAAAGCATTAGCCAAACAATTATCTATCAGTGCCACTGCATTCACTGGAAAACAGAGTTAGCAAATAAGAAGAGTTTAGGGACTGGCAGCTCAGATTTCACACACACTCACTAGTGGATTCACAGCTCTGAAAAGAACAGTCTGATATCTGAGCTTCTGCTGCTTAACACTGGGATGAACCAGTGTAACCAGATGTAAAATTGTAATGGTATCCACTTTGGCCTACCATGCACACTTCACTGAGGGGCAGGGTGCAACACAGGCATTCCTCTGCTGGAAAACTCCTGTTAACATCAATTTACATAAAATGCTAAATCACCTACCATTCCCCAGAGAGGTTATGGAACAAGATTCACAGCATCAATAAAATGAACAGACAACAGCAATACGCAAGAGGGTGAAGGATCATGTGTTAGCAACGTTTAGCAGTGTAGGGCAGCTAAAGACAAAACCTATTGTAAATTTATAGCAGTACATTATTAAAAACAAGAACAGATGAATTTGTAGCAATACCTCTTCTGCTGTTTTCCAAGTGATCTCACGGATACTTTGGTACCATTCAAAGAGTTCTTCTACTTTATCA
Source organism: Dasyornis broadbenti (assembly GCA_013397935.1). Taxonomy (NCBI): domain Eukaryota; kingdom Metazoa; phylum Chordata; class Aves; order Passeriformes; family Dasyornithidae; genus Dasyornis; species Dasyornis broadbenti. Next base: position 1,390,969 of record VZRN01006441.1, read on the forward strand.
GTTGCAAACTCAACACATGGATCTTCTGGATTCTTAGGTTCCAGAATGAAGACAAAAGGCTTTTTGTGTTTCCCTTGTGGCATTTTCACTGTTAGGTAATACCATAGCAAAAAATTTATACTGCAATCCAACAGTTCTTTTTCTAAGCTGTCATTGTTGATTTATTGCAGCAGTTAGTATTATGAGGTTTCAACATATTAATTGTGCTGGCTACATTAATACAAGTAGGTGTATGAGGGGGTTGATTTGTTTATTTTTTAAAATCTCTCCTGCTAAACATAAAAGCGTCTACTCAACACAGAAAGGTCAAGAGTTCATATGTAAACATCCAAAAATACATACCAACATTGTAGGTATTAAGCACAAGGATGCCATGACACAGAGAGCCCAGTGGGTTGTCCTCAATGATCTGAAAAACATGAGTTAAATCTGACCCTAAATCTCTGGGGTGAACATGCACAGGACATTAACAAATAATGAATGTGCGTCATTAAATCTAATCTCAGCTTTACTGAAAGCATGTCCACTATAATGCTTAAAAGCCTGTTTTCATATCAAAACACATGAGAATCTCTTCAGTGAGAGCAGTCAAAACATGACAACTTTGTAGTAGCTTCTGTCCTGACGCAACTGTTCATTTTTCAAGTCTGCTTAAGGTTACAATAACCAGGGAGGGAGGAAATGTAATACTTGTGGTTTTCTCCAAAGACTTCCAGAAGATCATTGGAAGTGCTTCAGAACATGAAAAGAATTCAATGTGTTGTTTCTGAAATTCAAAAATGTCAAAACTTATTACTGTGGAGTTCTGTTTTCCTTTGTTCAAGCGGTCTTTGTCCAAGACACGGGACCAGATTTTTTAGATTCTTTTGACAAGCAGGATTGGGTTAGTCATGTATAAAAACTTGATAATGGAGAGTAAAATTATGAGTAAGGTATGTTTGGATGTGTAATTTTCTTATTTGCAAATATTAAGACTGCGATTATACAGGAAAACTGGTTAAATTTCAGACATGTTATTGTTTAGCCTAACTATGAAAAATCTTAACTGTTTATGATTTTTACTAGCAGGAAACAACCAGAATCTCCTAAAACCTCACCAATTCAGCTATCATAGATTCATGGATACATGGGAGTCCCTTCCAACTTAGTATATTCTATCTCCTTAGTTTTCTGCAAGGGATGTCCTAACAAAACTATTCAGCAGCAGAGAACATTGAAGAATGTACTCATCCCTCTATTCTGTGCTCTCTCAAACACAGCACACAGAGTTGTGAGTGGATAAACCAGACTTCCACTTACAGTAGGTAGCCAAGGAAATGTAGCAGACAAACTGTAACCCTCACCTGATTTTCAAGCTCAGCAGAGTTATCAGATGACAGATCTTCAACATAATTAGATGGAAAATAATGTTGGACTTTTTCTCCATAATCCCCCTTCCACCTGAATTTAAACAGGAGAGAGAACGAAAAAAATAAATTGCTTAAAGAGCTTCAACAGGCCATTAATGATGCAATAATCCCCAAGAAACTGGTCATTAATACCCCATACTAGATGGTCGAGCTGGATATCACCAAAATATAAACGATGAAGTAGCTAAGAGCTCTAACAAACTGATCATTAACTGTAGTAACAGATGATTTCAGAGGGATTACAGTTACTGTAAACTGCAATTAATGACTTAAGAGGCTTTTTCCCCCTACAGTACTAAAAATACTATTATGTGGTTGATTACCCTGTAAAAACTACAGGGAAACATTAGATTCCCAAGCTTTCCAAGCAATTTACAAGCCAGACAAAAAAGAAAACCTGTTATGAAAGGAGACTGTACAGAGAACTAAAAAAGGTGGGTTTGATTCCTAAGAAATGCTTAGCAGAGCAAGGGCAGAAGCAGAGCAATGATTGCACTGGTAAGAGATGCATGACTTCCCAGAATACACAAATGTTCAGGAAGGATGGACACAGTATGGGAAAAATATGGGATACACCAGGCTATGGAGGCTCTGCAGGCTGAGGTTATTGCTGTGGGACAGAAAAATGAAAAAGACATGAAAGGAGAATAGAAGATGAGGGATTTTTTGTTTGGGGCTTTTTTTAATGCATTGGCATAAAGATTTGTAAGGGCACAGTTAATAAGCAGCAACCAGACAACAGGCAGTTTTTAAAAACTACTTCTCAAAGCTCATTTTTTCCTCCCTCTAGTAAGTCACCAGAAGTTCTCCCATGAGGAATCTTTGTCCTTACCAGCCTCCAGTTTCCTTTGTGACATTATGAATTAAAGCTCCTCGAGAGAAGCTCAATTCATCACTCCTTTTGGCTCTGTAGTCATACAAGGCTTTCACTGTTCTCTGAGGCTTTAAGAGAAACAGAGCAAAGGGATCATCTGAGGGGACAGGTCATAACATAATCAATAATGCAATCTTCAAAAAAAAAAAAAAAATAGGCAGGATTGGATTATTTTTTGTTGTTACAAAGCTTAGAAAACAAACTACTGAAGTTCCAGAGTGACATCTATTGGTGGAAGCAAGTGATGCTACTCTGTTATTCTTCAAGTATTAGCTTGCAAATAAAAAGAAAAAAAGTTCTTTTTTGGGTGCTGCAACACAATTATGGTAGAAAACATAAAACCAAAAATTAAAAAAAAAAAACAACCACGAAGTGAAATATAAATCCTCTAATTTAATTTCATATATTCAAAAGCATTTGGAGTTTTCAGGCTTAGGTGCCTACAAAACCTCGACTTCAAAACCACATCAGCTATCCTGCTGGTCACACATTTTCTTTAGGAAGACGTGCAGTTTCAGCAGGATGAGCTAAACCTTTATCTTGAATTTACTACTGCTCAAATGCTTCAGCAGCAATGCAAATTCACTCGCCAAAAAGATTAAAAAGAGTTACAGTCACAAAATTTACAAGCAGGTGATTTTCATGAGAATTTACAAGTAGGCAGGCGCTAGCAAGAATTACAGATAAGTAAGGTTTGCTGTGACACTTGTTTTTAAAACAGTATATTTATCTTGAAAGAATAAAAGCTCTAATAACTCATTAATAAACCAAAGGCACCAAATTTTTATAGAAAGCACATGAATAAACTCTGCACTTATTTGTGCATGCAGAACATGTTTGCCTAATGGTATGAGTGTGTACAGACACTCACAGGCACAGAAATTTTCATGTTTTACTTTCTTTCCATGAAGATGTGGCCTTCTCAAATTGAGCCCTCTCACAGGTATTTAATTTGGGGGCACACCAAATCAAATCACCTCCACAGACCCAACAGCAAAAAGTGCCCAAACTCCCAATCTGAATGAATCACTACAGGATTTGCACACAAGAAAATGTGTGGGTACAAATTTTACAGAGAGGCTAGAAAAGAGTCACACTCTTTAAATTGCTGCTGTCCAGTCCCCCATAGACCAAGCAGGTTGATGCTTTCAATTCTCTTTTTTATTACTGCTAACAGGAAACCAACAAGTCTAATTTTCAGAAGTCTACAGTAAGTGTGAATATCTCTTTAAGCATACCACTGTGGGGGTGATTTCACTGGGTTCCACATACATCTTGACTTCATAGAGGGAATTAATGTCTTTTTCCTAAAAACAAGAAAGAAAAAAATAATCAAGTTTCAGGAATCAAAAATTATAAAAGTGTTATAAATGTTTATAGAACATTCATTTCTGAAACCTGCTTTTTGACAGCACATAGGCCAACAGAAGAGTAGAGAAGCCAGACACCTCTGTTTTGCTCACTTTTATAGGAGAACATAGCTGAACATGAGTTTGATATTTAGTCTATCTATGCCTCTGTTTAATGAACAGCAAAACCCAATGAAACAGCAACACCTTACAAAGGTATCTCTTAATCAGTCAAAAGGCTTTTTGATTGTGAGTACTCTTCTGTGTGCAACCAGAAAAGAAATACCTACATTTATGATTTCTGTGTTACAGTACTTTAGTACCAGTATTGGTTTCACTATTAGATAAAAACTCTAGAACAATAAACGGAGTCATAATTTTCATTTTATTCTCTCCTTGTGATTCCATTTGAACCCAGTCCTGAGATACAGAACCTTTGCTATAGGCAACATTATAAAAAATCCTAAGGTCTAAAATCTTTTTAGTCCCTTTTAGTCTCCCCAGAAGAAAGAAAATCCCCAGGTTTTGATTTTCTCAGACATGCCAGATGTGGTTTCCTGCAGCTTCTAACAGATATGTACTTGAAAAGTGAAGAGAGCACCTCAGGCTTTCCAAAGCAAAGCTCTCTCAAAATGAAACACATCCATCCAGAAAGTAGACCTTTCCCCTCAGCTAATTATCCAGGCTCCTAGTTTAGTCAATGGCTAGAGACAAGTCTCTTGGGGAGACTTCCTCATGCTTATCTCAAAGAATGAGCCTTCAGAGGTACCTTTTACTGCACAAGGCAGTAGGACACCGTCCCTGAAATGTCCACTGCCTGTCCAGAGGGCGAGGCATAGCAGAATTATTTCCTTTTTTCTGAAGCAATTGGCATCTTCATGATCATTTTAAGATCTCTGCCCACTTCAGCAATAGAAGACACGACCAACTGTAGGCAAGGCTATTATCAAAAACTCATTTTAGTAGGGCAACAATCCCCCTCCACACAGTGGGGCTTCTCTAATCAAATCATGGGGAAGGCAAGAGCTGGCTTCTAATCAAAGATGAAGCTTTCCTTCACACCTTTGTGAGAGAAGTCAGTATAATCACCTCAATTTCATAGAAAATTACCTGCTCAACCTGCCCCCCAGAGATGCTGCGTCAGAGGCAGAGCCCAGCCCAGCCCCCAGCCCATCCCGTACCGTGCTGTAGCGCTCCAGCAGCTCCTCCGTCACGGGGTAGCGCAGCTTCATCTTCCTGTACAGCGGGTGCTTCTCGTAGTACGTCACCAGCTCCACCAAGCTCTCAAAGTAGGCCGAGGTTCCCAGCACAAAGTGCCTCCCCTCCTGCTGGATTCGGAAGTGCTTCACCTTCCCCTCCGCTCTGCGGAACAAGGGCACAGCTGGGAATGGTGTTGGTGCTCACAGGGAGAGCACCAGGGCTCTCAACTGGACCAAAGCTGCTTTGTGCATCTTAATCATGGGAAACAACTTCTCCCTCTAACAAAGTCTCTTTTATTCAATTATTATGATTGTTATAATCATTTTGATAACTACAGAAATCAGTCTTTAAAGAAAAAAACCTCTTGCACTTGAACACAAGGTTTTTGGTTGCACTGGTAACGGTAAACCCATCCATTGACAACCATACCACCCAAAATGACCCCTACACCCTTTTCAAGCTGCTGAAGTTTTGGTACTTCTTATTTTCCCCACTGTGAAATGGTTTTATTGAGATGCTGAAGCTCCAGTTACTTCAATATCCACCTTGGTAACAGCAAAAACCCAAAGTATACGGGAGACTGGGGAATTTTGGACATCTTCAATACACAATAAGGTATGTAAGTAAGCAACTTTATAGGCTGCTAAATTATGCATTTTCAGAGAAACACAATTTGATCTGAAGGCATGATAAAAACCACAATTCTATATATTTCATTAATGTTTTTCAAGAACTACAGAACTATTCAAAACTATTTTCCCTGATGAGAAGAGCCAACAATTTCACTTTGACATTTCAGTATGACAGGTCAGGATTTCTAGGGGATAAGGACATAATCATTGATGAACCTGCACCAAAGGAAACTTCAAAATAACACCCTTTAGCAAGTAGTGTCAGGAAATGAAAGAAGGGCCATCCATAGTTCTGTATGGGAAGAAAGGGACAGCTGGTGCTCAGTCTTTATAAAAGCATAAAGGTTTAGGCCAGACACAACTTGACTCTTGCACACTCTCTCATATATGGACCTGCTGCACAAATCAACCGCACTAATGACTCAAAGCTTGAAAGCAAGCATAGCATGACTCTGAAAAGACCATGATTTTTTCAACAAGAAAACCCAGAATACTGTTGGGCTGCTAGGTAAGGTAGTCATATCTGTCTTTTCTTACCTGAAGGTCATGGCAAAAGAATCAGGTTCATCTCTCTTTCGAATGAGAAAGGCTCCATCCCGAGGAATTCGCATGAGCATATCTTCTGCCTCACCCCGACTCAAGTTGTCATAGTACCAACTGCAACAGTCAAAAACCAGAATGGGCAAAGCATTACAAGGCTTGTCAAATACCATTTATGGAGAATAACAGACAGCATTATTAACAACAGAATTTCAAACACTCTAAGAAAAATTATGCATTAGATTTTCCCCATCTTGGCACCTATGACAGCAGTTTATTACAAAACCTTGTAAGACAGCAGTTTATTTTGGATGAAAGCATCAAGAATGTATCTGAACACCTCATCTGTCTGAAATCATAAAACATAAATCTGCATTTGTTCCTGAAACAAAAGCACTGCATCCTGCTTTTAATCTGCCATTCAGTTTTCAGTATTTATTCCATTTTGACAAAGCAGATTTAAGATAAAGCCTAAACGCAGACAAAAGAAAGATATTCAGGCATTTGAATTGTTATTCAGAGCTTGATTTTATCTTTCATTGTAGGGACAGACCTATCTTGGATCCATTGTGCCTTCAGTGAAACTGTGGCCACTTATACGGGCAATGTATCTGCATCTTATGCAGAAAGGCAGGAAAGTCTAACCTTTAAATTCGCCTTCCCCTCTCACTGGCTTCCAAAGTTATCTATGGGTGGTCAGTGACTCCCAGATGACGGGGGGGCAAAAAAAAATGAAGTTTAAAGTCACAGATTAGTATTTTACATGGAAAGGATATTTACTTTTGCCCACTGCAAAGAAAACAGAGCAAAGGGCAGCGATTACAGTGTTCTGCCAAAAAAAAAGAGCAAGCTCTGTCCAGGATCTATGGCAGACAAATACCAGCTGGAAATAAACCCCGTGCTCAGTTCCTGTCACACGGAGCCAAGTTAGCCTAACCAGCTCTGACAGGGTGTGGTGGAGGGTGGCATTAGGCAAAGGTAGCTATTGGGCTTACTGCCCAGTAACAGAGTTTCCAGATGGCACAGACCATGACCCCTTAGTTGCCAAAACACAGCCAACTACAAAATATCTAACCCAACCACTGGGTGTTGTAAAACACCAAGCAGACAAAGGAAGAATTGGTACATTTCCACAGCATTACAGTTCTCACTGATTTTCCCAGTTGCTGCTAGGAAATTGCTTTTGCAGTGATCACTCTTGATTGTACCAGGTTCCCACAAAGTCACTCAGCATCTTTCCAGGATGCCTATTCCCCCAACTTCCATGGAAAAGCAACACTGAAGCATGCTCCTGAATCCAGGGAGTTTTCTCTGCAGAAATCCAAGCTCAGCAGAAGCAAGCCAAGGACACGGACACGACAACAGCGCTTGCCTTCTGCTGTACGTACTCTTTGGTCTCGTGAGGGCTGGGGTTGGGCACAGCGTCGGTCAGGCGCAGCTCAAATTCCGCGCACCGCAGGTAGGCCTCCTTGTAGTGTTGGATGAGATCGTAGATGCTGTCAAAGGTCAGGTTGTCTGTCAGGTAATATTTCACAGTGTCCCCATCAGTGGTGGAACGGATCCGGCAGTGCTGGACTCTGCCTGACCTCCTGAAGGAGTGGAGGGAAATACCGGGTTTATAACAGATTTTCCTCTTTAGAAGCATTTCCCCACCCATTCCTGATCAACTACTTGGGGAGCTTGTGATGAGACAAGAAATCTGTGTCATCTCATGAAACAGCCAAAATAATAATCAACAGAAATCCTGACAAGGGAGGTTACAGGACCAAAAATAGTAATTTTCAACTAACAGTAGTTTAAAATCTGGCATAAACTTACTCTGCAAAATTTGCTCTGACAGCTCTCTGCGTCAGAAATCTGACACTATTCCTCACAATGCCCCAACCAGAAAAAAAAAAAGAAAAAAACAAACTCAGACTGTCAAAAAAAAAAACAAACTAAAGCACCATAACCAAAAAACAAACAAACAAAAAAAAACCCCAAAGCAACCAACCAATCCAACAAAGAAACACATACAACAAACCACACACACATACAAAGAAAAAAAGAAAAAGAAAAAAAACTCTGAAAATTTTAAATTCTTTTCCTTTAGAGAATCCTTACGCTAAAAAGATCAATTTCTGCTAACAAAGGTACACTCATGAGACTACCTTTTCAGTGTAGAAAACAACACTTTATCCCTAAATTAAAATATCTACTTTTGGCCCACTCATTGAGGAAATAACAAATCCTGTATCCTGCCAGAACGCTTGAAAAGTTGAAGGGGAGGAATCAACCTGGTCATTCCTTCCTTGACAACCTTGCCAAAATGCACTATGCTGTACTGAAGTCTAATTTAGAAAGCAGTCTTTCAGAATCTCATCAATAACATTCTAGTGTTATTCCTATTTCTTCTCAGCTATAAATGTACAAATGCATATTGGAAAAAACCACACATTTTTGTGCAATGCCATAAAACAAACGAATCCCCCATTAAACTTTTATGAAAGTGACCATACCAGAATGACAAGGTGTAATCATCAGGGAAAGCTTCACTTTCCCTAATCAGGAATGTCCCATCCTTGCCACCCATTTCAGCACAATATTCCTGGAGCAGTTTCTCAGCAGTTGTTCTCCCTCCTTTCATTCTTCCATGGAACCATTTCTCTCTTAAGTGCAGTTCAGTGCGTTTCACCTCCTAGACCAGAAAATAAGAATTTTTTTATAGCGCATTTCTAATTTTATGATTTTGAAACTAAGTACTTGTTATTGGTGATATAACAACCTACTATTTCAGGATTTCAGCTCTTCCTAGACCTGAACTCTTCAGCCAATCACCTTTATAGTTCCCTGCTTTACCATCCACAACAGCCAAGTAACACGTTAGTAACACAATAAACATTTGTTCATTCTGCTTAGTTTGAGAATAGCAGTAATACTTAAAAGACTTGGTGCACACATCAACATTAGCATACCAGTACTGAAGTTGTATTTCATTCTCCTTGTACTCTTCTTTGCAAGTCCTCAATTAACCAAGGGAAAAAGTTATTTTATTAAAAATAAGGTTAACTAGGGTTGACCTTGGCAAAGAACCTCTACAATTTCATTGGCATTAAAAATACACATCTGTAGGCATTGAAATAATCTGAGATAATAAAAAGAACATGCTTAAATAATAAAACACGGCCATCACCTTTGATGAATCTTCATCAGCATTCTGTTCTATATCATCACTGAATGAAAGCTTTTCATCAGCAATAGCACAGTAGTGCCGAGTCCATTTCTGAAAGTTGGGAGATATTAAAACCATTAACAGAGGGAAATGCACTAACCACAATCTCAAAACAGGGTGTAACAATAAACAAAATACCTTCTTCACCTCATCCACACCTGTTCAACTGGCAACATTATTCACACAAATATGAAGAAAATTCATGTAAATTTTCAGTGTTACAGAACCGAGTAACAAACTGTAGAAATTATACCTGTTCTATTGTGTCCCACATGTAAAGTTCTCCTTGTTGCTTCTTTTCTTCTTTCTTTTCTTCCAAGTTCACATCAATGTCTCCCTTTGGTCCCAGTTTTTTGTGCTTAAGAACAAAAAAAAAAAAAACAAAAAAAACTACAAAAACATTCATACACTCAGAGAGAATCACACGTAAAATTGGCCATAATGTTTCACCACACTCAGTATTGCTGGGAGTATCTCCGTCCATTGCACAGCCACCTTCTGTCATTATCATAACAGCAGCTGTTCCACAAGGAACAACAGGGTTGGAACGTCTTTCTTTAAAATTTAGATCCCATAATAAAGGTCAGAAAAAACTAGTAGAGGTATCATTGAAGCAGTGAAGAAACAAGTAGTTTGATAAGATCTCACCATTCTTTAGAGAACAGAAAACATGAAGTGACACATATGAAGAAATAAGGATAAACAAGAATCCTTCTGCAAAAAGCAGGACATAAGGAACAAAAATCAAAACAAATTGAAAGATAAGGAATTAAAATGAATGGGGAATTCACTCTTTTACAAGAAAATTGAGTAAAAGGGAAAACTTCTATGAAAAAATGGGGTCAAGTTCTACTTTCTTGAGAGTGTTCACAAAAAAGTGTCTCAAGGGGCCACAGGCATTATCAATTACTTAACTGCAGTTAATGATAGACTTAATCGTCTCATATCAGACCTCAACCACATTCAGTTCTGCACAGCCCACTCTTGGCAATTTCAGTTCGACAGGCCTATCTGAAAAATCTCACAGGCCAGTAAAGAGGGTGCTGCCTCTGACTGTTTACTGACAACATTTTCCAGACAAAAGCCAAACAACACAAGCAGCTCACTGGCAGGTGCTGATCTATTTAAAGACTCTTCAATGCCCTTTTAGACAGCACAGAGTGATGTGGATGTTCTCTTGTGCGCACTCCTAACAGTTTGTAATTCCCTTTAAATCAGGTCTGTCGTGTTATTCATCATATGCCTATGCAAGTCCCCTCTGTGCTCTGCAAGGAAACAGTCTGGAGAGAACAAAAACCATAAAAACTTAAGATGGAACTTTTGCACCTTATAGTGGGGTTCTGTTATTTCCAATCCTACATTCAAGAGGTGGATTCTTATACCTATCTACCCTTATTTCTTCCATTCAGATGTTTAATACATAGGATGCAATACTGTTACAAGAGCAAGAAAACAGAAGCATGGATAAAAGTGATTATTATTTTACTAAAGAGATCATGAGCAGCCCTGAGATTCTTCACCAAATTATGCCTTTCAAAAAGTTCTACAGCAGTTTCAATCTGAGAAATCTTCTTTGAGTAATGCTGTTGTTTGCTCAGCAGAGCTGGTAAAACACCTGCACTGCCCACAAGGTACAACAATAACAGGGACTGCCTGCTCAGAGCAGTGCCTCAGTGTTTCACAAGTGGCTCACTAAATTGCATATTTAAATCACACTCAGCAAACACTCATCAATTTGTGAAATCCTCACAACTTCAGTGTGCAGCCGCAAGAGCTTTGGGTTTCACTTGAATGAAAGGCAGTCTTTGAAAAAAAAAAAAAGTAGTAATACTGATCTATCTCTTTATCCAAGAACATGCTTCTATCATTTTTAAGCAGGCCACATGGTGTAAAATGTCTGTGGTGAACATCTGCAGCAGTGAACCCTTGGTGAAATCTAGCAGTGGCACTTCAGGAGCTGGAAGATCTTTAGAAAAGAGCTGACATTTGATCTGCCACTTGAACTGCCAACACTTACTGCAAAGAAAACCGAGAGCAGGGACTTTAATACAGTTTTACAGAACACTGTACATTACTGCAAAATGTAACTAGCAAACACTTCAAGCAAGGGGTTTCTTGAAACTAATCTGTGAAGTCAGAAACAGTACATCTGTCCCCTGCTCTTGTTCTCCTATTGTATCTCCCAGCACACAAAGCAAGCCTACCTTGATGATGATCTTTTCTTTCAGCTGGGTTGGTGATGGGAGCTGATCTGCGCTGGCTTCAACAGGTTTCATTAAAAGCTGATCCCCAAACACCTCCTTGAACACTTTGGCCATGTGTCGCTGCTGCTCCACACTGCAGTGCTCTTCAATTGACAGAATGACTGGGTATCTTTGGTGAACAAAACCAAGGTGAATTAAGACAATCTCTTTTTGCTACAGCTGGCAAGGCAAGGAAAACAACACCCTCCCTCAGCCCTCAGATGAGAGAAAATATTTGAAGGAAACAAGAAGACAAAAGGATGATACAGACACAACAAATAATAACAGATGTGCAATCACAGAGTCACTAAGGTCAAAAGGGACCTGTGAAGGCCCATCTAATCCAAACCCCTTCTTCAGGAAGGCCCAATTCCTAGGTTAGGTCGGGTTGCTCAGAACTTTATCCAGCCAAGATTTGAATGTCTGCAAGGAAGAAGATTCCCTCCAAGCTGTTTGGGCGCAGTTTCACTGCTAAAGTACCGTTATGTGAAAATCTGTTTCTTCTCTCCTCAAGATCGTGTCTGTTTTCCTTCACATGCAGTCTGAGAAGAGTGTGATACCATAATGCATCCCACATTATGGTTGTCACTAACACAGTGTTCCTGTGCAGGCATTGATCCACATGGGAAAATATTACTTCTCTGTGTCCAAGTGGCAACACAGAAAAACAGGACACTGACAGCTTGATTTCTTTCCCAGTTATTGGGTAATATTTTTCATGTTAAGGGCATCTCAGCACAAGTTATAGAAGGACAGAGATGCAGATTTAAACCCATGTTACCAGTTCAGGAGACATGCTATGAGTTCTATATCTTCTCAGCTAAGACTTCCCCTACAACACAAACACCACCCGACAGACGTGTCAATTGTACTATTTTGTTAATTTTTCAAAAAGATTAAAGACATGCTGTGAAGCATTTGAAATTTCACTTTCAACTTAATAAAAGAAGACCCAAACAAGGAGCTGGAAACCACTTTAGGGTACTCAGTATCTTCCTTAGCAACAAATGGTTATGCACTGGGACTTTTCCTCAAAACTGCCATCTACTAAAGACCCACATGTGGCAATAATGAAGACTACTGGAGTATTTTATTGTCTGATTACTTTTTGCTCTAGATTACAGAGGAATGAAGTTCAGAAAGTTGTAAGCAAATGAAAACAGGCTGAAGGAAAATAAACCAAAGCTTACTCAGATGAAACAAAGGCATGATCTTTGATTGCCTGCACTACGTCATCAAATTTGATCTTTGTTGTCCGTGTCCACCCATGGTAAATGATGGGCTTCCCATCAGGACCATCCCAGCAATCCACTAGGAAAGACAAGCAATAGGAAAAATAAGAGACCAAGTAGTTTCTTAAATGAGTCTACTAAAAACAATACATCTAAAACCCTCCATACATATATTGATTCACAGACCTTAATGTTCTAATAAAATGTTCTATCAGATGAATTTATATCTCTCACAGAGGAAACTGAGTTTATTTAAGTAAGAGCAAGACAAATAAAATATATTATAAAATCTTCCCAAAGCATTATTATGTGAGAATCTGGAAATAAGAGATTCAGGCAACTATAATGTCAATCTACTAGTTTATAGTAATTTTCCAGGGATAAATACATTCCAACAAGTGACAAGTAGAAAGCTTCTGTCTTTTGTTGATTTTAACCCCGAAGCTCTAATTTGAGATACATTTCGCATCAGTCGGATAAACAAGATGAAATTAAAGTGAAAATTCTCAATAAAAAAAGCAAGCACAGATCTGAAGACACATACACAATCAATGGAGAACAAATGCACCAAGACATCGACTGATTTACAAGCAAGTTAAACAGGAATGCAAAAGGCATCACATCACAAAAACCTCTGCTTTAAGCTCGTCTGTATTACAATAAGGTAAATAAACTATCTATACACAAGTACTCCAGCTTAAACCCTAAGCTTTCATATAGATTCAAGATTGAATTTTTGGTGTCAAGTGACAGAAGATTTAGGAAGACTTTCTTAAAACTGCCTGGGAACAAGAACCAGAGGAAGTGAATGGGGCATTGGTGAGACATAAGAAAAACAATTTAAGGAATCAGTGTTTTTTATATGACTAACTTCAAATTCAGAAAACAAACAGTTCTTGATTTCAGTTCTTTTTTCTTTCTTGGTAAAGAGGGGAAACTACTTGTACAGAGAACATGTTACACACAAGCTCTTTACTCACACTCAATACATCGACATCCCATTCTGAGGCACCTGATGTAAGCTTCTGTGGAGGATTCACTGCGAAGCTGGTCTCCTGTCAGGTATCTAAGGAGGAAAAGGAAAATGTAAAAGACAGGGAGTCAATTTCAATCAGTTCTCACTCACCCACTGGGTGACATTTGTTCAATGGGACTTTTGTAACTTACGTGTTATGAGAGGAGGAAATCCAGTAGTGGGACAAAGGATTATTCATGTCCTGCACATCTATTGAATCGTATTTTTCATCCCAAATACTGTTTTCTTTTGCAAAAAGGTAAGCGAGGAACTACAATACAAAGAGAGAGATTGAATTTACACATTTTTACCATATGAGAATAAAAGGAACCCAGCAATGCAACAAGAAAGGCCTGGAGGACACACCATCCAGTGAAAATGCTTATGAAAGAAGTCAGTGTGAACTACTACAAAGTACCACTATCTCACCTCATCAACAAAGAGGAAAGGCTCAGCAGTTTCTCTCACAGTGTCGTCAATAAACTTTGTCATTCGTTCTCGGACTTTACTGAGATCCTGCGCCCAAGATTCCTTTAGATAATAACAATACAGTAGGGAAAAACTTTAGAAGTAGTGTTTTTCAATACAAAACTCAAACAAGGAACAGCGAGATCTACAGATAGATACAATCTACATAAGTACATACATGCATTGGCAGGCAGAAAAAAGCAGGTCTCCTTGGACATGCCTTAACTATAATCTCTTTCATTTCTAAGTGCCATCTGAACATCCTTTGAACACAGTGAAATTGGGAGAAAAAGAAAGTAGCAAGCTTATACAGGAAGTGTAGGTCTCACTTTTCAATCACATTTGCAAACCTGGAGCTCAGCAGTGCCTACCAAATATCACACAGCTTTTTCCCAAGGAGTCTGTGCTAAATAACTATAGAAATCCATGAAGACACAGTTCCAATCTCTGCCTCCATCCTTATCTGATTGCTGGCACAGGACATCTAACTGGTTCCATTCAACAGAAAATTACCTTTGACTGGAATGCAGGCAGGCAGCAATGTGAGAGCTGCTGAAATGGGGCCGTGGCCAAGGCATTACCCCAATGCACCTCTGGTGACAGCAGTAACCAGACCAGACATTCATCTCTGACTGCACCCAGCGTTTATATCTAACCTTGTCTGTTTATCTACATGACTAAGTGGAGGCTTCTTAAAACCTTATTTACTTTGTCCTCCCTCCTGTCCTCTGGTACACCTTCAGAGGCTTTATATAGATGAAAAATAAGAATTCTTGTGAACTTCAATGGCAACAAAGGAGAAATCTTTCCAAGGCCCAGTATTACAGTGACATCAATCATATTCTGTGACACTTCACATTTCTTTTTAATGAGCACCGAATTCTGTGATACACCGCCAAGAAAAAGAACTCAGTGTTTCTGTAACCTTCCCACCTGCTGCTCATGTAGCAGGAATCTCTGAAAGTCATGGAGGTGAACTGCTGAAGCATCTGGACGGTCAGTATTTCTTTAAAAAAAGAAAGGGAAAGTGAAGCTAAAGAAATAAGAAAGGGTAATCAGATGTTACAGCAGAAGATGACATGGATTTGTATCCTGGATTTACAGTATAAATGTGCTGCCCCCACCAAGAAACTTTTTATCAGTTCAATGGAATTTAGAGTAGGCCTGTAACACCGTATTATCCAATTACTGTATTTTGAGGCTCCTGGATTCCTGATGTACTTTTGAGAGGGATTCCTTGTGAAAAGCACCAAATCTGCACTCATTGCTTTGTAGTAAATGAGCTGCATTAACTTGACAGGGCTGTTGGTAAATTTAGTTGAGGCACATGAAAAAAACTTCTTTTGAATTATCACAGAGCCATACTTCCACAAATAATTCCTTCTGTGTAATATTTAGATGAGCTACTGTGATAGACCAAAATCTTCTGAAACAGGAGGCAAGGTGCAGCTGCACCAAGGGAAAGTGGTATCACTGATTTGCCTTTTGTAGGTCACAAACACAGCAACATCTGGTACCAGGAAGGTGGTTATAACCCTGTGCTTTTAAGCAGTCTCACAGAGTTTAACTCATGGCATGACCCAGAGCTAAGGAAATACTCGGTACACTCAGAGCAAACTTTTTAAGTTACTTCCTTAATCTGTTGGTGTAATATTCAAAACCAAGATAAACTGGTTTAATCCACAATCAATGGGTTAGCAATGCCTGTGATCTCTTCTTCATGCTATACATATCTCACTTAAACTTTCAACTCCATCAAGAGGAAGATGCAGAAACCATTCCAATCAGGATTCTGCTCAGGTCTAGGCAAAGCCTGTGCACCACACCATTCTCCAGACTGAAACTAAATTTTCTGCATCAACTATCCTTCCATAGTTCTGTTCACTCTTTATAAAATCAAAGGACAGGCAACTTCAGTCCATACCATTTTACTAGTCAGAAAGTAAAAAACAATCATCAGACTTATTTTCAATGTAAGTTCACCTTTCTGAATGCAAAAATATTCATTTCTTTTCACTTACTAAAACATCAGAACAAAAAAAATTTTAAAAAAAGTGATGTAATTAAAAAACAGTCCTTCAAAACTACAACCATATGGAAATGTGGAAAAATAATACAAATGAGGAGTCTCACCCAAGAATGAAAACAGAGGAATCCTTTTTGAATTCATCAAGAATCTTAAAACAAACAAACAAAAGAACAAACATTAAAAAGGGAAAGAAGATAAATAATAAAAGACTATCCAATTTTCTATTTAAGTCCATCTAATAATGTCCATTCGTTTGGGAAGGGAAAATAAATGCCTGTCTGCTCTAAAGAAGTTGCATACAAGTTGGCAAGACACATTTTTAATTAATACATAAGAAAAAACATGCCAAGGCTGGCAACTGCACTTCAGGCCTTTCAATGCGAACACAATTCTCAGGCAAAATACTTTTTTTGATAAAGCACCTTATACAAACAGTCGCATTTCTGAGGAGCCTTTATTGTTTGATATCCCAGAAAAACCGGAATTAAGCATCATCCATCACATTTATTCAAGTGACTATAAAACCTAAATTGCTTCTATCTTGGCACAGCATTGTTAGAGATTGCAGGAAATTTACCAATTGACCCAAATCACTTGTAAGCAAATTGAGAAGTATCTTTGTAATGATTCACACAGGGCAATAACAAGGGCCTAAGGAAGTCAGAGGGGCTCCTTACTGCGTGTTTTACTCTTCAGTTTTCTGCTCAAGCTAATTAACAGGACTTTAATGGCCAAAAATAAAACCCTGTCAGTAAATCTAGGTTTTTTATCACTTCACCATGATTTCAGCATCACTTTTAAATAGCACAAGCTCTATTGCCAGAAAAACAGCACTTGACTTTGACTATCAAAGCTTCTCTTTGAGCATCTGCAAAATTAAAGTAGAATGCACGATAAGCACATAGCCAACAAAGACATTCATGCAAGTAATTCCAAATTATGTGTTTTCACAGTTTTAAAGGGTTCCTAACTTTCAGAGTAACTAAATGTATGTGGTTTCCACCAGCTTCATGAATCTGTACAGTGAATACAACGAAACAGTAGTCAGGCAGTTGCCCACTTAAATTAACTAAAATGTAATTCCACTGCATTTATGCCTCCCAAGGATTGTCTGATGCATATCTTGTAATGGACTCACCACTGGTAATCTGGAATATGGAATTGCTTCTATCAGTAAAAAAGATCAGCCAAACCTAATGAAAAGACATTCTGCATCCTGAACAAACTCACAAAAAGAATTCTTCCTAAAAACCCCATTACATCTGTGCCTATCTGGACTACCAACACACAAGAAGCAACATGAATTACGTATTCCTCTTCTTAGGTCAATTGCTGGTAGTGACTGTTATCTACACATCAAGTACAGCACTGCACCCTTTTTCTGTTACAAGAATGACAAAAAAAGAAAATCAATAACAAACAAAAAGATAACCAGCTCTCATTATTCTGACAAAGCAGTTGAAGAGTATGAAGACTATTTACAAAAAGCTTACCGATTTCTGTTGTTCAAACATGATTTTCTTGTAGAACAAATGAAATTGTTCAAAAGTAAGTTCTTCCTTGTGAGCACCTATTTCCTACAACAGAAAGTAGCATGCAGTGAATTTAGAGTTCCCTGAACTGCACTTGCACAGTGAACAAGCTACTCTTACTCCGGCTGGCATCCTCTCATGCATTCTGTTCTACTTCATCTTTATTTAACCACTTGGGATTTTTAAATTTATTTATATTTTTAAGAATAAAAACAAGAAAACAGATGTTGGTTTATGACATAGCGCTCCTAGCCCCCATCTTTGGCCTTGCATTTTGCACCCTGACTCCATTTCCAAAACTGAGAGAGAAGTAGAGGCTCATTTACTCATGGTTAGCTGGAGCAGCAGAAGCAAGAATGTCTACTTTAAGGGTGGAGAGTTGGAAAGCGGGAAAGGATGGGGATATTCAAGGTTCCTGTAGGAATGGAATGACCTTCAAAAGTCATTAATATTGGCATTAGTTGGAGAGAAGAGCTTATTATTTTATCATATTGGAAAAAAAATTAAGATAAAATTCATGTAGAAGAAAAAGAAAGATGAAATACTTTTCTATGTACTTGCAAAGTACTGGAACTCAACCTCCAATGTTGGCTTTGGTAAACCATACAATGACAAGGAGGAACATTTATGTCTATATTTTCTTATATCCTCAGATATAGGCAAAGCCAAGCTGAGAAATTAATTGATATAATTTATTTAACTGTACATGGTAAGAATCAAAAGTACAGAAAGTGTCCTAAAAAGAAACATCAACACCTCTCAGATAAGACCAAACACATTTAAGCAATCAGGTAATTACCGCAAATTTATCCTTCAAGTACTTCATGCTGCTCACTTTGAAGTTTACTTGGGGAAGGACAGTTTTCAGCTCTCTAAGACTGATACTGGGGGGAAAAAAAGGAGAAGGAAAAGGGAAATCACCACAGTTGTTCCTCCTAGTCAGCTACTCATATTTTCTATCAAGACAAAAATGTGACTATTGAAACATTTTGGGTAGGGCTCATCTCACATACCCATGAACTTCTATAAACGTAACAGCTACATGGAAGCAAGCTAGACATGGAGAAACAGGCATTTCAGTTAATTTGGACATCCATGCTAGGATAAAAAGAACCATGTTGCAGAGATACCTATTTCTCTCTCAACAATTAATCAATCTAGATGATCAGCTCAAATGTAGATGTTTATACGTGGTCAGATGAACTGCAGCCTTTCTTCCACTGTTCAGTCCCACTGAAACTGGATTACAGACACAAAAGATGTCATAGAAAGGATGTACCAAACAGATGAGCGCAAACAGGAAACAAAAAGCTTCAATTTTCAAGACCATTTTAACCTTTTTCTCCAGATCTTATTCAGTCTGGTAACATTTATTTACAGCAGCAAGCCTCTTCCCTTCTGCAACATGTGAACATGATCTCATCCTCCTGCCCCAACCAAGTCTTTCCAGAAAGGATTGCCTCCCTGCATTCCAGTTCCATTTACACAGATCTGCTGACCCTTTTTACAGAGTTTTGGAATGCCCAGTGGTATACCAGCAACACTTCAAAAACCAAAGTTTTCTAGATAACAGCAAGGCAGCAAGTCAAGAGAGCACAGGTACATGACCAGTGGGTCCTATTGCTGAAGCCCACAAAATGTTAACGCAATACCAACAATATCCAACAAAACAAGACTGAGCTACCCTGCCTTGACCTACAGAGCAATTCATAAGACCCTGCAAACACATGGTCAGGACAGAGTTGCTTGAAGGAGACAAAACCAATTAGCAGGTAGGTGAAAGTAACACTTCCATCCTACAGTGTCCATACAGGCAGCTATCCCGTGAGATATTCTCATCTCCATTGTGCAGAGAGGGAAAGAGGCAAAGCAAGAAGGAACTAAGCCAAAGTCCATGCCCAAGCCAGATTAGAACTCAGGAAATTCCTGGCTTTCCGCCTTGTCGCCAGACCTCTGGAAAAAAAACACTGTTAGAAGCAAGAATGAGCACTCCATTTGTACCCTGAACACCAAGCACAAGCAATTTCCTCTGGCCAGACAAGTGCACGAGAAAACAAAGAGCTGGGACTTCATTACCACTGGAAAAAACTCAACCTGTGGAACAGGATTTGCCTGGAAGCCTAACCTTTACAATTAACCTTCCGAAAAACCACAGGTCTAAACACAATGGACCTCAGCCCAAACTCCTTTCCTGAATTTTTCTACAAGCATGAATCATGTAGGAAGAAAAGGAAAAACTGCCCTTTCCATAGTGCAAGTCCCCTTGATCCCAACCAAGCTTGGGATCAAACCCACATCACCTTTTATTGCCTTGTAGCAATAAAACAACCCTAATGCAACAAATGAAACCTCTTCAGCAGATACCTACTGTCAGCCATGGCTGCTCCATCCTAACACTTGCTTTTGCTTCATGAACCCCAACAACACACCCCCATTGCAGGGTCAGTTCTCCAAATGCATCAGGAGGTGCAAGTCAATACCCAGTAAAGGCGGGTACTGTTCCCTTCCCGACAGTGGCCAGGTTTAGGAAACACAGCTCTGAAATGGGGGCTCAGCTCACCCTGCTCACTGCCACAGGCTGTCTGCACAAGGGTGTGATTTCCTGCAATACCACGGCCTCAGTCACACAATAAAACACCACACTGCAGTTTGCTTTTAGGAAAAGGTGTACATGAAAGGAAAATATGAGCTTTTCTACAAAGATTTGCACTTTTGAATAAAATGCACATTTCAGACAAAGAGAAAAATCTGATGAAATAATAACATACAGGAAAAGAAAGGTTAACATTCTTCCCAGTGCCACAGGATTTCTGGCAACTCTAAGGAGAGGTGTGAAGCTGAATTCATTTTTTAAAAAGTCTCCTTTGTGTGCAAAAGCTACAAACCCACATCACACGTGGACCTGAAATGAACTACTGAAACTCAAACACATGAAGCCACACATCACACTGGGAGCTATAAGTAATGGGACTTCTTTCACATGAGAAGCACCAGGCTGGAGGTGATTCTTTGGCTTTGGTCTGCTCAAATACACGGCAGAGACAAGCCCATGGCCAGGCCAGTTGCTGGGTCTGGTCTGTCTGTGTCAGAGCCTGGTCACTCCAATGCAAACACAGCTCAGCAATGAAGGAAGTCGTGGAGGCACAGCTGCACAGCAAAGCTCACAGCAGGTTGTACAGTTCAAGCAGCTGGGCTCCAGCTTGGCTATGAAAAGGCAAAGGCCTCCACAAAGCAGGCACCTGATGCACCTGCACAGCTGACAATCTCTGCAACAGCACACTGCTCATTCGGCAGAGTAATGCTAGGCTAAAATGTAAAATTCTTAGCTTTCATCATTCGTTTCCTCATTATACCATATACATAAACCTGAATGACTGCTACAAACACATTGTATTCAGCAAAAGACAAAACTCAAGTTGCTGAAGCAAGGGCAAATGCCATTTTCAGGGGCCTCATATTCCACATTTTGGACAATTAATTATTTATTTATTTTCATTCCATGTTAGACTCTGCAACAAAAGTTCATTGAAAACAAATGAACAGAGTTCTTACCTATTTTTTCTAGTTTGATCAACAGAATAGATCTGCTTTCTCAGCCAGCTTGTGGAAAAGAGAGAGGAAAAAAATCTAAGAATTATAAAGAATATACAGCCAGTGAAATTTCAACATCCATACACAAAACTCAATAGAAGTACTTAAAAGTCTTAAGATACATCTCTTTTAGTAAAGCAAAAACATTTCCAGTGCAGCACTGAAGGATCCAGCCAGTTTTTTAACCACATTTGTAAATAAGTACTTTCCTGCTGCATTTTAAAGTCATGTAAACAACACAGGAAGGGGAAGGGTGGGCAGGACAGAAAAGAATGAGTAACCAGAAGCTGTAAAAATATAAGAGGGAGAAGTGAGCCAAAACTTCAGCTAATCTAAACTGGAGTAACTCCATAAAGTCAATGATTTCTGCCAGATTTATCTTTGAGCTGCTGGCTCAGATAACTGTTAGATGCATAAAAATTAAAAACTAGAGAGAAGGGAGAGGGGTTTGGAGAATTTTAAAGAAAATCCTCATTACAGTGCATGTCAGTTTTAGATGCACAGTAAAATACTATTAGTAGCACCAATAGTAAATATATATACATACACAATTTTGAGCTAAAGGATGAATGTACTGCTAAGCTGATGCTCAGTCTCAACAAGTATTACTCTTGTTTGACAACAAAAGTTGTGGCTTTAACAACAGTTTGGTCACAGAGCAAGCAAGGGCAGAGCATATCCTCGCAACAGGTAACAGCAGTGACCACAACCAAAACTGCTCGCAGTGATAAAAAGCAATGGCGCATGGAGACAACACCGAAACCTTGGCAACAGAACTGGCAATCTGAGCATGAGCAGTTTCACACTCAACATCCTCAGAAGATTAAGGGTGCAGTTTCACCATCATACGGCTGACATTTGAATTTTCCAAGAAGCTGACACACGAACACCAGCTGTTCTTGTGATCTCACGAAGAGATTTTGGTTTGGGTGCATGGAACAAGGTAAATTGCAAGTTCACATGAATGTATCAAGCAGATATGTAGCAAAATAGACATTGAGAATTTCCATAGAAGCTTTCAGCTGGAACTGTTCTTAGTGTAACTGGCGAGCTCCACTTGTTGCACCTTAAAAATTTCATTCAGATTTTCCACTTTCAATTCCCAAGAAGCATACAGTCTCACAGAGTGAAAATATGTCCACATACCTCTCTGTGATGGCAGGTGTGGGAGCACTCATGACCTCTTGATACAAGATATTCAAGCCACACAACCATTTATCAGTATCATCTTTAGAATCAGCTGAAAAAAAAATACACTATGGTAAACATCAAAACAAAAGCAACACAAAACCAAGACATAACTTGTTTAGATAAAACCTAGTATACAAAGCTGCTGCCTAACCTTCCTCTTTGATAAATCTCATTGCATAGCTTCATGTTGCTACTAACAAAACTAATAAAAGACAGCATAAACTTGGGGGTAGGTAAGCTCTGACAAAAAAATACCTGCTTTTAGAAGACTGCTTATCAGAGAAAGTTTCAATATTTCAGCAAAAGAACTATAAAACTACTGCTGAGCTCCTGTAGTAACACAATCAGAATTTATTTTCTTATCTTCTATGTCTGAAGTGGCAAAAGCCAAAGACCCAGATCAGGGCAACCTGAAGTGCACAGGTAAAAGAACTCAGCACTGCCACAGCATAAAGATGGTTCATTATAATCCCAGCAACCTACAATAAAACTGTAATAGATTGGCTTTTGATGGACATAACCACCTCCTATCTGTCTTAACCATTCCTCCAAGCAGAGATTGTTCCAGACTAAACTGAGACAAGAGGAACAGAAAGAGAACAGCGTGTAAAACTGGTGTAGCTTATATAGAACACATTTTAATAGAAGTTTAAAAATGGTCTAAAATTCCTTACATGAGTTAACATTAGAAGCCAGGTACATCTTCCTCCCAACCCTGCAAATGAGTGAATCACAGCCTTGTTTTGTTTAAAATTTGGTTTGCCTTTCTATTTCCCAGACCAGAAGAGCCCATCCCATTATTTATCAAGATTGCATTCGGTAATTCTTCAACCCAACAGAAACAAGATGAGGAATTGCCTGCTGGGCACAGCTTTCCCTAGGAAATACCAGCTAAGCTGAAAGAACCTTGCACAAGATGCGATCATTACAGCCCCGAGCTGGGCAAGGTCCATTTGATTTAGGAGGCTGGCTCTGAAATTTCACGATGGCATTCTTCAATTAAACCAGCTCTGAAAAATTACTTTCAAATAGGAGCTGAAATATTTTAACAGCCTTCAAAGCAAATCATTTTCTCAAAGGTGAAGATTACATTTTATTTAAACATACTTTCAAACAATGCTTTATCCCCCAAGGATGAAGCTGGAGCCCAGCCTCAGCTCCCCATGGAAATGATTTTCAGTTAGTTACAATTTCAGAAAGAACACCCACTACCACTGCCAAACCAATTCTTTTCCCAAGACAATTCTGCCCTTTATGATAGTTACCATTCCCTTCAAGCAACAATTCTTTTATATTGTTTTAAGAAACCACGACAAAGCCCTTTAATAAGGAAAAGGATTTCCTCCTTAATTGAAAGTTATATCATGTTGTTCTGCAGTTCAGCATTTCAGCAACATCTCACGGTACCAAGTGTTTACAAAGTGTTGGCAGAGGCCTGTTTCGAGAAGTGCCATGGAGGAGGCACTGTGGAGGCTGTTGGAGGAAATCAAGCTGAAGCCCCTGGCACAGCTGCACGTAAGCACAGTCACTTACTCAAAATTTTCAGAGACTTCAGTCAACAATGGTAAAACTTATTTAAAGTTAAAAACTTCTAACAATGGATTAGTCACAAGCAGTCTTTCATTTCAAGACCATCCAACTGCAAAAAACTTGTCTTCTAATACTGTAATCTATAACAAATTCATTCAATGAATAATAAAACAAAAAAAAGCTGTCAGCATTAAAACATTTACAAAGCACTCCCCTTTTCTCACATTAATATTTTGCAATTAAGTTAATGATTTAAATGGGCAAGCATGTTCCTGCTCAGGACAGAGAGAACTACGACTCTAAATAAATTGTCTGTATGATTCTAAACCAAAGACTCATTACAAACATTTTAGAAAAGAAATCTCTTTGTAAATTTCACTAGTTAGAAACTGTATTCAGCCTGCACTGTAAGAATTTATGCCCCTTTTCATTTCAAAATCTTTGGGTTTGTGATACAGGATAAAAATTCCCTTTGTTTTACACAGATCTCTTCATTTCCAATTTATCCCATTCCAATTTATTTATCGTCCCCTAGTACTTATTTAGAAGAGGTTTAATATTATCAGGTGGCATGCACACAAATAACCCAAACTAGAACTTCATTTTTTCAAATTAGTCTGCAATTGCTCATAGGTGATAGGAAAATTTCCGTGATACAGCTGCAGCCTAACTTTTAGTGGCTATTTTATTTCCAAAATCATTTTGGCCAGACTAAAAATGTCAGGACAATATTCTGGCCACACTGAAAAACTGTCTTTCAAGAGGGCAATGTCACCTCTACTCTTCAGAGTTGAAAACCTTACTGGAGACATTTAACCAGCAAAAGTCTACCTTGCTAGAAAAAAATCAGAAACAACACTCGCACAACGCACCATCTGCAAGTGAAACATTAGAAATGCAGCAAGTCACAGACAAGAAGGTAAAAGGTCTGTCTTCAGATTTTAAGCATCTGGTGCACTCCTGAACCGCAGAAGTTAAAACTACAGTATTCCATGGATTCCTGTCCCATCAATGTGTTCGACTTTTTTAACTGGACGCTTTAAAGAAGAAAAAAAAGAAGATAAAAGTACCTGCTAAACTTAAGGTGTTGAGGACAAACTGGGTACCATAAAAAACAGTAAAGCAGTGTTCTTCTCTGTGCCTTGCTTTGCAACGTTCAAAGTCCTTTGAATTCTTTCCTGGACGAATTTCTTTTATTTCCATCAGATCCACTGAAAGGAAACAACATTCAGTCAGTACAACTGCAAAATCTGAAAAGGTAAGGTGGATAATTCAAAGTATGCACACATATGTAAAATAGTTTTATATATATATATATATATACACAAAAGTGCATACACATGGCCCTTTGGGTTACAGAAGATGTGATTTCACAAATGGCATTATCTCTAAGCAAGCAGTTTCCAATTGCCATGACAACCGTTCAGGAACAAAAAAGAAAAGATACAACTCTACCGTATGCACCAAAAAGTTATACACATCTTAGATAGCCAGCTAACCTTGCCAGCTAAAACAGTCACTGGTACCCACAAGAAAAATATTTACAATAGGAATATAAAGAGAAAATCAAGCTTAATAATTAAAAGGTTTGTGAATTTTCTCATGGCCAACTCCAGGGAGATTTGTGTTATTTAACATAACCTGTTGTATCACTTTCACCTCACTGCACTCCAGAGAACACAGATATGGACTGGAGCACAGCAGAATGGGAACGCTGCACAAGCACACACCTTTCCAAGTCAGCTCCCTTTTTTCAAACCCTTGCTACAGGGCCTGCATAACAGGAATGAGACAGCACTGAAATAGAAATATGTGTGCCCTCAAGATAAGATACTTATTAGAAAACTGAGGAAGTGAGGAAGTGGTTTTGGTCTGCCTGTGGACCAGAGAAATAAACAGCTCTTCCCACTTCTGGACAGTCTTGACTTACGAGCTACAGGATGAAGAGTGAAGAAAAACATTTCACGGCTGCTCTTGAAATGTGTTTATCAGACCTAGCAAGATCCAAGGAAAACCACTGAGGGTTTCGGTCCATGCATTTAAGAATGCCACAATATAAACCCCGTGTTTTAAAAGAGCACGTCATCAGTAACAGGAGACCATCAATAACATAATGAAACAGCAGGCCTGCTGCCAGCGGAGGGTGAGCTGAGCAATGAGTGAAGTTTCCACCTGTGCAATGCTGCATTTCTATGATGCCAGCATGGACAGACAAACAAGGAAGTTCATCAACAAAATCCTGATAATGAAACATTAATTCATCTTGGAACTTTTTATTCCATGCAAGGTATCCCAGGCTAAACTTTCTACCAGACCCTCCTTACTCCCAGTCATTAAACAACTTACACTGTGAAAATGAGACCTCAAAGGTTAATCTGAACTAATCACAGGATACAAGCATCTTTCTTAAATGAATTTTTCCACACATCATTATTCTCACGGTAGCAATTTTAATGTCTCAGGCTCCCTCTCAAACCATGAAAACATCTCCTAAGATCTGCAGATCTGATTGGTCAAGGCCCCTAAATTCAGATGCAAACTAATTTCATAAGTTCACATTGTGCCTATAAATGACCAGGAACCAAAAGCTCCCAAGGGTGACTCTGATCCCCTTATCATTCAGAGTCTGACTTACATCCCTAAAAATGTATCCAAATTACCATCCTAAATGTCACCATCTGAAAAAGCTGATCTTAACCCACCAATTTACACTAATATCAGCAGAGAAGAATCAGGATGCAGAGACAGAAAGTATCCACATGGATACGGAAGGAGGTTGCACAGCTGCAGTAAATGGCATGGGACTGCACACCAGGCTGGCTCATTCTAACCATTGGCAAGTACAACCCCAGTCACCTCTTTGCTTTCCTTTCACCCACCAAAGTCTTGCTGAAAAACACAGTTTTAACTTCAAAGTGAATCACACCTTTCCTTTCAGATTCCTAAAATCCACACACATCAACAACACAACAAAAGGCCCTCTCAAAATATAAACTATAAACAGCGATAAAAGAGATTTCACAACCTGGATTGCTGTTGTCATTTCCAGGGACTCTTACCTCACACTGACCTCTGAAATAAACACACAAACTTACCCAACGTCTCCTCTGAGTTACACACACTCTCTACAGTTCTTCTTGCATTACAGCCTTTCAACCCCACCATCCCCTTCTCCTGCATGAACATATGTGTGTATACATAGAGGCACAAGGGGTTTTGTATGTACAGACATGTTATTGCTTCTCCAACTGGTCTTTCAAAAAGAGTTTCGCTATACCCTGATTGCTAAACATTCAGTAAAGAGAGGAATGGTTCAGCAAGAGAACAAAATTGGGTGAGAGAGAGGAGAAAGAAACATTTATACTAAAAAAAACCCTCAAATTCAAAATTTAACATTCCAATTATTTTCAGGGAACATACTCTATACATCCTACAAAATTCTGGCAAGATACCATTACATTTGCTTAGATAATAAATGAAACAGATGTACAAAACACAAGTTTTATTAAACATTCTTTAGATTTTCATAGAAGTAAAAATACATATTATAGTTTCAGAAAATGAATAGAAACTACCTGTATGTATTATAATGACATTTCATAGTGTTGGTTAGGATGTATTACTCTACTGAAAGAAAAACCAAGGCAGAGAATCAAAGGGACAAAAGAGAAACATGCACACACAAGCATTAGTTCTGGTCTTGCACTAAGCTCTGTGTCCTCCCTCCCCAGGTAGTCTGGAGTCACCTGGCACCTTCCACATGATGCCCACTAACTCCAGAATGGCTGATTCCAACCATACTGAGAAAGGAGCAAGCCTGGAAAAGCTGCAATATGTTTCAGACTCAGATTAGTAAATCAACTGTACCAACTTAGCTGTTAGGCAGTTACTGTGAACTTTTTATAGCGCAATCTGTCACTGAACAATTAAAATGTAATTTCATACCTATGCCAGAACTGCAGGCACAGCACCTCAGACACTCTATCTTTGTACTGCCTTGAAGTATTGGAGCTTCCCTCCTCAATCCCACATGCAAATTGCAGAGCCGTGTCCTGCCCTTCACAGATACATATTCCAGGGACCTGACACACCCCAAAAAAGCCCAGACCTGGACAGATGCACCTTGCAGTGTCAAATCAAATCCAATACACTTGCAGGTGCAATTTCCACAAGAAAGGTGAAAGAAGATTAAAAAATTTCCTAAGGAAACATGAATCAAAGAATGCCCCGTAGAGAAAATCACTCACATCCAGCAAAACAAGAACACTGCCCCAGCACAACCAGTCCTCAGCCAAACAGTGTACAGAAGTCTAGTGCCACTCTAAAACCCACAACTAGTTGACATTTCATCCATTCCTTTATGTGGTTATTTCCCCGGGTTGAAAAGATCTCCTTAGCAGCCTCATCAGTCACAGACTGATTCTGCCAACTCCCTCAAGTGGCTCCTTAACGAGACCGGACTGCAAGGCACCTTCAATTACCATCCTGTCTCAGGCTCTGATCTGGATGTGCATTCGAGGCAGTTCAGAGCCTGAAGCTAATGAACTTCAGCTCCTGCTGCTGTGTGTTGTTTGGCAAATCGGTGAATTCAATGGATCATTACACTGCTACATAGATACTTTCCAAAGACCGCACAGATTAATTGCCCAGTGCCTTCCAGGGCACTGCAAGAGCTCTTCATTGCCATGAACTTGACAATAAACTTTCGATCCCCAACATCTCCACTGATCTCCATTCAAGTAACCCCACAGCAGTGATCACGTTCAGTCACACACTTGCAAGTACAAATTCCTGATACATTTCCTTCAGTCACACTTGGAGGTAGACGGTAAAACAGAATGTGGATTTCACTACAGCAGGTGCTGTGCAAGCTGAGTGGAAGACATGGTGCAAGGTAAGCACAGGAAGAAAACTATGACAAGGGAGCTGCAAAAAGTGTTACAGTATTATACACAACACTGTGCTCCTCATTCCAGGAGAGAACAACCCGCACTTCTATTTAAAGGGAGAAGTTCTGGCTCTGTCTGCCACGTGGTCACCCACAACCCACTTCTGGATGGGAACAGAACCATTCAGCACCTGAGCAGAGAATTGGGTTAGGGAACAGACCCTGCTGAAAATCAGCCAGTGCACCAGAACATCTTCTGTGCGCTGGAAGTGTCCATCTAAGTTCACTGCAGAAAGGCAACTTTGCACAGAACACCTTTGGTCAAGACAGGTAACGTTAGACTGGAACATCAGGCTGATTGTATTTAAATGCGTGGCTCAAAAACCCTTTGAGACTGTCAACCTACCACGGTACCCTAGATAGAAAAGTCTACATTAACAGTGGAGAAGTTCACCTGAATCTGCCATTACAGACTAGAGAGTTCAGTAAGATAACATTCCTGATTCAAAGCCCAAATTCCCCAGGAGTCTTTCAGTGTCTGTGGCCACAAATGGTGCTCAGATAAGAGCTCAGTCATGTACTTAATGAAGGAAAAGAAAAAGCCTGCAGAGAGATTCAGAGGAGGCTTACAGTGTCAGAAATCATGCTGTGAGCAGCTTTATTTCAGTAGGTCTCAAGACGGCTTAAGGGAAACTACTGGTAGTACTTTGGAGAAGAAAATAAGAGCTTCTGATCACTCAAGCTGTGTGCACCAAGACATGGGATGGTCATTCTCTTTATAAATATACTTGCATTTTCATGTGTATATACATATAGCAACATTCCACATTCAGAGCCAGATTTTTTTTTCCCCAACAATCTACATTACAAAATATTCCAAAGTAGGTTTCATTTTAGAAAGGCAGAAACTGCCCACTGCAACACAGGCTGTGTGCAAATGAGTGTCCAGTGAATGAGGAAAGCCTTTAGTATCCTTTTGCAAATGTACTTCATGGTGGTTAGTGAGGACAATAGCTCTGCTCTCACTTCTGCAGAATTAAATATTAACTACCCAAGGTGTGTTTTTACAGCCTCTTTTATTCAGAGCAGCTAGGAAACACAGATCTTGTGACTCTAGAGGCAACAAGGTGAGGCTTCTCCCAGAGGACAAAGTCACAAGAAAGCAGAAATGTCCTGCAGCATGGCAGTCCAGATGTGGTAGGGAAAGTAATTCAACTAATATAAACAGAGATGTTTACTGAGACATTCAGCAGCCCAAGGAAGTCATTACAGATATGCCACAAAACTGTCTGAAAACACAGTTACAAGGATGAAACATGAAGAAACACTGATGTGCACCTTGAGAAAGCACGCACGAGTACCTTTCCAAGGAGTCCTCTGGGGATTTAGCTGAGTGACTGACACAAGGTTTAGAGAAGTGCACCTTTTAAACCCGCAGCGTGTTACATAATCAGATCGCACAGAACTGTCATGTACAGTAACAACAAATTACTGCTGAACTCCTAACCTCTCACTGGATTGCTCAGTAGAGCACCATGTTACAGAGCTTCCCAGTTTGAGGTCTGAATTCAAGGGGCTGTACATCTGGCTACTTTACCATATTGAAAATTAAAGGGCATCTCCTGAAAATGACATAATAGGGTAAAATTTACACATGTGCCCATAAAAGTTTGCATTCTGCTCCATGCAACAAAACAAAAATGTGGGCACATAAACCTGACTTTGGAGAAAGGATGGAGTACCTACTTCTCACACACACTTTGATCAACCAATTTAGGGGTGCTCCGGTCTGTGCAGTTCATTTCATCCCTGTTTCACTCACTGGCCATGACAGGAAGTCTGGTCGTTGTAAGTCAGCATCAGACATTATAGAACTGAGCTGCTAAAGGGAACAAATTATTTGAAAAGAGCTAGAGGCTACACATGTTCATTTTTTCATTTGACCACAGAAACCAAGCTCCATGTACTCAGCTGAAGACTTACACAAAGATCCCCTGGGTAACAACTGAAATACAGCCATTTCAAAACACAGGAAAAAAAAAAAAAAGGTGAATTTTAGTGTTCCTTTGCGAAGCTACTCCACAAAGAGCATGAAGTGGATTCCCTTTTGCAATGACATATTGTTCTTTAACAAATTCAGAATACAGAAAGAAAATGACAGAAAAAAGACTCAGGGTTTTCACTGTGAATTAAGTTTATTTATTACTTTAAGTCTGAAACAGTAATGAAATTCAGACAAAGAAGTTCTGCTATCAGTAAGGAAAACAAAGGTCTCTACTAGAAATTAGCAAGATCAAGTCTAATATTCAAGCCAAATGAAGCACTCATTTCACACTCCTCAGCAGAATATGCAGATACTCATGACTTCTCCCAGAGAGGTACAGATCTGTACATGTTTATACCATCATCTCCAATGGGAAAAAAAATAAGTTTTCCACCACAGAGGAAATTTACATTGGCATTAACAATCCTACTAATTTAATGATTCACACATTTAACCTATATAAATAAAGAAAAAGAAAAATCCATGTTTAAGAATGTGAGCCACATGCATGAGCAGTCTCTCAGGTGTTAGTTTTTGAAGATTCCCAATGTATCTGACAGCCAAAAGAATGCATAGCATCAAAATCTGCTCTCTTTGGCAAGCCATTTTAGCAAAGATTTTAAAAACAAAATTATCAAAATTTAATTTCAAGGCAAAGAAGCTGCTGGATAAAATTCACAAAATAAAAAAATAAAGATAAAACCCCTAACCTTTGTTAGGTAGAACAGCACTGCCTGTGGCAACACACAAAAGGCTGTCATTACATTAAATTACAGATCCCTGCATTTCCCTTCACCCTGTCAATTGAATGTGGCCTGATCTGTGCTGTTATCCACATGACTCTACTACAGAGGCACTGCTTCTATAATAAGCTTTGGTCATTAAATATCCAGGTGCAACATTTGGCAGAAACCAGTGATTCCTGCTTGGCAGTGTAACACAGTTACACTGAAAGCACAGGGCAATCTTACAGATCGAGAAAAAACAGAGCACATCCCACAGGTTCTAATTCTACTTTTAACATGAATTTACTAAGTCTGTTTTTAGTTTCCACACTCCATTTCTTAACACACCTGTAAAACATGAAAATTTAAGTTGGTTTTATGTTTAAGTTTTTTTAATCATATTCTAGAAGACAAATTCTGTAAAAATCTCCTCTTTTCAGCAGGGAGAAAATCTCAAGTGAGCTTAACATTTGATAACTCTAGACCATAGGTTAGATGAAAAATCAGTAATGCTAAATGATTTTGAGATAGCAAATGTATTTGGAAAGTGGTCATTTTGTTCTACAGAATCTGGGAAAATGTTACATATAAAACTAGAGAAATGAGACAATGTGAAATGAGCAGTTCACTCACATTAATTCTAAAATAACATGTTATGTATTTTCAAACATACATTTCTGTGATAAATGAAAAGACAAGATAATCCTATTGCATTAATAAAGGTCTGGACTGAAGAAAATAGAAATGGCTACTACTGTTGTACTGTGGTGTGTTATGGGCATCAAAAGCTTCAATTTAAGTAAAGCCTTTATTTCTCTGCTTCATAATTTTGCAGTTACATTGACAAGGGGACTGCACCTCTGCCACTCCCCAACCCAGGTACTTCATCCTTCAAGAAAGTTTTCAGAATAAATTAAATACTAACATATCTCTTCCCTTTTCTCTTTCAACCTTACCTACATCCTGACCTCTCAGTCTGCATACAGAAAAAGCAGTTTCACAGCTGATCAGCCGATATATAATTTTTTCTAAACATGGACCTCTGATATTTAAACCTATTTTTTGTTATGAGTTTGTACAACTAAATTGTGACTAGATATTTTTATTCTTGAGTCTTTTGCAATTAATAAAGAACATGAAAAGAACAGGTGATCTTTCTTTTTCAAAGATTAAGGGATTAAAATATGGTTTATATCATTTTACAAAAGAAGGTCACCCCTTCATGTGAAAAAAAAAATCCTAGGTATTCAAAAAAACAGAGAAATCATCTTATGTCCTCAAACAGAATCCTCCTTAACATGAGCATGCTAGTATTACAGAGAATCACACACTTGAACATTCAAGGAAGGCACCACAGATTTCTGAGAGCATAAATTCTCCTGGCTGTGAATCATCCTTTCACTCAAGGGATTCTTGGAAGTATATGCAGAAGCTCACACATTTTCCAGTGACTAATCCAACTCTAGTCACCGTGAACTTTCCCTTAATAATTGTCCTGAAAGCACTTTGCATCTGAGAAAGAATGAAATATCCGTAACGGATCAGCTTCCTGGAGATTTACACCTCGCCACCTGCTTGCTCTAAAAGCTTAAATATCCTAACTTTGGGCTCTAATTTATTTGTGTGCGTAGAAAAGCTATACTGCAATTTGGGAGGCCTTATTTGGGAGCTCTGGAATGTCCTCTCAGATAGCAAACCCCAGGTGCCGGCCACACAGACACGTCTCTAACAGAGCCCTGGCAAGTCCTGCCCACCCCGGCCACCTCTTCCTTCCCCTCTGCCTTCCCCTGCTGCCCCAGTGTGTACAACACACCCCCACTGTGTGGCCAGCCTGGGACAGTTTGAAGTGGGGGGAACCAACCCAGGCCGTGTGTGACCCAAGGGCCCCCGCCCAGACCCACGCACAGTCACAAAGGTCAAACGTACAATACAAATACACAGCAGAGCCACGAAGAAGCAACAGGTCACGCTGGCAAGTCACAGTTTCACAGTTGCCTACCCAGTACGCATGGATTAGTTTCTGCGAGAAAAGGGCCCATTACAAATTAAACAAGCAAATCAAATCCCTCTGTACAAGGAAACCAAACTTTCATTCTCTCAAGCAAAAATAAGTTAATTCTCTCAAATGCTTATCTGGGTAGACAGGTGAAACTAACCTTGGAATTCAGCTGCTTAATACTAGGCTGTGAAAATATCACAAAGGACACAACCAACCTGGGTTCTTTCATTTAGGGGAAAATACAGAGGTTTCTCCCCAGTCCCTTTTTTATTAAAAATTCCTTTTGTATGTGGCAATTCAAGTCTTTCAAAAGGTCAGTGTAAAATCTCCAGCACTTGGTCACTGTGCAATCTGAACCACACAATGAAGACAGAGACTGTTTAAACCACATTTCCTACCTTTTGTAAATCCTCACTTCGTACCACACCAAAGAGCTGGATCTAGAAGGAGTTTTCTGAAGTTTCTTATCCAGGGAAACACATCTGCACTGAGCAGGAAACAGCCTTATTTTAGCAACTCTTTCACTCTATTCTAAACAGAAATGCTAGCAGGGTTTTAACAAAAGGGATCTTTCCATGAGCAATGCAATTTAAAATACACAGTAGTGTCACTTTTGGACTCATGGGGTTGTGTAAATACTTATATAAGTATAGCTAATCCTACATCTCTCCCTTGACCGGGTCAATTTATTCCAGAATAAGTGTAGCTGCCTTTTTGTTATTGTGAGGCTTAACTTAAATCACTTCCAAAATAATATTAACCAAACTTGAAAAAGGTCCTTGTAATAATTATAATCAACTCCGGCTTGGAGGAATTTGAGTGTTCTTCAAACATTTACAGTCCATCAGCAAGAAAATCAGCACTGTGACATCCAAAATTCCCAACACTATACAGGGCAGTTAGAGAGAGAGAAAAAAAACCCTTTTTTTCTTCATCTCCAAAGGGAGAGTACTAAAATAAAGTATAAAAGTTGGACTCCATCTTACTAACTATTAGCAGCCTATTTTTGTGTCACAAAGTTAAAGAACTCTCCTCACTGATTTAGAAACACAAACCCATAGCAGATGCAAACATTGAGTTTTCTGCCTTCTGTAAAGAGCAGTTGCCAAACTTGAGTTAAAATAGCACACACAGAACAGGAAACCATCTTAACTTTCCCACTCGTACTGAATATTAATTCTTTTTGGACTGACACACACACAAATAGCAACCATTAAAATCACATCATAAATATTAGTTTTTGTACAGCACGTGTATTAATATATTAAAATACTTGAGATGATAATTCTCTGCCTTCAACCCCCCAAAAAAATCAAAAACCAAAAACATGCACTTTATTCGTCACGAACTCAACACAATCCACCAGCACGTTTTTGGGGTCACTCATCTATACATCCGTATCCAAGATGCTACTCCACTCAATCATCAAATAGGAAAGCTACAAATCCATAATTTTTCCACTTTTCAAGCAAAAAGAAAGCCTGAGTCTCAGCCAAAAGAAGCAACAGCAACATACAAATAACTAACTAAATAAATAAATAAAATATTTCCTTCCTCTTCAGCAAAAACACTGTCAGCAAGTTAAAACTGCAGTGACCTTCATTTCTAGTAGACCAGATACAGTTCATGATGACTTGGAACACACTGTTCATCTCATATTCTGGAACAATACCTGCAAAATACAGCTTGTTTGGGCAGATCCGTTACTTTTTAAGACAATAAAACGATATTTTGCGTATTTGTGCTTTAGAGAATGACATATTTTCAGACGTAAAGTTCCCATCGTTATACACATCACTGAAGTGCTGCTCAATTAAAAAAAACTGCTACAGTACTGCAATTATCAGGGAGAGAGGCAGATGGCTTTTGGTTAAGTCACAGGTCTGGAGCTGTAATCCTTGTTCTAGCGATGACTGCCTATGGATCTGGAAGCAAGTCATTACCCTGCTGCATCATCCAGCTTTAAGAGTCAAATTACAATATTCACCTTCTTTTCAAAGCATTAAAATCCATGCACTAGGCAAACTAGTTAATTTATTACCAAAAATACACACCACCCCCAGGAAGCTTTGATAAAAGACAAT
Source organism: Dasyornis broadbenti (assembly GCA_013397935.1). Lineage (NCBI taxonomy): Eukaryota > Metazoa > Chordata > Aves > Passeriformes > Dasyornithidae > Dasyornis > Dasyornis broadbenti. Next base: position 1,426,755 of record VZRN01006441.1, read on the forward strand.
TACAAGACAGGACTGAAAAGGCTGACCCCAAGATGGAATGCACAGTCTGTACAGCTTTAAATTCACCTCCTCTGGGCAAATGCCTACAACAACTCTTCACCTAAAAAGTCACAGATTGGTTTGGCCAGAAAACTCTGAGGCCTCCTTTCCCCACTGAGTGGTCATTTTCTGATATGTATTAATCTTATTGCTCTGTGTGAAACCTCAGTCTTTATTTGCTAAACAATATTCAAGCACTGCTCTCATAACTGAATTGTGCATGTCCTTGCAGGACTGCTTTTTTGGCACAGTGCCAGCAACGCACTTGGATTTGCATTCACATACACCATTAGAGGAAAGGATAATTACTCTCATTTAAGGTAAGAAAGTGGGACAATGAAAGATTATGATCCAGAGTACCTGTTAATTGGGTGTCCAGACCTGTTTGCTTTTTCCCAAAATATGACCGTATTTTCACCGCCAATGATTAAAACATCCTCCCAGAAAAACAGTCTTTATTTCCACTATATCACATTTCCAGTTGCAGGTCCAGTCTCCACGAGGAATGAGACAGGAACCAATGGAAACAGTAGCAGAGTTTAAATAATTGTAAGTCATGAGCATGACGAGAAACTGCTCAGACAATCCCAAAATCATGCAAATTCTCAGTGCCTATGTTTGCAACCTTACAGAGCAATGGGTTTTTATACCAAAAAAACCAAATCCACACCTCAACAGACCAATAAATGGTTCTGGCATTTCAGACAAACTATTAAATTCCTTTATTGAAGACAAACACTAATTAGCAGCTGTAGAGTAAAATCATGCTCACAATAATTTTTTAAAAGTTCACATTTAGTCATATGCAAGCACTGTAATTACATTACACCACTATGAGCTGCGCAAATCACAGAAAGCCCAGGCTGAGCTTTCTTGGCATCAGTTGTGTTCGTAAAAACTGAGGATTAGTCTCATTTTATTCTTCTGTTCTAGTTTTTGCAGCCCTATGTAGCCTTACAGTCCCCTTCTATTTCCTGACCTTGTTATAAATAGTGGGTTCAGTCAGTTCCAGTATCAACTAAAGAGAAAATACCAGCTCAGGGCCACCTCGTATCACCTTGAAACCACCTCATATGTCACAAATTCATCCTCCTAAGTCATTGGTACCTTCAAGTAATGGTCCTAAATAATGATTTCTATCCTGAGACAGCAAATTGCCCAAGAATGCCGAAAAGTGAATTCAGTTTCCTTGTATTTGAAGGTGTTTGGTTGGTTCTTTTTCGGAGAGAGAAGTGGTAAAGAATAATTACTCACTTGAATTTATAAGACATAATGATGGAAAACAGTCTGCCAGTTCAGAGAACACAAACACCATCATATTCAAAGATGAAAACTTTGAAAACAAGGCTCAGGATAAAAGCATGTTAATCATACTTAAGTGTTGTTAGATACTTAAATAATGAGCTGCGGAAGATTCTTCATCTACATTGCAACAATTCAAAATATTCTCAGCAAATTACCAAACTCTTTTCAGCCAAAGCCTTCATAATGTTAACAAAGACTTGTTAAATTAATATTTGACAAGTACATCAATTTATTAGTAACTCCAGGTTCAGGTACATGTTGCAAATACTCACAGAAACCTTCAATCTTGTCAGCTGTCTTGCTCCATGCTACCTGCCTGGTTTCCATTATGACTTGAATAGTCCGCCTTTCTGGGCTGCTCTTCTTAAGACTGAATATTGTCATAACAGTTCCCAATTCCAAGGTCCTTTTGATCTGGCTTTTCTCATACTCAGGCAGCACTCCATAGTCAATATTCTTTCTAGGCATTTTTTCTTTTTAATCAAACTTATATGATCTTCAGTGCCCTGAAGAGAAAAAAATGCAAGAAAAGGAGAAAATTCAATATTTAAAACAGCATTTTCATTTATTTAAAGATCACATTTATGTAGTTAGGTACCTAACAGAGACTCCTGCCTGTGCAAGGGCAAGGCAGCGACATGGCCAACATTAACCCTTGCTGGTTTATCCTGAAAGGAGATACAAACAGCCTTCACAGCGGGCAGCTCCAGCAACATTGCACTGCATTAGAATTTAAACCTGGATGAGACCTACATGAGAATGTAAACCAGGTAACTGTCCTTTTGAGAACTGTAATGAGGGGAAAACATGAGTAACACAAAAACTGAAATGTTGGCTACATCTAAAAAGTCTCAGTTTATGCACTTTTAAAACTTCATGGCTCTGTTTCTCTTACACAGCCTACTTTTTCTTACTCTCATGTTGGGTGGCAGATATTTGTGTGCATACACTTGGGACACATCTTGGCACAAAATAGCCAAAAGACGGATGTGTACAGAGCAGCTCTCACAAACATTAGCAAGTTTCTGAGCTCTCTGGTCTCCCCCATCCCTGCATCGAATACCTAATTTCAAGCCTGATTACTCCTCAGTGAGATTATTTTACATCCACAAATGAGCATCATTGTCACACAAGTCTCAGAGGTTGCTGCCACACAGCTCCCAGCCATCCCCCTTAACCCCATCCCTGAGCAGGACAGGTTGAAAGAAGCTCTGTGCATGCAGCCACCAGCCACAGCGTCTCCTCTGCTTCTCTTCCTCTCTCCTCAGACCACTACTCTCCATCACAAGCAGTTTCAGTTTCCGTGTTCATGGCTAATTCAACCATGGCACTTCTCGCTTCCCCTTCGTAACTTCTTCCAGCCCTCCTCCCCCTCACCCCGTGTCACTGTCTCCTGACTGCTCTTTGCTGCTCTCTCTCAATAATGCGATTAAATTGTCTTTTAACATCGTGTCACCAACGTGCTTTAGGGACAACCTCTCTGACTTTGAAGCTGTCTGGTGCAATCTTTCCAACCCCTTTTTTAATTCTACCACTTCAATAAGCATTTTTTTGTTTGGAAAGTTAACAGAGAAGCTACAATAGTCCCTTCTTACCTGCAGGGTGGCCTCTTCTGCACTGCCCACCGTGAACCTGAAGTGCTCTACAGCAAGAACCGTCTCACTCCATGGTTTGCAAAACATTATACACATTATTTGGTGATTTATATTGGCTTGTTACAGTAATAAAAAAATGGAGTATTCTTTCCTTATACTACTGAAAAAATATATGTACTCCAACCCTACAACTGGGAGAGAGTGAACAACTTTGAAGTATCGTAAGCAACAGCAGATTTCTCTTTTTTTCAGCCATAATGTAACTGATCCTTTCAGACTATCTAGAGATAACCAGATAATCATTTAAATTATGACAGGCTTGAACCTAAAAAGACAACCAGAGTCATCTTGTCTTGCTACAATGATTTGTAATAAAATGAAATGATAGGATGGAAAAATAAAAAGATTAATTAAAATCTTTGAACAGTGTCTGTTTTTCTGACCAAAATTAAAGAAACCCTTATCTTCTCGCTTTGTTCTTTTCATTAAGAATTGTAATGTAACAAATATACTGTGATTTGAAACAAGGTTCAGCTGCTTACTTAACACTACACTGAATAAAAAACTGAACTTTTAAATAAGTATAGTTTTTCAAGAGACGATAATAAAATATACATCAGCTCTGCCTTTTACAGTACAAGGTATAGCTGTTAAATGAAATATGATTTTGAACAACAAGAAAAGGTGTTTCTAAATACAGCTATTTAATAAAAGACAATGCAGTAGGTTTTTTGAGAGATAAGTCCCTTAGTACAAAGGAACTGCCTCTCAGAGGTGGCTTCTTAAACAGTTTCTGCTGAATATAATGTATTGGACTTCCTCTTTTAAAGAAGCTCTTTCTTCCAAAACCAGAGAAAACAATGGACTTAGTCTAACTTAAATCTTAAATCATAAGTCAAGTTTTTGACTTAGGTGAAAAGAATATTGCAGTATTTGGTCAACCTAACCGACCACTCCGAGATCGTTTTGGCTACCTGCTCCAGTCTAAGAATAACATCACAGAGAGATGTCCAACAGTAAAAGAACCAACAGAAGCCCTTGGCATTAGACCTTTAAAACATTAGGAGTTGTCTTACACTCACCCACAGGTGCCCCTGAGCCTTCCTTACACCCATCACTGCACAACTATTTGAATTAACACTTTCCACCCATTCATGCAGCAGAACTCCATACTGACCCTTGTCACCCCATTGCCTGGATGCCTCTAACCCAGCAGAGTGTGAACTACAAGATGCTGCATGTAATAGAAGCAGCACTGCTCTTCTGCTGAGAAGTTACTCAAGCCTAAGTTGGAAAGATCCAGCATCACTTACAGGATTCAGCAAGTGAGTTAATAATCACTGAAACATGCCACAAGCTCTAGCTGAGACACACACATGACTCTTTCCGTTTGACTGTAGGACTTACAGGAGCTAAATTTTGAAGGTGTTCTGTACCATATGCAGAACTTGGACCACTTGTTTTTGTAAGTTTGTTTGTGTAAGACCTGTTCTGATAGGTTTTAATTGAAAAGCCTGACTAATTTGAACTAAAAAGTCTAAAATACACACTGCAAGTAATCAAATAAACGTGGATATGGAAAAAAACACAAGTTCTATTTAATCTATCCTGTCTATTTAGTTTTACTTCAGACTTTCAGAAATAAACCCTTCTTGCCAGAAGATCAGTGTACACCTCGTAACTTGCTTTGTGATAACACAAAGAAAGCGTGGAAAAACTGTAGCAAAGGCAAGCTATAAATGTACAAGCGAGCAAAGAATATCTAGGATAAACACTGATGAGTCCATAGTCTGTTATAATTTCACCCATATGACACAGAAGGTGCTTTCCAGACACAGAAAGTTAACCAAGAAGTGCAATCCAAAGTTTCACTCTGGTCAATTTCTAAATTTTCCCATGTGCTCTGGGCATTGCAATAGGATCGTTGCATCCTCCACCCTGAGCTCTGCCTTTGGATTTAGGACATCACCTCGCCAGAGGGATATCCACCAGTGACACCAGCGCAGTACCACAGCACTAGTAACTAACAACAATTGATGCACTGCCCTTGCGATGCAGCTGCTGCTCGCAGAGCCCTGCGGCCCGGCGGGATGAGCAGGGGGGCGGAACCGCAGCAAAACGGTGCCCACCTGCCGCGGCCAGGCCGGGCCCTCAGCCCGGGCAGGGACGCGCACGGCTGGGCTGCTGACAGGCACAGCCACACTGCCAAGGTCTCCTTCCTTCTTCCCCGTCAGGCTGGGCTGCGGCAGGGCCCGGCCAGACACAAGGTGCGGGGTGGCAGGGTCCCCTCAGGGAGCCCGTAGACTCCCTTGTCCCCCCCAGCCCAAGTGCCCGCTGCCCCCTGGCACGGCAGTCCCTGACCCCTCGCTGCAGCCGGGCCCTCTCCCCGAGCATCCCCCGCCTGCCTCCCCAGAGTCTCCCTCTCTCCCTCCGGACTCGCCGCCCCGCCCCGCCCCAGCCCCACGGCACCTGCTGCTGCCGCCGGGCCGCCCCTCCCCGTCGCGGGCACCCGCGCGTCCCAGGCTGCCCTCACNGGGACTCCGTGCGGCGGCGGAGCAGTGCCGGGCTGCCGCTCCTGTCTCGTCCCGTCCCGTCGCTCCCGCGGCGCCTCTCGGGGCTCCACTTCTGCTTCTGCCGTCACCGGGAAGGGGCGGCGCCACCTGACCCCGCGGCCACCCTCGGGCGCCGGTGGCGCGGGCTCCCCTCAGCCCGCCGGGCACCGGCACTTCCCTCCCGCACCTCCCTCAGTGCCCAAGCAGGACCGCGGCTCCTCGGGATTCCTCGGCCCGTTCCTCCACCTCTCCTGGGGCTGCTGCCGAGGCGAGCTCCCGGCTGGCATTGTCCCCGCAGGGCCCCGTCCCCACAGCCGCCCCCTGAGCGCGCTGTCCCGCCGCTCGGAGTTGATGTTCTGCTCGTCTGAGGAGGATGATTGAGCCTTGGGAAAAGGCTCTACAACTTTACTGTCGCTGCAGTTACCATGTCAAGTTAAAACTGACTCCAAGTGATCAGCTACAATTGCATCACACCTCTGCTTAGAAGCTGCCCTGCTAACAGTCTTTCCCAGTTTGGGATTCAGGAGAGTAGTGGATTCAGACATCCTGCTTGCAGGTCAAGCCCTGGTACGTTCAACTGTAAGTTATCAATCTTGCCCCAGGCCACTTTGATAAAGCTGGGGGAAACTCCTACACCCATAGGCAGGATATCAAGGTCATCACGGGGAACAAGCTATGCCAGTTCAGCAAACACCAAAACAAATGCCTAGAAACCAAACCTAGGGATGCCACAGCATTTGCAGGGAAGCTCTTGGCCATTTCTGCAAGGGCTGTGCCACGTTACCATGGCAGATCCCATATTCCAAATGCTGATTCCCAAACGCTGATGTTAAGTCTCATGGAGACAGTTCTCCCAACACTGGTCGCTGGCACAAGGGAGTGAAAAGCACAGGTCTTTTAAAAGACTAATCTACTCTATTGAGAGGAAAAATAGTTTCCCATCATTTCAGTCAGCATTATAAATGGTTGAACAGTAGTCAAATATTAATTGATGTTTTCACCATATACATGCAGAAATTACTGAAATAAAATGATGCCTGGAATGGGGTTCTGCACCAAATGCCACCAGGAATACTACCTAGCTACACAGAAGAAGAAAATATCAATTTCATCCAGCTTTTTTGTAGAAGTAATTTGCAAAAGTCTTCCCAAAAGCAAACTAACAAGCCTTTATTATGGTTAAAAGTACTAAAGGGCATCAAATAAGTATGACTTATCAGAACAGAACTGAAGAACACATTCAAAATATACTACCACAAAAGGAAAAAAAAGCCTGAAACCCAGTACCTGGGAAAGGTGCGGTTCATTTTAAATGCAAACCAAAAAGATGATCATTGCAATCTTATCATTGTTCATTATTTCATGAATCACCTTGTTAAAGACTCATCGCATTTTTCCATATGTCTACCCTGAGAAAAGTTTCTCTCTTTATAGCATGTAACTCAGTTACAAATTCACAGAACATCTTACAGGAGAAATGATGGTAAAAGAATGAGAATAACAGAATATGTATCAATCACACCATGGTGTCTCTCCCAAAAGTTATTTTTAGCTCTTCATATTAAAAGCCTTCAATGTTTCATGTTGAAGCTGCCTTTGAAATTATATGAACAGCAGCCAAAAGCAAGAGCCAAGCTGCCAACTTCCCCAGCTGCAGAAGCCAATACCCAAACATCCGTTCACACCACGGAGAGATGAAGGGTGCAGGTGATCCTGGGCATTTTACAAGCGGGAGATGACAGTATTCACTTAATGCCAGCTGTCAGATCCAGAAGTCTTCTGGCTCCATTGACAGTGAATCCAAGTTCCAGCACATACCAGCCCCAGCAGCCACTCCTGGTTCTGCTTCACTTGGCCGGGTACCAAGTCTCCTCACCAGTCATATGGCACAGCTTCAGCACAGGAACCACCCTTGAACAACCCAGAACCCACACAGGCACCGAGTTGCTCATTTTTATGGTGCTCAGAGCTGTGCTGCAGTAGTTAAACACTGCTGCAAAGAAAATCTCTGGTCTGGACATACTTGTGGTTGTGCCTCAGTGGTGTTTTGGAAGGATCAATAAAACCTGCCAATTCCCAACATTTCTGTCATGGCCTTAGACTTATCTGGTAATGCTGTCTTAAAGCTGAAGAGTCATTATACAGCCAGAGAAAATATGTGTGTTGGAGAAAGTCATAGCTGCACTGGGGATCATTACACTGAATTCTACAAATTGCTGGATGTAATAAAATCTCAGATGGAGTAAACAATCCTTAAAACCAAACCAATAGAAGAGTAACTCTTAGAAACACCAGCTGCTACTCAGCACATTCACTAGACCCAAAATAAGAGTACTCAGCCATCCTCACAATCACAACAGATTTGAATTACTATCAGAATCAGCAGCTGTGCCATCAGCCTTCCAAACCTCAAAAGTGAGAAATTCCAGGCAGACAGCAGAATTTCCTGTAAGGAGTATGGATCCCATAGTCACAGATAATTATTAGGTGACATCTTCAGTCCTTTTTTGTAGCAATAAAGCCTGTAGATCCTGAGGAGAGATGTGGGAAAATTAGTTCTCCGAGTTGAAGAATCTGCCCCAGCAAAGCCTGTGTGTTTAAAAAGGAGAAGGTTAACCACTAGAATAAAATTGTCCTTCCTTTATTCTTTTTTTTTTTCAGTTTAACTTTCTTCTTATAATTTTAAAAGGCCCCTTGAATTGTTAAACAAAATATAATCACAATTCATACTGCAAGATCTGAAAAGCGAGGTATTTCAGCTGGAAGTATAGTTTTACATTTCAGTCATAAATCCCTCAGAAAGAGAATTTATAGTGTTCACACTGACACTTTCTTAATTAGAGCATTGAAAAGTTCAACCCTGTCTTGTATTTGGTAATGAAGTGTTGATTGCTGCCCCTGAAGAATAAAGCAAGGCATGAAAGAGAACCACAGGACTAGCTAAGCAGCCTTGTGGATATAATAAATAATGGTCACAAAACTAGTGCCACTTCCTCACAGGAGCTACAAAGAAAATACAGCTTTTGTGTAGAAGGCAGAAGTTGAAAAGCTTTATCCCATCAATTGTAAGAAATCTTAAAGAGTCATTAGGCAGGAGGAACAAATATTTTAGAGACTGTCAAGGACATTTTCTAGCCAAAGGATTTACTCACCACCACAGTGTCTGCACTCCTTAGCAGGACGTATGTTAGCTCAGCTAGATTTTCTGATTAGAGCTGTAAAGTTATAACTAGATGTTTCATAAAGAAAACTTGATTTTCAAACTTTGCTTTTATGAACTTTTCATCTGCGGACTCAAGCTGATTTTAAACATGTCAAGAGAACTTGCATACTGTCTCAGAGTTGAGATGGCAACAGCTGCTGCAGTGGGGAGCGAAGAGGTAAAGGAGGTCCCTCCCAGTGACTGTTGTCACTTGCAGAGCAGTCCTGTGCCACCGCAGCTCCCCGTGGCAATAGCTTCAGCTACTCTGGGAAGTCTTGTTGGGTGTTAGTGATCATCTTTAGTGTCTTCAAAGGACCTTTGTAGCATGAAGCTGACCCTTGAGAACAATGTCCAGCTGTAGCAGCACAATTCAAGTAATGGATTTCACAGGGGACCCATCTTCAACACCATCACCACAGTGCGAGGTCCAACACCCCCAAGCACATCTCAGCGTAACAGAACTCAGGCTCCTTGAAGGGCATCTCTTGTAGAAAGCGTTCTAGTGTGTACTTGGCTCCACTCTTACCAGAGCTGCATTTTAATCTCGGCAAATTATTGGCACTTAATCATAATATTTAAAGTAAATATTGACTTAAACTACTAAGGTCCCTAGCAGAAAAGCTGACATGAAGGAAAGGAGGTTGTGCTTGTAAGTGGCTGGCGTGTTGCCTGCTGAAATGTTTGTCTGAGTCCTCAAATGTTGAGCTACTCCTCAGTTCAGTCACCCTGTCCCTTGTTATTTGCAAGATCTGCATTTATAAAAACTTCTGAGGAGTTATTGCCCACTGGCCTCAAAATACACAAAGTATAGTGTGCCCTGCCCCTTACAATTTCTGTAACAATTTGCATTTGGAGATGTCAAAACAATTTTTGAAAAATAATGGAAATCATTATATCACATTTTCAAAGGCATCAGGCCCAGAGGGTGAGGAGGTTTGCCAAAGATCTCACAGCAGTTACACGCCTTGGGCAGAACATGGCTTCCAGGTTTTATCCTAATGTCCTGACTTTGGAATGGCATTTCCTCATAGCAAAGCTCACTGTGCCAGAAGAAACCTTTCCATTTATCAGATCTATGTTTTCAAAAGTCTCAGTCAAGCAAAAACTCTGCAGTGTGGTTTGCGATGCCCAATGAAAACCTTTTAAAAAATACATGTGAAAATATTTGAAATTTTCATTTTTTATACACACATTAACAAACTATTTACTCAGCATCTTGAGCCAGCTTTGGCTATAGAAAACACCAGTATGTTTAAAGGGCCTGCAATCCCACCTTCAGATGAAGAGTTAAATATTTTAGTCACTACATCCACAGCGATAAAATGCCAGCAGTTCATTACCAGTACTATCAACAGTGAGCTGATACCAATGTTACAAGGCCTCAGCAAAAAAGAAAAATTGCAGAAGGCTCTGCAGGGAACCAGAGGAAATTTTCTCCTGTGCTTTTTAAGCCAATTACATAAAAATCTTTCATAAAAATAATGTGATTTTGAGTGGGAAGGACAGGAATAAAACAGCATTTGACAATAGTTTCAAATGCAGTGAGTTGTAACTCAGCAAGCAACACTCCAGCTCTCCCCCCTAGGTAACTTTCAGCCTTTCATTTCTTTCCCACTACAGAGAAGCACCACAGGTGAGTTGAGGAGAGAAAAGGCTCTGTTACTGTCTGCTTGAGCTTCCTGTTCTCACTCATTATCCCGGGAAGCTCTGAGAGGCTTAGGAAAGGTATCTTAAGGCAGGCTGGGCGCAATGAGCAGGGCTGAACTCGAGCCTTCAGCCACTGCTCTGAGCTCACCCCTGGGAGCCACGGGGGGATCTCACAGCGTGAGGAGAACACACACCAAGGCTTCTCTCCGCAGTCATTTTCCTTTTTCCCCCCTTCTGCTGAACTCTTCTTAACATTGATTTTGCTACTGCTGGTGGAAACTCTTCTGAGACCATAAAACAGAGATAGCCCAGGTCTTTCTCTACTTTCTACATGGCTGATTGCAGGGATTTATTGTTGTGCAAGGCCTTCCCTCAGGGCACACAGGAAGGGAGGACAAGTTCCTTGCATCTGTGCTCATTCATGCATAGATCAGCTTTAATGTGACACATGCTACATCAGAAAAGTTTAGAAAAGCCCTCTAGTTCATCAAAGCACGAGAATTCTCTGGGGATGAAGAGAGCACGCTGGTCCTAATGCAGATAAGCGTGTAATCATGTAAAAACACGTGTCAAAATCTCACTAAAATCAAATATGATTGAAAAATTAATGATATACTTGGGTGATAATTTCTGAATGGGGGTAGAATGAGAGATACTCTTCAGGGATATGCCTTCCAGATGCCTGTGCCTTGGAAAAAGCATCCATCTGGTTGTATCTTCAGGATCAGCATATTTGTATAGAATGCAAATCGTTATTGCAAATACTGTTATCTTTCTGCACTGTAGTCATAACTGAGTGAGTCATGTTAAAGGGTCAAAACCTTCTGTTCTACTTTTTGTGATAAGCATCTTTTCAGCATGCAATATTAGAGACCCTGTGAGCCAACAGATCAAGGTAGGAGCTGGTATTGGTTGATCTACAACCATAATCTGTAATAAGAGACTTCTGTGTATCCTGGGGGGCAAATTTACCTTTGCTGCTTCAGAAAAGCCTCGGTTTAGAAGAGCAAGGGACCATTTTTCAGAAATTCAGGCAGATATCAACCCCGTATGGTTGCTGATCTCACATACGTGTGTGTGTATAAATATGAATATAGGCAGAATCCTATTATTTCACTTACCATATTAAAAAAAAATTCCTTTCAGATCTCCAAACACATTATATGTGTGCAAAATTCAGAAATTTCACAATATGTTTGTAAATACCAGCTACTAACACCTCTAAATCACTAACATTTGACTGAAAATCTGAAATTAGACACTCTGTGAGATGCTTTAAAAATAAACACAAAATTTGAACTCTACAGAGAAAAAAGAGCAAAAAACAACCAACTTTCTTTCCATGGAAAATTTCTAACTTGCTCCTCATCTAACAGGAGGCAATATCTAAAATAAAGAACCTAAGAATGTGAATTTACAAGTGCTTATTTGGCCTGATCTCCAATTAAAAATAGCTTGATTAACTTCAGCTGAGCATCCAGGACTTGTGTGTGCTTGTAATGATTATAAAAATGTCACACACACACACAAAAATTGTTTCCTCTTTTCTTCTTAGACTGGACTAGTAATTTGCAAATACCACCTCCTCTTTCAAAGAAAATGCTTTTTAAATTTCCTTTACGATTAAGAAACTCCTTTTATTCTGGAGCTAAAGCTACAGAATATTTTACAGGAGAGAAGACAAAGGCTGGAACACAGAAGGCTCTGCCAGGTAATTTAAACCCAACTGTGTTCTCTCCAGAGCTTTTTGCCACACATGGGGAATTATTTAACCCCATTTTTGCAAAGGATAACTGCCCTGCTGAGCCTCAAAGGCAACAATACAGAGCTTACCTTTAATCCTGCGCAGAATAATGAGTGATACACTGCTGAGATTAGTGAGGCAGTGTCAAACGGAGGTTTCTTCCTCTTTGTACTCTGAGTCCACCTGGGTAAAAGCACACTGTTAAGACCCCTTAAGCATACAAAATCTCTAATCAAGTTTTCAACAGCCTGGGCCGTTTGGCGAATTTGAAATTTAAAAGAAAAAAAGTTGTCACCTTTGATGACACTCACTTCTTCACAAAGACAGATTTTGTTATGGCTGCTCCTAGCAGGGAAAAAAAAAAATGAAAGAAGTCCTAAGGAAAAACATGGAACACTAATCCTGAAATATGTCCTTTTCAGCCAGCAGGACTCTCTCCTCTTCTAGCACCCGCATGGGCTGAGCCCTTTTCACGCTGTCTCACTTGCAGCACACGTCAATAACATGGAAATGTGTTAATAATGCCCCCACCTGAGACCAACCAACAATTGTAACAGTTTCTGGTTGTCTTAGGCATATTTTGAATTCTTTACTTTCTGGTTTCCAAACCTTCGGGATACCTTTTTTCCTGTTTTGAATTTTTTCTCTAACTAAGGTGTTCATAATTTACTTTTTTTTACAAACACTAAGAGTCTCAGGGACTCTGCTCGTTGAACTTTTAGGAAAACATCAAAAATCTTTAATCCTTAGGAAGAAAAAGAAATCAAAACCCTGAGAATTCAAAAAAACTCGTGTCTTTTTTGAGATATTCATTTATAATATATATGCAAACATTCAGCTTGTGTTTGGCCACGTGCTGTCAGAAAAAAAATGGCTTAAGCATGGAACCGAGGATTTAAAAATTAGACCAGAAAACAACTCCTGGATTGTTACCTTGGAGAGAGTTAGATTGAGAGAATGTTCACTTTGGTAACAACTGATAATTGGCACTCCTTTTATTTTTTTATTTTAAAAATAGTGAATATGTTGAAGCTGAATAATACCAGTTTTCAATTGATTTATATGCAAATAATAATCAGAATTTATAATTTGATCTGTAGATAAATCTATTTAGAAATAATTACAATTTTAACAGATTGAAATGCAATACAAATATTTATATCAAAACAGAGTTTCAATATGGCAAAACAGAGTTCATTTTCTGAGATATTTTATGAAAATGAAGCAAAATGTGACATTATTTGACCAAAAATTAAACATAGACAACTAAAAATAAAAAATCATGCAGAAATGTAACTGGAGAAGAGGTTCCTTGTAGGAAGGAAGAAGAAGAAGAGTAAGAAAATCCTGCTCCCAGTAAGTGCCAGTCACCAGCTTTCTCCTGGTCTGGCAGCACAGATGGAGGGAACACACAGAGCTGCTGTCTTGATGACAGATGTCTTCAGCGGGCTGAGAAGACCTTGGCTACTGCTGTGGCAGGAAAGGCTCAGTTACACAGCAAAGACTAGAGCTAAAGTTGTTTTTTGATGATTTCTGTAGTGTGACAATAGCCAGGCTTTAGCACCAGGCAGTGCAATAGCAGCAGCATTGCAGCAAGGATAAATTTTACTGAGAAAATCACCAGACAAAAGAGGCAGCAAAAGAACATCCTCGATATTACAAGAAGAATAAAACAAAATATTTCCAGCCTCCTAGAGTGGACAGCAGTGAGGTGCTTTGATGTCAGGGAGGAGATCAGTAAACAGAACCAGCCAACAGAACCATTCTTACCCCGTGTCTGCCTCTGCCCTGCTCCGCATTTATCTCCCTTCTTGTGAAGAGCAGCTTGCTACCCCCAAAAGGTGAGAGATAAGGTCAATGGAAAAGCAAGGTATTGCCAGACTGTGGCTAATTTTTCTCTTTTTTTTTTTTTTTTTCAAAGAGAGGAAATAATGTGTGCAGAGCAGCCGAGGTTCATACTGGGTCAGTCAGGAAGTGTGAGGCTGAGAATTTAAAGACAGGTATTTTTGTTTTGTGGTTCTCTCTGAGAACAAAAGCATACAAGAAAACTGGTTTTTGGCTAAAAAATGCAAAATTTGAGTTCATCTACAGCTAGCTGAGGTATCAACATCATGTTTCACTCTGAAGAATGTCACTTTAAGTGGAATACTTTGCATCTGTGTCTGCAATTACAGAAATGCTAAATAGCTAAAGCCAGTGCTCCTTTGGATTGCAGCACAGATAATAGCAGAAGGAGGACAGGAAGACAATGAAAGATTATTAACTCTGTTCCCACAGGTGAAGAGCTGAGGCATAATTGGTTTCAAGCTGAAGGTTCACACACATCTTCATCCAGCACTTAGAGTGAAAAAAGGCAGTCCCTGCTTCTGCTGTCCTTGTCTACTTCTCACCATCTCTGCCCCAGCTCAGCCAATGTAGATAAGAAAGAAAGGCGAAAACACAAATCCAAAACTAATGCTGTGAATATTGTAAGTAATGGAAAAAAGAGGATCCGCTGGAGGTATATCTCTAAGTTACAAAACTGCTTTTAAGTTGGCCTTTCATGGTCGTTACTTACTAGCAGTAAACAAGCTGATAATCTTCACTGCTGGAAATGGGCATTAAAAATTAATGCAACAGAAGCACTCACAAGCTCACAAGAGTAGTCCTTGAACAGCAGAGTTGGTTGAAATACCTGGAATTCAATGTGTGTGTTCCACAGTTACATCTACCTTCTGATGAGGAAGCTGAAAATAGAGACTCTGTAATTAAGCACAGCACTTAGTGTTTTGAAATTCATTAATGAAAATTCCAACCAGCCAGCAAACAACTGATTCCTGTGATGACAAAGAGAAAAGGGAAAACCTGTTGTGCCAAGACACCTACAAACAACTTAAAATGCATTAAGATATATCGCAGTTGATATTAAACAATAAAAGAAAATAGAGTAAGAAGGTTGTCAATGATTCATTAGAAAAAGAAGAAAAAAGCATTTTGCAAACAGGAAAAGAATCACCAAGTTTTTTTAAAACCTCCATGATGATAAAAAAAAATTCACACTAATATTTTCTGTTGAAATATTCAAGCAGCAAAGTTGAGAGCAGAGCTGCCTTGGAAATGCTATTTCTTGCTGACATATGTTTTATAGATATTTTTTAGACCTTCAGACATCATGGCTTTATTTATGTGTGTGCTGAGAACAAATTTGCTGCCTTCCCAGGCTTGTTCAAAAATGGGTTTTAATCACTGTATCAAAAATCAGGCTCTGCAGAAAAATTTGGATCAGCTGAGGAGAAAAAATGCTGTAGTTGCTCCTCAGTGTGAGTGGAGCCCCTGCACCAAGCTAGTTCAACCCTACCTCCCTTTTCATTTTTACCATGAAACAGAAAGATGAATGTTCGAGGAATAGGCTGGTTTTACCAGCATAATAAAGATATTTTTAAATTAGTCATCTCTGAGACTGTAGGAGACCAGCTGTCTTTCTGGATATGTTTTAGTTGAGGAAAAATAAGGAAAAAAATGGCCATACTTCTTGTACCAAAGTGCTGGGTTACTGCAGAGGAGAAGAGAGCCCAGGCAGGGTGACAATCCCAGCTGATTTTACAGGAAATGCCTTTCTAAAGAAATGACAGACACATTTTTAGCAGCTGATTTGCAACGATTTGTTAAAAAAAAATACCCTAAAATCCCAAACACAGAAAACAGACTCTCTTTATTTCTGTAGGGCCTGTTGCAGGCCCTTGAGAGCAAAGAGCCGAAGAATAAACCCAAGGACATCACTGAGGCTGTGCTGTGGTTTTGTAGCACCAGGTCACATCTCAAACCCCACCACCTGAGCTGCTGCTGTTGTGTGACCACAGCTGGGCCATTTGCACTCACACAAGAGCAGTTGTGGCTGATTTGCCTGTTCATATTGCTACGGGCAGAAACCTGAGGTGGGCTAAACCAAACTCTTGCAAAGCATCCAGGAGAAATCTTTGAACTCAAGGGAAAGCAGTTGGCTGTTCATGTTCCCTCCTTATTTGACCTCAGTTTGTTTGGACAGCAAATATTGTGGAGGTTGATGTCGCAAAGGGAACAGAGACAACTTTCTGCACAGACAGCCCGGGAGAGGAGCACTGCTCCAGAAGACTCAGCCTTTTTCAAGGGATCAGAACATCTCACTGCAATGGGAGCTTCCCAATCCCTCACCAGAGTCCCTGCCTGGGGGCAGCTGCTCTGCACAGCACGGGATTTGCGTGGCAGGACACATTTCCTGCTGGGATCGCAGCCGCAGCTGCACCCTGCTCTCCCCAGCCCTGCAACTGCTCCTCAGGGACTTTGGGCAAGTCCCTCTGTGCCTCAGCTTCCCCAACAGCAAAATGGCGAGCAGGATGCTTCACTTTGCTGAGATCTTGGTTCAGGAGTACAGGAGAGTGTATTTGTGAGGCGGTGTTTGTGGTACACTGTTTATCAACAAGGCTCCACCACTAATGCAGCACTATCATTACAACCAGCATTGTTGTTGTTTTACTACAGATGGAGTCTGTGCTATCGAAAGTTATCTTGCTGTACTTAAAAATGAAATCTGCATGAGTGTAGCACTGAAAAAACCGAGTTGTAATTCTGAGGCCAATATGCCAACCATACGTATTTATACCTCTGTTTTTTCAGCTACCATATGAAACAATCATGTTGGCAAAAAAGAAATACATTTTAAAGCATCAGTTATTGACGCCAACTTTAACATCTTCTATACTCCTTTCCCAAAGGCAAAGGATTATGTAATAAAAAGAAAGTCAATATTACAGCACTGAGGTTTGGAATTAGCATGATGAATTGAATTTTAAAACAATACTGGCCCTATCCTGTACACACAGATAATATAACAGAGCTGATGATTTATAGATGCTGCCACTGAGGATATAGCACAGAAGGAGACTGACAAAGGAATATTCCTATTCATATATGTCACATTACATTTATATGTCCCTTCTACTACATTTCCTCAAGCTGGAAGGCTATGGTGTGTGGACTGTGCGTGTCAGTCAGGAAACTTGCTGCAGTTCCAATTCCACTCCTTCTGCCTGAAGCTCTCAGCAAGCCTTCCAGGAGCTCCTGACTGCTGTGGTTTCAAGCCAGTGACCCAGAAACACCAGCAAGTGCCTTTGCATGATTCAGATTCCTAAAATTCTCCTTTCCCAGGATGTTCAAATATCATGCATGCTACTCTGGCACTTGCTTTGTTATTCATACCAGGATTTGTGGGCATTTTTAGTACCGTGTATGCCATCCTCCCTTTTAATGACAAGCTAGAGATGGTTCGGTGAGTCCCAATACACCAGGTGTTTCTGTCATCAAGACCTGTTGCTCATGCAGCGCATATCTACAAGCCATGCAGAAGGCACATCAGCCCGCAGGAAGAGAGGAGAGAAAATGCCTGCTTTCCTTATCCCTGGAGGCTGTAGGGCAGAGATGAAGGAGCAACACAAGATTCACTGGCCAATGGTGCTTATTTCCATAAGCTGCAGTGTATAAAACTTATCATGTGTGGGCATATGAACAGAGCACTAAACAGAGGCAGGAACCCCATCCTGAGAATTACCCCTCCTCAGCCTCTTATCTGTCCCTCTGCTGTGTCTAATCCTCTTAGTATGTCGCTCTGCTGCTTCTTCTGTGATACCACGATGCCACTCACTGCCTGCATCCAGTATTAGCAGACTTTCTGCTCAGGATTCATTTAGAAGAAATGTTGCTCAGTGGACTCAGACAAGTTTCTGGCTTGGCTCCTTCATGCTTGTTTTCATGCTGCACACCCACTGGGTGATTTTGACTGGTCTCTTCCAAAGCAGACTCATAAGTGAGCAACTGAATCTAACCACATCAGCAAAGTCACCTCCAGACACCCCAACAGCCATCTGCCCTGCACTGGGTACAATTATGCATTTCCAGTAATTTTGATGTTTCAAAATTTTGGCTTTCCCAGTTTCCTGGTGATTTTTCTCAGGTTTTATTATCTACCTCATCCACACAGGCTACTCAGCGCCTAGTGATCTCCTTCTAGATAGTTTACAGCAAAGATGGATTAAAGATCAGTTTAGCTATTAGCTCAGCTGTTTTAGTCTGCCAGCCTGACTTTCTCCCAGAGATATAGGCCAGTTTAGCAGCTTATCTTCTCAAATCTGCTCTTGCACATGTGACCCATATTTGCATATGGCACACATCCCATGGGACAGCACGTTCAGACCTTTGCATGCTGTACGTTACTGTCCCTTGTACAACGAGCTTTCTTGGGGGTTGGTAATTGCTACAAGAGTAGGCACACAGGTGTGCATCATACTGCAGATATTACCGTGGGATTTAACCACAGAGAGGGAACAGTAAGAACAGCCTTGTATTAAAATTAAGCTTAAAGAAAATGAAAGCAAAGGTCTACACATTTATAGCTAGAAATGGATGTGAGATACTGTATTATGAGAAACTCCGAGCACCAGAGTTTCTCATAGCTGAGAAGCAGACTCTATTCAGACTTTCTTGATAGTCAGATCTATAATTTGATACTTTTGTAAAATACAATGCTTACTAGTAACAGCAGTAAAAAGACCCTAATGCAAAAGAAATTTTTATTCTCACCATCAGGTTGGAACAGCCTTCTTTAATACTTATTCAGAGCTGGGCTCAAAGCTGTGTTTGGTCTTCAGGATGAGTAATATTTTCCTAGGTAATAATTTGCTCTTGGGAAGTCCAGCTGATTAGCTTCCTGATAACCTTGGATGGAGACCATTAGCAAAGAGCAAAATGACATTGTAAAGAAAAAAACACTCACCAAAGAGCAGACAAGGACTCCCTGCCTGGACCTATGCAGATTGATGGGTTGGCTTCTTACGTCTGTATTGTAAGGCTGTTCCTAGAGAAGCTCAGATTTATTACTGAACACGGCTTTGAATGTGACAAAGTCCAGCGACGATCAATTTTCAGTGTTATTACCGCGGAAAGGGTCATGACCATCTGCACTTGCCAGTCCGCCTGCGAGCCCGCAGCGGCGGTCATTGATGGCACATGTCCTGTTCAAACTTGAATTTGCCCAAACCAGCCTCATTTCCTTCCCTAGGCGTGCCATGCGAGGGCAGCAGAGACTGCGGGACGGGGGCTGTGTGCGGGTTCTGCGGGGACACCGCGGGAGCGCTCCCCGGGTACCCCGGCCACCCTGGCTCCTGCCTCGGCAGCCAGAGGGAATCCTGCAATCGGTGCTGGACATCCCACTGGATGCGGAGCCTGTGAGGAGCCTGTGTGCGGAGGATCAGACGAGAAGTCTCTCTTGAGGTCGTAACATTTTTAAACTTTTGCGATGGAGTCACCATCCCCGGGAGGTATTTACAAGACGTGTAGTTGTGGCACTTGGGGACGTGGTTCGGTGATGGGCTTGGCAGTGCTGAGCTGATGTTTGGACTCGGGGATCTTAGAGGGCTTTTCCAACCTAAATGATTCCGTGGTAATTACCCACCTTTAATGAAGAGAGGGGAAAGGATACAGAGCAGCCAAAGCCTCGTGCGACTTTCTTGCCTTAAGCAGAAAAAGCTCAACACCGAGATTTCGGCTGCACCTGACTCTGATCTCCAGTCTTAGTTAAGTCTGTTCGATTTGGTGACACTCAGCGAAGGAAACGCTGTCCTTCCTCACCATGAGAGGCCAAACCCCAGCTCTGGCGTGCAGCTGCCATGAGGTGGAGCCGTGCACCAAATCCCAGCCGCGAATAAACAGCGACCAAGGGCTTTTAGCTCTTTTTTTCTTCTTCTTCAGCCGGGTTGATCCTAAAGCTCCATCTAAAGTCAGCTGATGTTTACAAGCACCGATAAATCATGCAGAAAGCTCTGACGGTAATGCTGCTCGTTATTGATCGGGTG
This sequence comes from Dasyornis broadbenti, assembly GCA_013397935.1. Lineage (NCBI taxonomy): Eukaryota > Metazoa > Chordata > Aves > Passeriformes > Dasyornithidae > Dasyornis > Dasyornis broadbenti. The sequence goes on from VZRN01006441.1 coordinate 1,446,701, forward strand.
CTGCAGGTGATGTTTAGGGGAGAGCTGGCCATTCCCACCATTCCCTGGGCAATAGGGTTGCTTCGGGATACAGTCAGCCACCAAGGACGGGGCTGGTGAGATAATGCTTTGGGGTTCTGTTCCGTGCCTGTGTTGGGCTGTCCTGATTACCCTTGCACAGACTGCTTGAGTCGGAGGCTTAAAGAGGGCTGAGCAGTTTGAGTGAGAAGCAGGGCGTGGAGAGGCTGATACAGGTGCTTTTGCCTCAGCGGCCTCTCAACCCTATAATCTTCTTTTCCCCTGTCAACCGAAATCTTCACCTTTTCCTGCAAGGGTGCATTCTGCTTCCTTGCACCTCTTTGCTCAGGGACGCGGTGTTTGCTGGCTGCCAGGGTGGATGCCTTTCTTCAGACAGAAGATGAGCCAAGCCTGTTCACAGAAACTGGAGGGACAAAGCATCTGAACATAAATCTCATATGTCTGTCAGCAGCTCAGGCAAGGCTGGGTGGTTGTTTGAAACTGCTCCAAGCCAAGCACTGTGAATTGGTTTCATCTGGACTGTTCCACCTTGAAATAGCTAGTTCATTCCTGGTGTAATTTTCATGAAGAAAAATTTGAAAATCTGTGCGATATTAATTTTGCAGGAACACTATTTCCCACTTAAAAACAAACATCTTGGGAAAATTCCCAAGAAGATCTGAATAATACATCTGTAATACTGACAGGCAACTCCTGTGATCATGTGTCTTTCATTGCCTGGGGTCTATTTAAGCTGTGAATCCTTTCTGTGATGCACAAGGATGGCTACTGAACATCCCAATAAGGGAGTTGTGATTTGTCTGGAAATATATCCTACAATAATCTTTTCTGGTATTTGGTGTAATAAAGGGAATATTGTCGTTGATTACCTCACTGATATGTAACTTTCTGTTGGCAAACCTTTCACGGTAGGGTTATAATAACATCATTCTTTGGCATCTCTGCCAGATACTCAACTCTTTATTTTCTGTTCTGTCATATAAGCTGAGTAATTTATATGCCTGTTCAATACAAAAGGTGGTTATTATATGTTTCAAGAAAGAGATTTGACAATACCTGCCTTGTAAGAAATACTGAGTCGTAGGGAGGCAAGGCAAAGGAAAATGCTGTAAATCAAGAGGTGACAAGGCAGTTTTCAGATGGAAAATTAGAACATTGTTCAGGGTTCCACAAACAAATACGTTGAATTATAGACAAAAAGTCACGTTCTAGCATTTGTCCCCTGTTTCTGCAGTCCTTTTAGGGACATAAATCCCACTGGAGTCAAATCATGTCCATAAACTAAATTCCAAAATTAATCCATAAGTAGAGTCTGACATGGAAATGCTTATTATTAGTTTGATTTGTACAAGATGTATAGATATGATTTCAAATAAAAGCAACATTATGGAAAAAATTACATCAATTGCAGTTTCATCTGAATAAGGGCTGCACAGTATGAATGTGTCCCAAAATAACACATCTGCAGTGATCTAAGTGAAGCTTAGCTAACATTCCGTGCACTGTATTTTTACGCAGGTAATTCTATGTGACTGCTTAACTCCAGCTCTAAAACGACATTGATTTGACAAACAGATGAGGGAGAGCCCCTTGCTCCACGCAGGGAGAAGGAGCAGTGGCTGCCTTCCGATCTGTACCACGATGAGAGCGGATGTGTTTTAGCTGAGGGACTAAGAGCCCTTTGCTGTTTGCAATTGCCCCAAGAAGTGCCATCGCAGGTCTGCCTCCAGCCATCCGGGCCAGCAGCCAGGCACAAAATGTGAGACTTAAATACAAAGCACAAGGTGAGAGAAATCTGTTTGGGTGTGGGATTGTGCAGCAATGCAGCAAGGGAGCTGTGGAAAGCTCCTGCCTGGGTCTGCTTTCCTGCAGGTGGCCAGGGTAGGCAACCCCTGCCCAGCAGGCAAGATTCAGAACACAAAATATTAGGGGTTGGGTGCAAGAACTGATTATGCAAACTGCCCTAATCCCCCTGAAGAGAATGCCTGAGCACCGTGGGAAAGAGCAGCTCGTTGTGGAGAAACATCCAACGCTGTCAATCCAATGCTGAACTCCTCTTTAGAGGCTCACAGGACAAGCCCACCCTGCTTCTGCCAATCTGTACTGCCCGGCTTCCCAGGGCAGTGCTGCTCCAGCAGCAGTCAGCTCCTGGGCCACCTCCGTGGGGACTGCCCTGCTGTCCCTGGACACCATCGTGCAGCCTAGCAGCCCTTGGCAGCCACAGGGAGCAGGGCTAATTCTGCTCCTGGGCAGCACCTGGCTTTTGCAACATCACAGAGGAACAGGAGACCGAGGCATGGGAATTAAAATTCCTCCTCCTTCCAGCTTCCCCTTGAGCAGAGATGTCATTTCCCAGTCTGAGACTGGAAATCCAGACCCTGATTCAGAGAGGAAGGTGAGATTATCATTAGCTCTTAATTAAAACAGGAAGATCATTGCCACTGAAGATGGAAGGAGACATTCCCTGTCTCAGAGCAGCCCACCTGGGCAAGGAAAAGCACTCTCATGTTACACTGGGGAGACAAATGCACGTCACTGCTGTCTTAAGGCAGCAGCTTGGGTTGGAGCCTGGTGACAACAGATGTGATCCCTCCTCTAGAGGAGCTGCTGAACTGTGAACGTGCAGGAGTGGATTTCCAAGCCAAGCAATACCTGCTTCTTCAGTGACCTACTTTTTTTGCACGCTATCTGAATAGGGTTAAGCAACAGTTAATTTGGTGCTGAAAACCAAAACTCTTCAGCAGCAACAATTATCACATGTCTGGTGAATGCCATGGCAAACCCCAGTGCCCCTGACAGGGGTTCCTGGGCAGTACCCCATTTCAGTCCCATGCTTTGGGAACATTTCTGCAGGAACACAGAGCTTTGCTAAATTGAATATAATCATTCAAATTAATTTATCAGATCCAGCAAGAGTTTTGCTTATTACCATGAGTGGTAATTTGCCAAATGTACTGTTTTTAAGGTTATCTCTTAAATCACAAAAAAACGAAAAGCATTTTCATGGTGAGCATCCAAGCAGTCCTGTGCATCTGGACGAGCAAAGCTGAGCAAGTGGGGCTGTCAGCAGGATGAACACACCAGCAAATCCAGCTTTCCCACTGGCCTTGCCACATATCACAAATAACACCAGCTATAAAATCCCATCCTACGTCACCATCGCTCTTCACTGGGCCCTGTGCTTACAGGTCTCTCATGATTCCTCCCTACAATTATTTCATTTCATCTGGGTCAGCAAATGCTCACTTATATCTGTACTGATTTATATTCATCCCTAGTTGAGTTTTGACTGAGATTTTAAATATTTGTCACCCATACAGTGAGGAGAAGTAAGTTAACAAATGAATCACTCTTTTGGACTTTGCATTAGTTTCCCATGCCTGTACTAAACGACTAATAACAGTTTCCAAAGCTGGGATTCAGTATTATATTTCAGTGCACATATTTCAGTATGATATGATACTTTGACTGGCTACAAATTTTAATTGTTGAACAAAATCTGATTTCTTGATACATTGGCCTATTAAATTAAACAGGTCTCCTCAATATGAATCCCAGTTACCAGCAAGAAACTTAACCCTAATAGTTGCAGCTGAAAAGCCTGGTGTGTTTTATCTCCCTTTTTTCCCCAGAATGAGATCCTGGCACCCTAATTCACAGGCACCAGAGCTGATCTCCAGAGAGAGTCGCAATCAAGTCAACTCTTTCTTTGCAGCACAAAGGAAATCACATTTCTTTGAAATGCCGAGGAAATCTGAATGTGTGTTCCTGTTTAGCATGATTAAGGTGTCACATAGCACTCCCACGCACCCCGACACAGAGAACTTCTTGCCGGCTGCTGATGTCAAAGCAAATCAGCTGAAACACGGAGAGGTTCAGAGAAACACAACTAGGACGCGCCAGGCAGGCTGGCAAGGAGCTACCTTGTGTCAGAGGGACTGGGCAGCCTCCGGGACTACCCCTGAGGTAGGGCACAGGATGGGGACAACACAGGAGTGTTCTCTGCCCCCCAGCAGGTTTCTAATACAGGCATGGGACACAGATCTTTCATCATGTAGAAATTTCTGTGTGTGAGCTGCTTGTTACAAAACCCTGATAATAGCAGTGCCTGTATCCATAGCAATTGGGAATCTCTCCAAGGGGTACACTGCTTTGCTTTTGGATTTTCCCAAAACCTTCTCTGTGTGTGCTTCATCTTGGTCCCAGTCACCCAGGATATCTCTCTCTCTATCCTTGTTCTGTTTCTCATCACCCTGATGGTTCCGGCTGCCATCCTTTTCCTTTTCTTCAGCTCTTTGTTCTGTATATTTTTGCTTGTGTCCTGTGGTTTGTCCACTATTAACATTAATAATTTAGGAAATTGTTTGCTTCTGCTGAAATCAATTCCTGTGCTACTGCTGCTAAGTGCTGGGCCTGGGCCCAAGAGCTGCTATGATGGGGATCAAACAAAGGAAAAAAAATTAAAATGAGAATAGAGGAAAACAGGCGCCTTATCCTTCAGCCCCCCGCGAATTTAGGTGAGGATGCTCAGAGCCTAAGAAACACAAGCACCAAATTTCAGTTGAAATCCCTTCTTTTCCGAAGGTCTCCAACATGTGTGTTACAGTCCTGGTGCTGGAAGAATTTGGCCTCAGTGCGGGAGCCCCACAAGATCCCTCCCCCAAGGCAAAGCTGCTCAGACACAGGTAAAGGGGACTGGTTTGGTGGAAAATACATCACCCTGTACCTCTGCAGCTGTTCACCTAATGAAACCTGTAAAGAACCAAAGTGCCTGTGCAAAGCTATTGATGGAAGTGGCTCTTTCTGAGCACCATCAAACCTCCCTCACTCTGCCAGGGTCCCTTACCCAGAGCCACACCAACCTCATGCAGAAGATGCCATCCTGATGGTGACTCATTTCCCTGCGAGTGGCAGAGGAAGAAAAGCACCATGTGCCTCAAGGCTCAAGCTGGGGGACCAAGTTCTCCTTATTTCCTTCTCTGGCTACACAGCAACACTGCTGAGGCCTCACACGGGGAAACTGTCAACAGCAGAGAGCACGGAGTCTGTCTTGGAGAGCATTGCATGTTCTTAATCCCAGGACTTTAACAGCTCTGTGAGGGAGAGAGATAAATAACAAGACAATGAAAACAGTGATTTAGGGACCAGGTATGCAGACAGTTTGACTAAGGCTGAAAGGATAAATTCATCTGGTATAACATCACTGAAGTTCAACTCTCATCCATGCTGTTGAGCCATACAGCTGGGCTCCTCTGTCCTTCCTTGAGCAGCATTTTAGCAGAAGGGCTTTATTACTGTTTTTTTAAGTGGCTGGATTAAGACACCACTCCCAGACAGACACCACCCCCAGATACACGCAGGCTGCAGCTGTCCCCTGAGGGCAGGAGAGGTTGGCTGGCCAGAGGAGGGCTTGTGCCAGGGCTGGAGCTCAGCTTCCCTGCGGCTGGACCGAGCCTCAGCGCACCCCAGGGCCTGCAGGAATCCCGGGAGCACAGGGAGGACACCGGCATACAAACTCCAGCTGGCACTCCCGGGGAGCTGACATGCCAGGAAGAGTGTGGACACCCAATGCCTCCACTTGCCTCCTCCTCGGGGGCTTGGCTGATGTCCCCTGGGGACCCCAGGCCTGGCTGCTGGGGACCCAGCACTTCACTCCTCAGCTGGATCCCAGCCATGTCCTCACTCTGGTGTTGGCTGACCACTCACACACCCGACAGGCAGAGAATGTGAGGACACACTTCCCATCCCCACCGGAGCTGGAGGTGCCTGGAGGCTGGGCAGGAATGCGGTGCCAGCCGTGATGGGTTACGGCCAGAAGCCAGCGCAGTCACGTAATTAAATAACAAGAGCAGATTAGGCAATCTCTGTGCTTCATGTTGACAGGGCTGGAGGAAAGAACAGAACATGTAATCAAATGAGGGGGGTTCTTTCTTTATTTATTTATTTTGAAAGAAAGACAATATTACAGCACTCTAAGTGGTGGCATAGCATGCGCTAATTATGCTGCTGGGGATATTTCTCTCTTGCAGGTTTGAGGATAAGATTGAGATTTTTATTAAAGCCTAAGGGAGAAAAGAACTGGAGGAGCTGGCATTCATTGGGAATTAAGCCCCAAATTCACTTAATGCTTATTCAATAGCTTCTGCCCCTTCATTTGGCTAACCTGCCTAAGAATACATTCACCTCTTCACATCAGCAACCTGCAAACAGAAAAATCACTTGTAATCCAGCTCCCTCCAGGCACAGACCGATAGCTGCATGGTCTTAATGACAGATCAGGCTAAATAGAAAGCACAAATCCACAATCTGCTATCAGGAGATGTCTAAGGCTTCCTTCTTTTGATGATTTCTGCCAAGATGTTCCTGCTGAGTCACTGGGTTTGCAGAGCCATGTGCTGGAGGCAGCTGCCAGAGCTGACCCAGGGCAGGGGCTGCTGCTGCCCACAGAGGCTGAATGGGAGCTGTAAGGAGCACCTGTGCACTTTCCTTGGGCTTTCTTGGCAACGTTGCAAGCCAGGATTGGAGCGAAATCGTACTCAAGAAATCATCTGACTGGTACAGGAGGTGCTTTAGCTGGATTGCTTCACTGGCTTAACAGGCACCCAGACATCCACTTATTCAGCTCCTCGTTTCCCCAACCCAAGGATGTAATTTGGTGACTCACCACCATTCAGGTACCTGTAATGACAGTTGGAGTTTTCCCCCAAACAACTGATTTCAGATCCATAACTCATTTAGATCATGTTAGAAAAATATGCTCCTGATTTTTGTCTCTGTGGTGCTAAACACATCACGTAACGCCTTCTGCAGCAGTGACCCAGCTCACCCTGCGTTTGGGAATCATCCAGACAAGCGAGGCTCTCTGCTTTTTTGAGTCTCTCTTCTGAAGTGATCTGCAGAGAAACGATCTGCCTGTAAAGTGACAACCCCAGATTGTTAATAGATGTCCCCAGGCTTTAGCAAACCTGGCAAAAAGCTCACCGGAATTAGCACAGCATCTTTAGCACAGCAGGTAAAGACCTCCTGCTACATGCAAGAGGGCAGGTACCTCGGGCTGCAGGGGGACTCGTGTACATGAAGAGACATTTTGTCCTATTTGGGAAATTGCTGGCTAAGCTATAGGTCACCCCATTCCCTGACAGTGTCATTCACCTTGACACCTTTTCAGTGGGAAAGCAGCTCATCACGGCCGAGATGTGTGTGGAGTTGCCTTATTTACTCTCCTGGGGTGGCATGAATCAGAGTTGAAAAGTGCAGTATGTTGAAGTCAACCCATATTCCCATGATGTGCGAGTGTGAGTCACTCGGCAGGGAGATTCTGCCAGGGTCCCTCCTGGACGACCCGGCTGCGTTAAACACGCCGGAAAACCCGCGGATAAAAACATCCCCGCTGACGCACGGGAGCCGAGTAGGCTCCGTGCCTTTTTGGGGAAGCTTCTGAAACGCCGACGTTTCCTCTTGATCAATAATCTGGTTGGCAGAGCAAGGCTTTGAAGCAATCCAGAAAGCTCAGCTCTCTGCTCACACGGTCACTGCTGTTTCTCGCCGGGAAGATGACGTGTGGGGTAACCCCGGGCGCAGGCAGGGGAAGGATTTCTCTTCCACGTCTATTTAAATCTCCTGGAAGAGCTGCTGCTTACAGGCAAGAAAATGCAGGATGTGAAAGGGATTTCTAGGGATGGGCAAAGAAAAATTTTTAAAAAGGAACAAGTCCCATCCCAAGGTCTCACAGCTGATTTCTGGCTTTCCCCACCATCTCCTTTCTCCCTTCTGTCCTCAAGAAATACCACTTGTGGGGTTACCGTGGGCTGCTTCCTGCAGCAAGTCAGCTGGAACTCCACAAGGTTCACACAAGGTTTCTTGGCCTTAAACCCCATCACTCCTCTGATTCTCCACTTACCAGAGCTGATCCCCTGTCCCTGCAGCCACCGCAGTGAGGACACCACTGTCTCGGCGATGTTTTCCATGCTGTTGTCCTGACTCAAAATACAAGGAAAAGCCACTGACAAGAATATTTCCAGATAAATATCTCATTAATTTCAACCACAGGCAGCCATGAGTCATTTCCCTTTGACTACACTCCTCTCTTGCGACCAGAAATCGGGTAGTGGAGGTCTGGTACTGTGTAAAATTCATAATTATTTTGAAGCGGTATCAATAAATTGGTAATTGTTCTCAAAAATTCAGGCCTGAAAAAATCCTTTGTTTTCTCAAGAGATTGGCTGTTTGTTAATCGCCTTTGCTCCTACCACAGCTGTGGGATAAAATTAAGCCATTTTACTGTGAAACTGTTGGACTTCCTTTAAAGCCTCAAGCAGCAGGTTGGGCTTTCCTTGACCCAAAGTTCTTCCTCCTGGTAAATTGTGTCTTTTTCCCCCAAAATTGAAGTGGCATGAGGTGATTGTCACCCCTGGTCACCTCAGTGCCCTGGGTGGGAGCACCAGGCTGTCTCCCTCGTGCCATGAAGGATTTGGCAGCTCTGCTGTGCTGCTGCCAAGCCTTTCCTTTCCTTTCCTTTCCTTCCCAGCTCGGCTCAGCCGTGCTCTCAGCAGCAACACGATCAGATCCTGATGGATCACAGACCCCAGAGCCTGAGCGCCAGCAGTGGCTCACATGCCAGATGTTTCTCTTTCAGACAGATTGCTTCTTTTCTTTTCTTTTCTTTTTTTTTTCCTGAAATAACAACATCTTGACTAAGACCCAAACCCCCAGCTTCTAAAATCAAAGCTAGAGCTGTGCCTCGGAGTGCAGACAGGCAAGGAGACAGTCCCTGGGTGGGTCACACAGGGCTGGCCATGGCCACACGTGGAGTGATGCAGTGGCATCACGTGATATGATCTGCCACTGGAGCCTTTAGGCCTGTACTCAATAGCCACTTAAAAACACAAAACCAAACAAAGATCCCCAGACTGCTCATTAATCACCGGGGTCTGCCGTAAAATGAGCTAAAAAAGAACATTTTCCATCAGCTTTCATGGGATTTGGATTATGTTTTTTCACTGGAGATGAATTCATGGCAGGACAGACCCCTCAGCCACCAACCAACCTGCCACTGTGAGAGAGGCCTGTGGGAGCCTTCTGGGCTGTCAGGACTGCTGTGGGAGCCCTGCTCAGGATGCTCACACCTGGCCAGCTATGGCATGGCTTCAGCTGAGCACAGCACCGAAATCAGGACTTTATTCAGACCCAAACTTCTTGCCAATTATTTTTCATCACTTCACTCACTGCTCGTTAGCCCTGGGTTCACCCTGGTGACTAATGACTGCTCTTGTCTGAATTCAGTGCATTTTTAGAGAATAACCAAACTTCAGGAAAAGCTGCTCATTTGTACTAATGAAGAGGAGGGAAAACGTGATGGTGGGGGAGGATAAACTCTGTTGTCATCTCATGAATTTCCCTAATTCTCCTTGGGGGTGGTCTCTGACGCTGTGGGTACTCAAAGATTTTTAACCTGAATCATAGGAAAAAAAATTACCCAGACCCAGCCCATGCTGTGCTGGGACAACCTCCCAGCAAAGGAGTGGCCACAGATGGGTTTGCTTCATGCTGCATTTTAAGACATGGAGAAATGGAAAATGTTCCACTCACCTGCTCCTCCACAGCCACCCCTCCAGCCACACCACACCGCGTCCCGCGAAAGGACAGGTCCCCACACCAGGCTCCAAGACCCAGAGCCCCTGAGGTCCCCACAGGTCCCCACCCAGGCTCCTTGTGGCCCCTGAGCACGGTGTCAGCCCAAACCAGGCTCCAAGACCCAGAGCAACTTCACTCATGAGCTGCAGGAGGCCAAGAGCTCTGTTTGGCCACTATGAAGATGTTGAAGCCCATCAATGGACAGGAGGTGGCTTGTGGTGTGGCAATGGACAGTCCCAGAGTCCCCATGGCCCCATGTCCCTGCTGATCACTCCCAGGATGTGCCAGGACAGCAGTGGGGACAAAAAATGGACAATTTCACCAACTAAATTCTACATGGGACAGGGAGCAGGGTGCAGCTTGGAGCCCCTGAGCAGCAGGGCAGGGAGAGGAGGAGGAGAAGGAAGGCCCAGGACCGCAGTGGCTGGTGCTGAGCTCGGGCGGGTTTCCTTGGCAGCCGCAAGCTCAGGGCACTCACCATACCTAAGTGAAGATTTTGTCGCCATGGAAACATTGATGTCATCGGCTCTGCAGCAGCCTCAACCTCAACTGCAACTTTTTTTCTCTTTTTCTTCCCCCCCACCCTGGTTTGGAGGTTTTATTTATTTATTTGAGAGTTTCTCACAGGCGGTTATCCTGGCACCAGGCCTGCTGGAGCATCTGGGGATGTCCGCCAGCCCAGACCCTTCCTCATGTCATTTGGGGGTATTGGGGAGCACTGGGATGGGGCTCCACTTTGGAAATACCCATCAGGACTGTGCACACTGATCCATTTTCCTTGTCCTCACAAATCGACTGTATTTCCAAGGAAGGTGGTTTGGAAGCTCCCAAGGTGTGGAGGAGGTGACCTGGACAGAGGCTTGGCACACAAGGAGGTGCCTCACTCTGGGGGACCTGCAGCTCTTACTGTGCAGGAGCATGAGCTCACTGTCACAGGCACTATGGCAGAGCCACCACCACTTGCTCTCCTGTCAGGCGGAGCCAGACTGACCCCCAAGAGGAAATTCCACGTCTCCGCGAGGGATACAATCCTGTGTGAGCATCCCATGGCCACGCACAGCTCTGGCTGCGCGGTGGAGCTTTGCCCTGGGGAGGTTCCCCCCAGCTCTAAACCAAAAATCCCTCTGACAATGACACCCAGCACATTTTCTGAAGAAAAGTGTTGTGTAGGAGCAGAACCTGGCATCTTCACCAGGCTGGAGCAAGGAGACTCAGCTCTCTGGCAGCCTCATCGCCAGGCATGGATTTCATCCCATTAGCCACATCTGCAATCCCCCCAGAGCCTCCTTTAACTTATCAGTTAATAGTGGACTGTTGCAGAAGTCTGGGTCAGACTGTTCCAGCCAAAAATACTCCACCGAGTTCACTGCAATGTTAGAACAAGCATTTCACCTCAGTGAGGGCAGGAGCAGCGCTGTGGCCGAGCTCAGCTGTCCCGGCTGTCCCTCATACAGCCCTGCCCCTGGTCACAGGGAGGTTTGTTTCAGCTGTAGCTGGGATTTTTATAAAGGTTTGATTTATTTTTCTGTTGCACTGGACAAATCCTGCTCCTACACTTGGTCACCGTGCACAGCAGAATCTGCTCCTTTTCTTACCTTGAAAGGAATCTCGATGGGCCCCATCCAGGGAGCACAGGGATGCTCCCCCAGCCCTGCCACTGCTCCTCTCATCCATCAGACCTGAAGACACAACCACGTGGAGGCGAGACAGCTGATAAAACAGAATCAGAGAATGGCATAAAACCCTAGTCAATAGACAGGTTTACAACACCTTTTCTCTTTTGTAAATAACCATCAACCACAGATTGTGTGTTTCTAACATTATGGCCTAAACTGGAATATGAAGTGTTCCTGACAAATGTGTTTTTGCAACCTTCGGGGATCACATTCTGCCTCTCTGCAGCAGTAAATAACCAAACCTGGCCCCAAGATCACAAAGCACCTGGCAAATGAGTCACTAACATTAGTTATCCTTAATGGGATCATAATAGGTAAAATATAGAAAGAAAAGTGTCCCTAAGCCAAGATTTCAGTATTTCAACATGAGGTACAGTGCATACCAACGACAGCAGCAATACTTCTATTAAAATGAAACAGTCAGTAGAACTCTGACCTCATATTCAAAGCAAACTTCTCTTTTTAAAAGAACTTTACGTAATTTAATACAAAGGCCAGGATTTCATAGCAAAGGCTTATGTAAAAACAGGAGATTCTGGGTGGGAGCGCCTGCTAAGATTTAGAAGTATCTCAAAATCTACTGTGAACAACTCAACTTCAAATGTATGCTGCATTAGAATTAAAGGATTAATGTTTGATATCCTATCCCAGCTGGAAGAAAAATTAACAAGAAACTGGTTACTATATCAACTGGCAAATCTGTGAGGCAAACTGGTGATCGAGGCGCTGAGACCAATTCAATGGTCTGAACACAAACTGGGATCTCTGTTCTCCGACACAGAGCTCTGTTTGGATCTTTGCAGAGATTGGTAGGGAAAAGACACATATTTACATCAACATTCATGGCCAGCAGATCTCTGCAAGGTTTGGGTATGTATATATTTAAAATCTGATAGGGCCTATTGGCAAATTACAAATGTATTACAGTATTTGTTCTAGCTGGTTGATGAAAAACATGAAAGTGAGATTACCTGAAAAAAAATAAGCAGGTATCAGGCTAGCAGGAAAAATACCTGCACGTTTGATATTGCTGGCAAAAACGACATTCCAAGATCTGTTATTAATAAAAATGGCTAATCTCAAGTACTCATGTAAGCTTTTCCCCCATCAATAGAAAAGAAAATGGAAAAAAATGCATTGTAACATCTATTTAAAACAAATATTTTGATATGGGTACTCCATTTAGTTGGAAAAAATAATTAAAAATTCAAGACATGGCAATATAACTGATTGATGTGTTCTAATGGGCACAGCTGCTTGGTGTTTCAGGGGCTGGGAGAGGTCGGCACTGCCCTTAGCAGCACTTACTGCCCTACTACTTATAGATGTTTGGGAAGCTTCAAGGAGCTCTTTCTCCAGATTAAAAATCCTTGTACATGAGAGAAGAGGGTCCTGCTGCTCTCAGCCATCAGGGGAGTGCAAATCCCAAAGAAGGGAACAGGCCCAGCTGCTGCTGGGTCCCCAAGGATGGGACTTGTGGATAACCCAGCACACACCTGGCTCACATGAACAAGACACACCAAGTTCTTACCTGGTAAAAATCCCACCAGACAATGCTTCAGGCCAGCAACTGTTTCAGTACTCCCTTATCAGCAAATCCATGCTGAATTCTCAGGATTTTAGGCATATATTTCACTCTCTGAGCAGCAAATAAGCTAAGCCCACACAGCTGGGAAATTGAAGGCAAAGGTACTTTGTGAGATTCATCTCTGTGTTTGGTCTTCTGAAACTCAAAGGTAGCTGTGAGCAGTGGAAGCAGCAGTAGGAAGGCAGGACAACCACACGGTTTTAATGAGAACAGGAGAAAATTGCTCCCAAAACTCAGCAGTGCTGCGGCTTTGTGCTCTTTGGACTTGCATCAGAGCTACTGCACGAGTTGGGGTTGAAAGCTGAGAACTGCAGGTTAGACAAGCCCCTGGCATTCCAAGTCCCCGGGAAGATGGGCTGCAGTCACCTCCCAAATGGAACCAGGCAGCTTCTGAATGGCTCCATTATCAGTGAGCAGCAGCTGGGCACAGGCAGAAAGGCATCATTATCCAGGGGAAGCCACCAGCCAGCTCCGAGGCCCAGTGCTCTGGTACAAAAAGCTCAGAAACGTCCAAGCCCCAGTTGAGATACAGCATCTCTATTACAGCATGGCTAATCCCCACCTTCCATAACCCCCAGGAGAATCCTCGCTCTGACACAGTCCTGAGAGCCTCCCACTGCTGCTCTGTCACTGCCACAGGCTGAGACCAAAGACCCCTGCCCTGGCACAGCAATGACTCCAGACAGGTGAGACAGACCCCGAGTCCCATTTTAACACCACACCGATCAGCTCCAAGCTCACCCAGACTTTGCTCAGCCTGCTGCCATGGCAGGGGGAGATCCTGCTGGTTTGGGAGCAGGAAGGAAGCACAAAGGAGGAGTTTCTTGGCGGCTGCTGCAGAAGACAGGATTGGGGAAGGTGTTGCAGGGGGATCTCACACATGCTCATTCCCTGCTCACTCCAAGTCACCCACGTGGCATCTCAGGCAAGCTCCGTGGATGTCCAGGCTTCTCCCACTGCCACTGATCCAGCTGAGGTTGCAGAATCCAAATATTCCTGCTGGTTCCCCCAAAGGCAGAGCCTGGGGAGCTCAGGGAGGAAGAGAACCTGTATCCAATACATCTTCATCTCACCAAGGCCTAAAGCTCTCCTTCGTTGGGCAATTTCTCAGTCCCTCAGGCAACATCCCAGGAGTGTTTCTGGCTCTTCTGGGCCCAGAAAGGCTTTGTGAAGTCCTTGCTGTTGCCAGGGCAGGACAGCCCATAGGCAGCAGTGACTGCTCAAGGGGAAAGATCCAAAAAACCCAACACACTCAGCTACACCTGTCTGGTTCCACTGAAGGAAAAAAGAATAAAGACAGTTTATTCTCTTTATCAGGGGCCATCCTGTGAGCACTTCTTAGCTTGGCTGGAAGCACAGTACAAACCCTTGTGTTTCTCCATGTTCTAAAGTCTCTTTTGTGGAACAGAACAGAAATACAACAGATAAAAGCCAGAGTATAGGAGTCAGGTAACACAGGTGATGAAGGCAGCTCTCAGAACACCTGCGGGAATTGGTTTCCAGAGGGGCCCATTTGTTTGAAAGCTGAAGAGGTTCAGAAGCTGTGCAGACCATGGAGGCAGAGTTGTGGAGCTCCAGCTGAGTCTCCTGCTGGCACCCAGCTCAGACCCTGGAGCGCTTCACCAAGGACAGTGGGAGAATGCAAACACAAAACATCCCTGCTTTTGGATGCTGCCCTGGAATGCACCTGAGTGCACAGAAACTCCTCTCAAGGCCTGGAGATGCCCCAGTGCTTCCAGCACTGCCTACATCAGGCAAGCAGTGCAAGAAATCCCCCATCAATGCAACTCTTTTGATGGCCAGTGCAAGGACTCCTCGAGCCTCTGAAGGACTGGGGACAGTGCAGGGAACAACAGGCTTGGGGAGGGATGCAAGAGACTCAGCTGTCCTCCTCCTGTTCTTCCTCTCATCCTTCTCCTCCCTTCTAGGTGGTGGTTCCTCGAGCCTGGGGAATGGTGGCAAAGGCCCTGGCTGCCTCCTGGTCTCCCCTGCTCTGGAATCTGCACCTCCCATAGCGTCCGCACGTCACTGGCCAGCCAAAGCCTCTTTCAAAGAAAACACAAAGCACGCAGCTAAAAGATATTCACTTACAGTTTATTTTTGCCTGAAATTATTTCACATCTCTTTGTACACAGCTACAGAACAGTAGTAGTAAACCATTGGTAAAAGCAACAGTGCTAAGGAAAATGTTGGCATGGTTTTTCTTCTTTTTTTTTCTTCTTTCTCCCCATACTGCATCTTCATACAGTCTGGGATTTGAAGGGGGTGAAAAAAAAAACCTGACACACTACATGAGTTAAGACTCAAATTCTGTTTCATTATAAAAAAAAAAAACAAAACCAAAAAATGAAAAAAAGAGAAAAACAACATCATTTGGGATGGGTGTCTACATAGCAACAAACTTACAAAAAAAAAAGAAAACAACAAAAAAACCTGAACAAAAAGCTTGGCTTTCCATTGAATAAGATTAAATATATATATATTTATATATAAAAAATTACATTGGCTGTATGTGAAACCTTGAGGTGCTGAAGAATAAAATAAAAGTGTTAAACAGAGGAAAAAACTTCTTTTTGTTTTGTTTTTGTTTGTTTTTTTTTTTAAATAAGCAGCTCTGTACAATGAAGGCTCATTATGAAAAAAAAAAGTCAACAGCATAGTTATAAAAGAAACCACAATTTTTAAAAAATCATCTTCTAAGCAACTGTGGAATTTGAAAAATGTAGCAGTCACATTTACAGACAGGTCAGNTACATTGGCTGTATGTGAAACCTTGAGGTGCTGAAGAATAAAATAAAAGTGTTAAACAGAGGAAAAAACTTCTTTTTGTTTTGTTTTTGTTTGTTTTTTTTTTTAAATAAGCAGCTCTGTACAATGAAGGCTCATTATGAAAAAAAAAA
>VZRN01006441.1:1462613-1481605 GCA_013397935.1 Dasyornis broadbenti
TCACATTTACAGACAGGTCAGAGCTATCGGATCAGCAACACCGCGATTTCCTCAGTCTCCCCAGAGGAACATGCAGAACAATGCGTGCACAGAACAGGGCAGGGAGGGGGGCACAGGACAGGGGAGGGAATGAGGGGAGGGGGGGGAAAAAACCCAGAAAAAGCTGATGCACAAAGTGGAGGGAGAGCGTTTTTTTTCTCTTTTTGAAATATCGGACGTAAACAGAAAACAACGGAGGCAACGTGTAAAATCTACAGTTTGCAAACACACCATTGGCAAAATAAACATCTCGCCCCCGTCCCCTGTGTTTAAACCTGACATGGCTTAAAAGACTAAAGAAAGTTTTCAGACTTTGGAAGGAATTGTGACTTTTATTAATCCCTGCACCCCCTCCCCCAACAACCACACCCCCCTTGATAGAGATTTTCCTTCCTATTTGATAACATTTGAGGCATTTTGAAATCAAAAAGACAACGCGATGAATGTTGACAGAGGGAGTATAATACAGTTTGCATTACTAAAAGGCAATTCTTCAAGGAGGACATTTCCTTAAAAAAAAAATAATAACAACAAGACAGCAAACTAGTTTATACAGTACTATACGCAAAAAAAGGGTAAAAGAATTAACAATTCATAAATAAAAGACAGGTCCCAGACCTGTTATTTGTGAACCATTTTCTTAAATAGGTGCATTATGTAAATCTTATGTACAACAAAATTACTTTGCATAACAACTGCAAGGACATGGGGGGAGGTGAAAATCATATTGGTTTTGGTTTTCTTCTCTTGAGATTTTTGTAAGTTTGATTTTCTGGAGCAAAAGTGGTGAAAGAGGAGTTCTGGCTGGCTGGCTAAGTGCCAGCCAAGGAGACCCAGGTAAATAAGGACAAAGGAATATATTTTTTTTTCTCCACACGGCATAAAACACAAAGGCAAATAAAATCCACAAAGGTGTTTTTTTCCTCTTTATAATCCTCTTGCTGCTACAAAGTCCTTTTTTTTGTTGTTTGTTTCTTTGTTTCCTTTTCATTTTAAATTATGTTGATTCTGAAATCACAAAGCTGAAAGAATCCAACGGGGTCCAGGCTTGCCCCGTCCTCGCAACACACACAACTCCACTCTGCTACCCCACAACCACAACTCCTGCCACCAAGTCCCCAGACTCACTGCTCTACAGGAATTGGCCAAAAGTTATTTTCCGGTTTGTGTCAATCTGTTTGTTTTAAAAATCTTTTCCTTCTCACGAGAAGCAAAAGAGAAGAGCCGGAGGGAGGGAGAGTTCACCAGGCTTCAGTGTAGCGGACGTCCACCTCCTTCAGGTTGGGGAGTTTAGCCTGTGAGGGGAAAAAAAGGTCAGAATTAACAAAGTGCTCGGGTAAAAAGTTCCTGTCAAATCCCTTGTGTGGATCAGTCCCTGTACTTAATCCAACTGAGCAGCGATACCCAAATTTGGGGAAGGGATAGAGAAGGGGAGTGAAAGAACTTCCTGTGGAAGGAGAGCACCTTGCTTCGCTGTTGTTGGTGTTGATGATTGGCTGCCCAGGGGAGGTGAACACCAACAAAACCTTTGTGTCCTGTGACTTTTTGTGTGACAGCAAGCCTGGGACCTGTTCAGTCCTGCAGATTATACTTATATTTTAAATGTAGGCTCCCAAAAGAGGATGAAAGCACCTCCCCTTGGCAAGGAAAGCACGGAGCCCCAGTGGTGCTGGTGAAGGCAACAGGCAGCCCAGGAGAGGTAAAGGGCAGACACAGCTTTCTGTCCTGGTAGCTCTTGTGTGGAAACAATCCCTGGACTTACTCAATTCAGAGATCGTATCCAAATCTGGAGGAGGGCTATAGAAAGGGAGAAAGCACCTCCCAGCAAACTGGGAGGATTTATCTGTCAACCCCCAATTGCAGGAAGAGGAAGGACACCCTGGGTCCAGTGCTGAGCTCAGCACAGAGCTGGAGCAGGCAGGTGTGGCGAAGGAACAAGGGGCTGAGCCCTAACAGACACACAGGACAAAATCCCACCTGCTCTAAAACCCATGAACCAGCCACCAACTCCAGATCAGACCCTGATCTTCATTTTTTATGCAAATACTTAGCAAAATGTGTCTGCCCAACTCCCGCCAAGAAGGCAGTGAACTCGCACTGCAGCGGACAGACACACATTCCTCCTTCAGCCTCCACATTGCTCATTTTACCCTCCCTGTATTAAAACAATTTGTAGAGCATGAGCAGCTTTTGGTGTCTTTGTGGTCTCCCTTCCACAACCCCACTGCTTTTGGCCATATCATTCCTGAATGAACCCCACATGAGGCAGCCGGGGATCGGCTCTTTGAGCTGTTCCTACTCGTCGGTGCCGCTTCCATGCTCTCTGACCATAATTGCACGGCTAATTCTCTCAAAACAAATAAAACACGTTTAATTAGGCCAGGGCATAATTGAGGACTTGGAAGTTTCTAGGAGTCATTATTACCTCACTTCTTGATTTATGTGCACGCATATTTTGATAAGAGCTATTCATAATCCTACAGACACTGCCAGCAAATAATTTTTCAGTTAGGCAATAATGACTTCAGTAGTGGGTGTTTATTTATTGTCTGGTTCAGCCTGCCTGGTACATATGTGGGTGTCTGTGTGTGTGCAAGCATGTTTAGTGGGGTGGGGGATGGAGCTGAGAGGAAATGTCATCACTGGCTTGTGCCCCAAATGCTCTGGCAGACCAAGCAGAGAAGAAGGAAAGATTGTATCAAAAATACCTTCTCTGAAGTCTGCACTGTTCCTAACAAACCTACAACCATGTGCCCCCGGGAGAGAAACTACCACCTTTGAACCCAGACAGAGCCCTAAAAATGGCCACCAAGATAAATCTCAGTGGAAGAGGTGAAAGAGGAAAAAGTGGTGCCTGCCTGTTTTCTCAGCTTTTTGAATTCTCTGCAATCATCAGGACTTTGCTCACAGCCAGTTTTGCTGTTTGCCCTGGCAAATCACTTTCTTGAGTTGCTGCTAAGGACTATTAATGCAATACCAGAGCAGAGGGAACCGGTTAGGAAAATGCGAGTTTCAGTAAGAAGTGAGTGGCAAAGGGGCTCAGAAGCAGGGGTGGGACTGGGGGAGCCTTTCAATAGATGTGATTTCAGAGCCCTGGGCCAAATGCAGCATTGACCTTGATTGTCTGTAAATGCTTGGGGCCTGATACAAGCCCCATTGTGTGAACCCATCTGCAAGCCAGCTGTTAATTCCAAGGACGACTTCTTTGCATATACAATTGTGACACAAGTTTTGAAAACTTGATCTTGAAAACTCCATGCAAGCAGCATTGCAGCTGAGTCCCTGGAGGAGCCCTGGCTCCACAGCCAGAACCAAAGATAGACTTTTGCAGCGGATTTTGAAAGCAGAGCAGTTACAAGACTTGCTTCAAGTTCCAAACTCAACCCAAGGTTGTGACCTTTTGAGTAAACCTGGCCCAATCTGTTTCAACATCCAAGACAAGCAAATGTCAAGTTTCATCTTGAGTCCTCGGGTCTCTAAGGTAAGATTTTGGGAGATGTGACTCACACAACACCAGAATGAAGGCAGAGTCCGCATGAAGTCATGAAAGCCAACGCATCTCAGGCAAGCTCTGTCTGAAACCACCTGGGGCTACATCCTGGCTCTTTACACCGTTTTGCCTAAGTGGTTATAAATTCACAGTAAAACCTGACATTACAAGTTGAATTTCAGAACTGGGCATCTGTGCAGATGTTTCTGCTTAGAGCCCAATTCCAGTCCTAGAGGTGTCAAGATAAATTTACATCTTCCTCGATGCTTTTAGTTCTCCCTTTGCACCCCAAATCCAAGCTTTGTGATACTGTTCATCCAAATTACTTTTGGCTCTGTTAACAGTACAGGACATGGTGTGCACTAGATTGTACCTGTGTCTGTATCCTCATCAGAAACAATCAGTATGCTTCTATTTATGATACTTTTACTGATAAAGCCTTTACTATTGATAGCACTGGCAAAAAGATTAAGCTCCTGATTCTCTCTTGTACTTCTCCATTCAGTATATTAAACGTTTCCTGGGTCTGTCAAAGCCAGCAACCTCACAATGCTTTCAGTCATTTTATCCCCAAAATAATCCACTTTACCCTCTTCAGATAACTTTCATGCTACCCACTCCACAGGCTCAGTTCTCTCCACCCTAGGCATCACCACCATGCTCTTGCTACAGCTACTTCTCATCTTTAGAGGATGCAATTCACAAATACCTTGAGATCTTCGTAGGTATCTGCTGAAAGTTTGGTGCTGTTCATATTTAAACTACACAAGCTCTTCATGGCTAAAAGAGAAAACACACAGATATTTATGATCATTCTGCATTTTCTTGAAATATCATGCTTACAGTAGGCCAAAGCATAAACAAGACATGACTATGTGCAGCACTCCCAGGAAAAAGCTCAATAGTGTAAAATATAGAAATACAAATGGATAAACAGCTGTTTGGGCCCTCATCCAGGAAAAAGTCCCTATTTAGGAAGGGCCATTAAGCATATGCTCAAGTCTGCTGACTTCAAAGGAGTTCAGTCAACTTCTCATAATCGGTTTCCTGCACATTATTCTGAATAGTGCCCGTTCTCAGTGCTCTGCGTGGTGCTTGCAGGGGCCATGCTGATCTGGCAGTCCTCCCTCTCCTCCCCCCATTCCCATTTTAGGCTCCAGTACTTAGCAGAATAGTTTCCTAAGATGAGCCATAACTCCTGGCCTGTCTGGCACGTCTGCGTAGGATCAAGCCTATTAAAGTAGCCCTTTAAACCCAACAGTGAGGTTTCTAATGCATGCTGGGTGCAGGAGGGACTTTCATTCCAGCACGTTGAGCAGTTCTCAGTGCCCAGGGAATCCTGAGTGCCTCGCTCTGCTTCGCCTTGTTCAAACTAAGAACGGGGAGAGTTTCACCTCCCCAAAAATGAAGGAATAAAAAACGCCAGAAAGAGCATGGAACTTGCTGCATGCAGTTGCTAAATTGACTGAGAAGCTGCCAGATGGCTTTGAAATCTTCCCTTCCTGCACCACAAAGGGCAGGGCAAGTCCCACCCAGAGGGGATACCCATGGGAAGAAATCTGGGAAGTCCCTAGGCAACAGGTCACCATGTGAGATGGAGACAGGTGCCCCCAGTGAGGGCAGAGGCAAGATCTAGAGCAAGGCCCAGGAGGACGAAGTCCACACGAGGCCACCCAGTGCCATCAGGCTCAGGTCACCATCCCACAGCGAGTGGGCAGGGAGGAGGGAATATTAAAACCAAACACAGCCGCAGCCTGGCCTAAATCCCTGCGGAAGCGCTGAGAGATCCATGTCCTGCCTGAACCCACATGAATTGCTGAGAAGCCACACAAGTGTCCCACCCAGTCCCCATTTGTCACTCACAGCTCAGTGCCAGCAGCCCGGCGTCCGTGACCGGCGTCTCGCACAGGTTGAGCACTTGCAGCATGGTGAGGTGCTCAGACAGGAGCCGCAGCCCCGCGTCGCCGAACTGTGGGGCACAAGCAGAGCTGAGTCAGACGAGGCACAGACACCTCGTGCAGGAACCTCAGTGCAAACAGGGCCCGTGGAAATGGGGTTTGCACTGAGCCTTCCAAGCCACACTCCCATCACTCAGTGCCATTGCAGATGACAGCAGAGAAAGCAAATAGTTTTAGCCCTATCTTGCAGGCAGGGAACGGAGAAATTAAGGGACTTGTGTGCACTTAACCACAGGCCATCACTTAATTAGAGTGGTGCCTTTGAAGCCCAGACTTTGTATGAGCGGGCTCCCACCCAGGCTATACACGATGGTTATGGCAGCCTCAGCCAGTTCACAACCACATCACACAAAAAAAGCACAATGCAAGTGGTATTAATTAGCTATTTTGGTCTCAAGAACAATGTGCTATTGATTGGTAATTGTTCTATTGACCCACTTGGTTTCTGCTGTTTCTAAATTCTGGATTAATGGAAACCAGGATATCACAAAATAAAACGGAACCCAAGCCCTTATTTTCTTTTTTAATAAAAAAACAAAAAAACCAAACCACACAAAAAGTAGGCTCTTTGTTCAGTGAAATCAAGCTCATTTTGAATAAGAAGCACCAAAGTTTTTCAAATGCAGAAGTTACATTGTTAAGACAAATCTGGAGGCAATACAAACAGTCTTAAAACAAGTGAGCAATCAATTTCTACTTCATATTCTCATACAAAAAAAGAGAACATTTCTGGGATACAAAGCAGTTAGGAAAATAAAACAAAATATTTACATGACATTTTGGTTAAAAAAATGCTGCTTTTTGTGGTTGCACTGACAATAATCATATTTTCAGTGAATGCTACAAATAGGTGCTAACAGAAAATGAGGAAAACCTATTCAGTGGAGAACCTCAGAGAGCCAAACCAGCAGGGAAACATAGATGAAAAATTTAATTTTAAAAGTTCCTTCAATCAACAGCTGAATAATTTGTTCAGTTAACTAGGTCTCTTTGTTTACAAAATAACCACATTCTCCTTTTAATCCCCTTCAACTTTTTCATTATCTGAGTTTCTTTTTGTTGCTGTTGGGTTGATCAGCTTTCAAGCAATTCATCGCCTAAACTGCACAGACTGTGCTTTGCTTGACCACATGAGCTGCACAGCATCATTTTGTCATCCTAAATGGGTGAAAGCAGAAGCATTTCTCAGATGAAGAGCAGCATAGGTTCTACTCAGTACACAGTAGCAACCATGTCCAACTGGAACATCCAACCCAAGATAGCAGCAACCCTTTTGTAATTAAAAATAAAATAAAAATTAAAAATTAAAAAAAAAAAAAAGCTGGGGGGAGAGAAAAAAAATCAGCTGCCAGGTTGAGCTAAACCACAGGAAGGCCCTGTAAAAACAGCAGGAGGACAAAATCATCTAAGCAAGCCTCTTCACACACTCTTCTTGTGCTGCCGTAATGTGGATTTCGGAATTAGTCAGCACTGGCTCCTGCTCTGAGTCTCAGGCTGCAGAGCACTTACCTGAGTTGACCACAGGTTCAGCTGCTTGAGCGAAGGCAGTTTGATGAGGTGCTCAGCACAAGCACTTGTCACATTGGTAAAGGCCAGGCTGAGGTTTTCCAGATTTCCAAAGGATCCCGAGCTTAGCAGGCGGGCCAGGTCTGCATCCTGAAAGCAGACAGGAGATTGATGAGAGAGATTGTGGATCCCCAGCCTGTGTCCCCAATACTGGTAACCAGAGGGAGTTGCACAACTGCTCCACTTGTTTACAGAAACAGAACCACACAGAGCAGTTTCTGTTTGTTTGGCAAGCAGCTGGGCTCTTGTGGCAGTGTTGCTTCACACACCCTGGGAAAAATTTGCCCAAACATTAGGACAAAAATGTCCTTTGCCTGTGTATCCTTATGAGACACAAAAGGCTTCAGTCAGAAAAAATGTTGAAGATGAGTCTTTAAACTTCATGAAGATTTAACGACAAGGTCCAGGTCCCAACTGTGCTCAGCACCATCATCTGGCCTCAGTGAAGTGAGTCTGGGTTTGCACTAGGCTTAAATGCGACAGTGCTGCATCTCTTTGAGACTTCCATGACTAAAATCCAGAACTGGACATTGTGAAGTTTGCCTTTTTAATGCAAAACTCTGTCCCCAGATCTGCCACTCCAAACCTGCCCAGCACTATAAATCTGACAGTCTGGCGCTGGTGTTGGAAACTGCTGCACAAACCCAAGAGGAGAAATGTGCCCTTACTTGTGTAAACTCCAGTTGTGTTGACAGAGCAAGTGGAATGGCTCCCCACTCAACTGCCCAAAACCACTGTGCCACATGGCAAACATAAATCAAGTGTTTAAATATGGAAAGACAAAGCTCATTTTCCTACTGACATTATTAACTTACTGTGGACTTGGATGGCAGTGTTAACCTTGTGGGGCCACCTTTTCTTTGCTGTAAAAGAGAAGATATTTTGGTCAAACAAGTTGCCATTCTACATTTCAGACCCACTAAAGTACAAGCTCATCACTAGAGCAAACCCTGCTCCCATTTCAGAGCTTCCTGCCAGCCCTTCCACCTCATCCCTGATTTCCCTGCACTGAGTGTGCCTGTTGCTCCCCAGGGGACACCCACCAACCACAGCTAAGTGGGTCTTCACGCCATTTGTCTGCTTCAGCCAGCCCGTATTTGTCTACTTTCACTTCAAAGGGAACAGCTTTAAAATGCTGGACAAAGTGAGCAAAGGGGTTAAGATGAGGCAGCTGATAAAATCATTTGTTTGACTTCAAATAAAGCATCCACTTTTCAGGCTGGGAACAGTGGTTAACGACAAATATAAACGTGAAAGAGGGAAGAGGAAGATTGTGGGTATGTTTGCATAGGTGAAAAAGTGCTATTGAGAGCAGATCCATTTAAATTTGAAAGTCCTGTCTTTAAAATCAGGAAGAATCTTTTTCTACAGGCTCTAGATCTGAAAACTAGATCTAAAGACCATCTCAGTGAAATGCTGTGAATGTCAGAGCATTCAGAAATGCTGGCCAGCACTAAAACCATTTGCTACTCGTATGTCAAAAGGTGGCAGAATTTGACAAGCTGACTTGTAAGATCTTGAGACAGCAGGGTTTCACCTTTATTCCTTCACACAGATCCTAAGCAGGTTATTGAATATCATTCATAAACATAGTATGGGATTAGTCACATCAGTAAATATCACACAGTATATATATTCACAGTGAAATCCTCTGAGTACTGCTCCCATCCTGTTGTTAACTGGGAATTTCACACCCTGCTTGTCTTTCTTTTGTACCTCCATTTGTGGAGAGCACAGACCCCAACGTGCTATGGCAATATGTGCAGGGTGACATACCAGCTCCTTTAACTCCCTCTGCCTCTCACACAGCTGTTCATACATTCTCTTTCCCACGTCTGTGCTTTCCAGGGTGGAGATGATCTGGAGCTGGGTGTCATTATTATCAATGATGTTGTATTCCAGCATCAAACACAAAATCTAGCAGCAGAACGAAAGGACAGCGGTGAGTACAGAGCTTTCATTCCATTTCTTCCAAATATCAGAATTACACTGGGCATGGTGGCTTAAATCCCTGGGTAAGTTTTTAGAGCATGCATTATGGAGGTTAGATTAGACGAGATCATAGCAATACTTTTCGCCCTTACAACACATGAAATCACTTTTTTATACTTAAAGAATGAAGAGTAATCTCAGCCTGCCTATCCTGTCTTCCATTAGTGCTCATTCCTTCTGACGGAGAGGAGCAATTGTTTGCATTAGACCTGGAAGATGGCTCCATGCCACAGCCCTCTCCAGGACAGGTACAATCGATCTGGTATTTCCCAGGTCCACAGGCTGGGCTGGGCATTGGCAGAGCTGGGACACCGCACACCAGCAGCGGCCAGGAGCACGTTAGACCCCAAGGGATGACTCCAGTGGGTCACATGGATTCAGGACACAAGCTGCCTCTCCATGCTACCTTTCCTTTTCAGCTATGTATCATACCATTGCAATGAAAATGCAAAGCTTTTATTCCCTCTATAATTTCAATTATTTTTAATGAAGAACAAAAATCCAGCAGCATTATATTCAAATGCATGCAGCATGTTCCTTTATTTACTGGATTAAATTAGCATGCACAGATGTAAGTCAATGAAAAATTGTAACTCCTTCCATCTATTTATCCACTCTCTTTCTGCTGATAATATGACATTTATCAAGAAACTTCTCTTAATAAACCCAGAAAAAACATATAAACTCTTAGCACAACAAAAATAATAAATCATAAGCATAAAAATGTGTATTAATGCAAGTAAATAAGATTTTATAAATGCACTTCCTGTGCGTTGCTCATTTTGCAGGTGGCAAGTCAAGAATCAGGCATTTCATCATGAAAAACCTTTGCAGTTGTGAATTGTGATCTCTCACCACAGCCTACACCATCACAGCCATTTATTTCCCATCCTAACCTCTCCAGCTGCATTACAGTAAACAATCGCTTTCTCCAAAAATTCTTGCACCCACCTTCCACTTAATTCACACTCATATCTGCAGAACAACAAAATTCTGTTCCCCTTTATTGAGAGAAACACAACCACACACTGCTGGTGTTCGACATAACACAAACCTGACCTCTGCTAGACCCCGTTCCGGGAAAGGCAGTGTCAACCTGAATATGAACACTGCTCAGAAACCTCTTTGACCACGTGTTTAAGGCTTACCTCTACCATTGTCTGGTTCCCTCTCAAAGCCAGCAGCATGCAAGGTCCTAATTTATTTTCAGCCAGTGAAAGTAGGAACTTCTTTGTTTTATAGCAGGATCCCATTAAAATATGAACCTATTTGAGAAACAGAGGTAAAATTAGGGGCATAGGCCTAAGAAAAACATATACCTCTAGAAGGGATATTGTTATGCAGTCAAAAAGTGTTAAGTATTTGCAATAAACCTAAAGGATTAAAGCCCTCTTTACAGATAGGGTTGCAGTGCCTCAACAGCTTTACTGCTGAATGGAAGTGACTTTTTGAAGAAGGTGATGCCCGGTGAGATCTGAGGGAGTGGGAAGTTTCTCTCCATAAAGGAGCCCAGCTGACAGTCTGATCCAGGCTCCCCAGGAAATATCAGAGCAGCTGTGCAATTGCCCCCATTCCCAGTAACCTGATGAACCCAGCCCCAGGGGAAGCACCAGGGATTTTACTTTCGCATCTGTTTGCGCTTCAGTTTCTCTGGAAATGTCAGCTGGGGAGCAGGGGCTGTGTGGGCTGGCTGTGTAGGTAAAAGGCAGTGCCTGCTGGCAATCTGCTGGCCTTGGTTAAGGGGTGGTGACAGACAAAATCACCTGTTCAGGATGAACAGGCAGGAGCTGACTGGGAAAGGAAGGACTGCTTTAAGAAATCTGGCAGTCCTGAGCACTAGTCAGAGATGACTTCATGGGCTAGAGGGCTTTTGGGCCAGTATCTTGATTTCTCTTTGGACCAGTTTTCCCTGAAAGAGCTGCTGAGAACATTCCCTGAGTGAGCTCCTTCAAGTCCATGAGCTGACAAAACTGTCCTGGCAGACTCTCTGCAAGCACCAGAAAGCATCATATGATATCACATAGTAACACCTATGGCAAAAATGCAAAGCCACTTGTACAAATCAAATATAAATCTCTTCTCACAAAAGAGGTTGGCCATGTTATTTCCAATGTAAAAGACTTAGGGATTAGATGCAGAGAAGTTTGGATTCCTAGGTGAAAGTCTTCTTCCAAAGCCCAAATGGCTGATTCACCATTTGCTGCAGAGCACTATGTGAGAATTTGCATTTTCCAATAGCCTGGGCAGGAAGAGCTCCATTATGTGTAGACTCAACATCAGCACTACTCTACAGTAACCTTGTAAATACGTTCTGTGGCCCCCCTGGCTCATGGCATTGCCTGCACTATGTTCAATACTGCTGAAAATATCACAATCATGCCACGATGAGGTCAGTTCTATGTGAATCATGGCTTCATTACCAGCAAGCTCTTTAGAAAAACAGAAAATCTTTTTTTCCTTAAGCATCCATCAGCTCAGATGGCCTTTAAAAATGTGAACCTCCAAGCCAAAAGGGATTTCATTTCATGCAGTTTTCATTAAGTTTTTTTTAGAGGTTTTCTTGAGCAATGGAAAATACTGACAGTGACAGTAATGTAACATTAGGTGCATCTCAGAACAGGGTGTTTTTCAAACTTTATGGTTGGTCGTTAGCAGCTCTTTAAGTATTTATCAACATCCTTGCAAAGGGCACAGAGTACTGCATATTAATGTCTGTTAGCATTGTGCTTTCTCATGCACCCCATCTCCTGATGCTCATAAATATCTTGAACCACAACAGCTCTCAGGAGAAATGATACAGTTCTGAAGACATTTTCTTTTCAAAGATAGAATACAGATAAACAGTGAGGAGGGATGAAATATTTTGTAAACACTCTTTGTTCATTATCGGTTTCAGAGGTATCTAATCCATCTGAATTTAGGAGTACAGACAGACACCTATGCTCTTTATGTCTCAAAATGTTCAGCATGTGGGAGATGCATGAAGTGTAGATCCCCATGAAAGTCACTTCACTGTGTACCCAAAGCCAACTTCAACAAATGTTTTCCCCCTTACCAGGGAAAGGCAGTAATATGATTTCCATCTTACTTGGTATATGGAGAATTAATACAGACAGAGACCTACGTGATTTGACCCAGGCTGCACAGGAAGACAGAGCTTAAATCACATCACTGATTAAAACCTGCTATTTTCTGTCTAGCCCTTCTCAGAGTTACAAAAGAAATAACTGCTGGAAATGGAATGCTGGTTTCTAATTACACCTCCTCACAACAATGTAATTGGGCAGAGACACTGATAACACCTTTTTATATCTATCCATCCATCCATCCTTTGATTAAGTCAATGTTACTGTTGGTTTTGAATTCCAGGGTAGCCTATAAATGAAAACTATAGGTGTGGATGTACAGAACAGTCTGTCTCTCAGTATTCCATGTTCCCTGAGAGAGTTTTTTATACACACAGACAAAGACACATATTTATAAATACAGAAATACATTCATATGCACTGGCACGGTTTGTGCATTACACTAACAGTGAGAAAACAAGCCCAGGTTCAAAAAGAGAACAGTAACATGCTAACCAAACTGTCACTGCAAGGGAGGTCGATGGATTTGGTGACAGAAAGACCTGGATTTTCCAGTGAACACTCATGGCTTACAGAATCACGATTTTGATAATTTTTTTTTTTTTTTTTTACAAAAAAAAGTAAATCTTGTTACTGCCACCTAGGCATTAGCTACTTACTGCAAAGAAGTTTCTAAACTCACATTATTGCAGACACGTACCATACTGGCAAAGAGCTCTCCATCATCGTCACAGGCCACTCCCCCAGGGCTGTAGAGCTGGAACCAGCCGTCTTTGCCAGCCCTCACACTCAGCAAACACGAGTGCACCTGCCAAGAAGTGAACACAGTGGGAAGGTTACAGTTCCTGCCAAAAATCACCAGAATCTCCCACACTGGGCCAAAAGTAACTGCAAAACCAGGGACTTCTGGAAATTTCATGGTTAATATTCCAGCCTACAGAGCTGCAGGCCAGTCTCCACTCCCAGAATCCATTTTTTCAGTATAACCAAGGAGGGAAGCTGCAGCATCACTAACTGCATGGCCTTTTTCATTCCCTTTACACAAATCAAACATAAAAAGGCTCTAACCTAGAGCAGCTTCTTTCACTTGGGGAGAAAAAAAAAAAAACAAACCACTAAAAACCAAACACAAAACCCCCACAAATTTCTGAGCTTCTGTCATTTTCCCCCTGTCCTCCCAGCATGTGTGTCTATACATCTGATGTGATCTGCATACCAAATGCAGTGGCTGATGGCTTGCTCATTCCAATCACTAAAAATTCTTATTACTCCTGCTCTAATAAAATTTGACCAGAGTCAGGGTGAAGGAAATCCACAGGGAAAACTCAACAGGGATACATAACACAGAAGCTGCACTGGAGAACTGGCACCAGTGAACAACCATTCATCTAAATTTGGCCCACTGTAGAGATTACTATATTTAGTCCCACAATTTAATGGAGAAATCATAATTAAGCTTTGTTTTTTCCTTTTCCTTCACTTGAAGAAACAGATGTTCCATTTCACTTTTTGAGGTGTGTGTGTGGGAGGTAAATTCTTTCCTTTGGGCACAGAACACTAGTGACAGATGAAATCCTGGTGCCATTCTAGGACAAGAAGGTCTCATCTGACAAAGGTAACTACTCCTCACAAGAGCTAAACCCATAAAAACCAGGAGCTCTGGGCAGTGCTGTTACAGCCGCACTTACAATTTGAGGGAATTTTCTTGCCTTTATGCCAAAGGCAAGAATCAGTGTGGGTGAGAGGTTCCCTCTGACTCAGCCAAAGCTGGTGATGCTGAGCAGGCTCCAAGTGCAGCTCCGAAGCAGCAGCCACCACGAGGCTGCAGCAACACGCTCACCCCAGGAACACACCTCCCACCCCCTTGCTGCTGCCAGTTCAGGAGAATTACGGTCATTTGCACACAACGGAACTGAAACGCAGCTAACATAAAACCTGTTATTTTGTAAGCTGCATGGATCCATGGATTTTGCTTCCCTTTTTTTGTATGGAAGATGAAAAGCTCTGAGTGATCCCAGGGAATGGGAAAAATCTTGCTGGTTGCAGTTTACTGCAGAACAAGGACATCAACTGATGCTGGAGAAGGAGGTGACAACACATAAACCACCCTGAGAGGCCACTACTCCTCAAGAGACTTCAGCAGAGTAAAACCACACCGTGTTTTGGAACAAACTACTTAAAGAGAGATCTGAACAAGTGCACTTGCAATCCTTCCAATTCATACTCTGTGTAAACTGCCAACAAACTCACTTCTTGCCTCGGGTCTTCTGCAAATCTCTGAATCACATATTTCAGCTCCCTGAAAAAAATAAGGGTAAGAAGGACAAGAATAAGCAATTGCTGGTTGCAGTATTCGCACATTTCTTTTGAATAAAATCTAAAATTATATATAGTCATGCACTTTAGAGAGAAACAAGCTGAACTCCTCTAGGTTAGAAAGGAAGTATGATGCCTAAAAGTGATTACCAAGGACAGTGTCTGTTCACAATAGCCTAGAAAATGTTTCAGAGATGTGCACTGACAAACTCCTTTGCAAATTCTATCAGCATCCAGTGGCTTTAGGCCTTGGGCTCCTGCTAGCATAGTAACTTATAAAGAAAACTTTTTATTGCTAACAGAACATGCTTACAGCCCTTCATAGATAAAAGCCATTAGAAACACAATACTGAGTAATGTATCATTGCTATTATTGACCAGTACAAGTATTTATTCAATAAAACAAAGGAGCCCCAGAAACTTACTTTGTGAATTTCTCATGTGCAAGAGCCCTGAAATTTAAAACAGAAGCATATGAGGATTTGAGAGAACAGAGAGAGGAAAAAAAAAGCCAACAAAACCAAACAAGCATTTTTCACTTCTTTCCAGATAACAAAAGGATTTGCTAAGCAACTGTACCACATAAGACAAAAAAAAAATTTTTCAAAAAACCAGATAAAGCCTCTTTCATTAACTTAGGGGGGAAAATTACTTGGAGCAAATCTTACAGCTTTTCCTGAGTCTGCCTTAGACAAGGCTCTGACTAATGTCAATGAGAGCTTTGGTTCAGAAGAAAGTGAAAGACTTACAATACCATTATATAATTACAAACAGAGTTTTGGCTACCTCCAAGAGCCAGGTGAATTCTTTAATTGCAATGCAATTAGGGTATGGTCGCAGCTAATTAGCATCATACATCAGTAAAGCAATTAACGGTCATTTTGTGAAGTGCCTTGCATCATGGTATGGTTTACAACTCGCCCAGGACTCACATTTGACTTAGGTAATGATGTCTCTGTTACCTATCTCCAAGCTCTTACTGTAGCCCAGGTAACCTGGCATGGAGGATTAGACCTCTGTGATTCAAGACATCAGGTCATTAGGGGATGTGATAAGCCAGCAAACTGTACAATTATAGGCTGTAATTTCTGTCCTTGGAGGTCTGCATTTTATAAACACCACTGTTCATTAACAGGTTTCCGAGGGAGCTTGGCTGATCCGTAGGGCAGCTTCTTCATTTAATGCAAAATACAAATGATAGGAGTCTCTGTGACGCCAGTGAAGCATCCTCCTCCACTAAATCTCTCACTTTGCTCTCCTCCTCACCAGCTTTCCTTCCCTTCCTGTCTGCCTGTCTCTAGTTAATCATATTTCTCTTTGGGATCATCTGAGAGAAATAGGGAAGGAAGTTGAACATGGGGAGGTCTTCACATCCCTCTGCATCAGTCAAAATCAACTTCAGTTTCTAAATCAATACTAGAGGCACAAAGCTCCTATTACCACCAGCTTTTACTTGACGTATATTTGACCATAAAAAGCAGTAGCAAGAACAAGCCAGTAAATACTAAGACAGTGCAAACTCACTCCTTGGGAAATGGGATAGGTTGAAGCAAGCTGGCCAGGGCTGGTCTCCAGTCATCATAGTCTGACCTGCAAAATGAGCATTTTGTTAATAGGTTACCAGGTTTTAAATATGGTTTGTCAATGGTTAGGTCAAGGAGTTAAAAGCTTTTTACGGTGGGCACCACCAACCTTTCTGGTTTACTGAAACGCTCTCGAGATCTACAGTGACATTTCCCTTTTCATTTTCAGCACATTCTCCATTGAGGCACAATAAATCTGGTATTTACAGTGACCTCCAGAGAGGCCTTCTTTATGCCAACTTCAAGACATTTGCTGTTTATGAAACCTGTTGACATTTAATCACTAAGTAATACTTCCATCTAAGCTGCTAGAGCAATTACTAGGCCATTGCTATTTACAACCCTTCTCTGCATTTAATTGGAATTTTTCTTTGCTGTTAAGACATAGTCCCATTTCTAAAAACAGATACCCCCCCCCCAATCCATTTCTGACCTCGGCAGAAAGGAATGGGTCAATTCAAACAGGACAGAGTCTGTGAGAGACTACAGAAGAAAGCACTGCCAAAATTACTGAGTGTAGGAGGACAAATGAGGAAAACCACAGCAGAGAACTCAGCCCAGTGCACCCAGTAAGAAACATCTCCTCTCTGCTGTGTCAGCACCACAGCTCCCAGCTGATGCATTTGGTTTTCATCTCTGCTACCAACACACAGAACTGTCCTATGAGGAGCCATCCGAAAGGGGACACCCATGTGAACCAGGACACAAAGAACATTTTGCTTTACAGCATTCACTGGTCAGGGCAAAATGATCTGGCAGTATAACATCCCAACCTGCCTGTCAAGTGCCAGCTGCCTGAACACATGTGAGGAAGGCTCCTTGTGTAGGAAAGATGCTTGGACACTGCCACCCCTGTCTGTCCAGTGATCTCAAACATTTAATGCCTGGCTAGCACTGAGTAACTGCTGTACAAAGGCTCTGCACAAAGGGTACAACCACTGCACGATGGATGAAGCGAAGAACACAGAAGGCAAGAGAATTTGGCAGATCAGCACCAAAATAGGGCACAGAACCCACCAGCCAAAGCCCAGACTCTGGCTCTCACTCCCAATAGTAACAACGAGTACTCTCAGAAGTGAATCTCATATGGGCTGAAACACCTGGGGATGTCTGTAGAACCAACGTAGAAGATCCTGCCACCTCCTCTTAGTGCTGCTACCCTTTGGATTTCAGTGTTAAAAACCAGATTATTGGCTGCAGCTTACTGGAAACTTGGCACAGAAGTGTGGTGTGTCTTTGGGAAGAACGAAGCGTAATGTTCTCAAATGGACAGTATCTACTGATAGCATGAGAGACAGACAACATATGCACAGAACTGCTCCAAAAGAATGCAGTTTTGCAAAGGGAAAGTTCTAGCCCAGAGAAACTGAAGATGGGTGCATTTCCAAAAGTCTCATCCATCTTTCGAACCACATAAACCAGAAATGTCCATAAACTAATAACACTGAAATAATGGATTCTGGGAGTGGAGACTGTCCACATCATGTTGGACAGTCCACAAAGATGTGTTCACAGGCAAAGAAAATTTAAATGCATAAGAAGGGTATTCTTAAGAAGCAATCTGCAGAGAAGTTTAACTTGAATGGAGAATCGTGATGTAAAAATCAACCAGGGAAGCAGTTACCACTTGCCCAAGAACAGCACTGAGTTCAGGTTACCCAAATGTGTAATATTTCATGCAAGCATGAGGATCACTGTGACCTGAAAGTGGTTTAGTGTGTTAAAAACCAGAACAGCACATGTGAAGTTACAGTAATTGAAAAAAGAAACCCCGAGCCCATGCCAGCAGTGCTAGAAGCCATTGAACCTCATTTTATCCTCCATCAAAAATTTTGTTCTCAGGTTTAAACTAGGGACAACTCTGAGACAAGGGGTGTCACACAAACCTAAAGTGAGTGTTGAGTCAGCCACAGCAAGAGCATTCTGTGATCACCCATTCCTAAGGTTCTTTCCAGAGACAAAAAGTCCCTTACCTGCTTAGCCACTGAACAAATAAGGAAGATGATCAACTTTGTTTAATGTCTCAGAACAGCAAGACATGAAGCAGGACTTCATTACAGGGGTTGTTTTTCCATTTAGTCAGTGTAAAGTGAGTATCATGAAACACCTGAGGATGGGGCTTTTCATATAAACTCAAACAAGGCAAGGAAAGCTCTGACACAGCATCTTTAAGATGAGCTCTACGAGTTCTTTCAACAAAGCTTTGATTAATTAAAGCTCTCTACAAGATTATTCGTTGTTTCTGACCTACAGACACATGGAAAGGGTTGGAGACAGAGAGGTCCGACCTGTGTTCAGGTTCAGCTGAAAGTCTCTTGTTTAACTACCAGGTCTCTGCAGGAGAGAGCTGATACAACATATCCAAAAGCTGCAGCCCTGAGAAGCGCCAGAGGTCTCTCACCACACAGCCTGGGTCTCACTTGGTGTGAGAACATAGTCCAGACATTTTCTTTTATTTAAATATACATCCCTTTGGCAATTCCTAGCTGGTTTTATTCTAAAAACAACACATTTTTATTGGTAGATCCAAACGACTTTAAAAGCAGATCTTTTGACTAGGGGAGACTCAGAAGTCAAGAGGCTGAGTTAGAAAATTCAGAGGTGTTAAAGGTGCTTCACATCACATGAAATATAGCACCAACAAATCTTTTCTAAGAGAAGCTTAAAAGCTGAGACCCACTTTGAGGCTTAGCTCCTGTGACATCTCCGGTTAAGTGTTACACCACTGAAGTTCCTTCTTGAGCAATTCGGAGAGTTGTGATTACTAATAATATGAACCAACCAATTTTTCATGGCTGATCTTGAAAGAAAATTGCAAGAGTAAGAAAAAAGCCGTTTTGTAATAGATGACAGACAGAATTGGACAGTATCACTCTAACTTTTCTTGAAGCTGGGGAGCCTCCATCTGCAGGGCAGGTCTGTGAGAAAGTTGTGAAAAGAAACCACAGAGGGAGGGAGGGAG
>VZRN01006441.1:1481900-1507862 GCA_013397935.1 Dasyornis broadbenti
AAGGAAGGAAGGAAGGAAGGAAGGAAGGAAGGAAGGAAGGAAGGAAGGAAGGAAGGAAGGAGACTGTCTCCTATGAAATGTATCAAATTTGGTCATGAGTGGGACCTGAACATAAAATCTGCACAGCCTATAATCCCTTCAATCTGAGCTAGGAAATGTGAAACAAACATAGCACAAGAATAAAACTAAACTACTTATTAAAAGCCTACAGTGTTTCTCCTCCTCCCACCTATTCCCTTTTCAAAAACGTTTTCCTTCTGTCTGTGCTCATCTCATCTGTACTTTTCTTTCATTTCAGACAGTTGCTTTTTAATTTTTTTTCCTTTTTTTTTTTTTCCCCCTCAGTCCATTCAAAGCTCCAACACAAGACAGAAGCGTTTGAAGCAGTGAAAGAAAGGGAGATAGATTAGTTTTGGCTGCAGTTAACAACCAGTGCAATGAGCCAGACAAAGCGGCTGGGCCAGGAGAAGGAGGGAGCACAGAGCTCCAGGGAGAGCTTGGGACAGCGCCTGTGACAAACTCCCTTCCCAGCTCTTCAAAGGGCTCTGGGCTCAACACTCATCACACAGCTCAGATCCCAGGACTGGCCTTATAAAAGGGGGAGAACAACTCCCTGGCTCTGATTTTTGCAGGATTTGCAATTCTAGGTGAGCAGCACAGCAGCCAGGCTGCAGCCTGACCTGCAAGTTCCTGGGCAGCGCGTGGGGGTCACAGAGCCAGGTGGTGACGCCTGTCAGAGCCATCACCTGCCACTGCACACAGCCTCACTCACCCCAAACCTGTCCTAGGGGATTGGCCAGAACATAGAACAACCATATTAATTAAATAATCCCTGACTGCAGTGACTTTGCCTCTGGACTATCATCGCTCTTGGCCTGCCAACATAATACATTTTCCTTCCCTGGGATCACCTTTCACCAAAATGAAAACCTGCCCGCATGTCATGTGCGGCACAAACAATCCAAAACATACGAGCAGCCCAGGGCAACCCCGATAAACATGACATAAGATAATCCACTTGGGATATTCAGAGCATGCCACTGACCTATTGGGGAATGCAGAGCAGGCAGGGGAAGCTCCAGTGGGTGCTTGTGTTTGGAAAGCCATTGCTCTCATCCCTGAGACACTGCAAGCCCCAAGTCCTCAGGTTTTGGAGGATAATGAAGAGACAAGAGCAACTGTTTGGAAGCATCTTTTTCTCCAGACTGAGCAGATTGACAAGATAACCTCTGTTGTCAGATAATAATCAGATGACCAAACCCCCCAGACATGTGTCTGATCCCTTCTTTCCCTGGCTCTAGGTCCAATTCCCTGAATTGTATGATGTAAGGTTTAGCTCAGGGTGCCAGGGCAGGCTGAGAAAAAGCCTCATTAGACCCCTTGTCAATATAAGGCACAAACCTGCTATCTGCAAAACAGTGAGGTGCCTTTTCGTGCTCAGCCTTCTTTTGAGATTAGCTTGTTTGTTTTTTTGAAAAGAAGAAAATTTAGCTCCATTGAAAGACCCTAGAAAGGTTCTGCCCTGACTGCTGAGAACAGAAATGGGCTCCACTGCTCACAGTTGGCATGGAAGCAACAGGAAACAGCAACAGAAAGTTGCCCAAAACAGGTTGTGACACTGGCCCCAGAGAGGAGTACAAGTGTCTGGACATCTGGATGGACCCTTGCCACTACAGGCAGCCATGGAAACAAAAAATAACACAGACAAAGGGTAACAGTCTATGATACAACACCATCACAGCTTCCCCAAGAGGGGTCTGTTCTCACAGCCAGCTGACACTGCTATTTATTGACCCAGATTTCACTGCAGATAGAGTTTAAGTGACTGCCCATCCCCTGGAACCAGTGGGATCCTTCAGGTGAAATCAGACTTTTAAGTTTTCCAGCCCTGGGAGAGGACACATGGCCCTTTCTACTGCAACTTTCTCTAACCATGATTGTGCTGTTCAAGTACAAGTTTGGCTGTACAAGACATTCCCAAATCCATGGAAACATTAACATGTAAGTAGGAGCTGGGCAATGCTGAGCTGTTCTCAGAGCCTCTAATTTAATATCATGAACAGAAACTTTTCCATTAATTTAGTGCATTTTCTATGCACCAGTTTAAGACTTGTAGCATTCAGGAAGCATTGACTGGTGTCAGTAACACTATCAGAGTCCAGAATAAGTTACAGAATATTGACCCAGAAGTTTGATCCACTTTTGAGTGCAGGACCAAAATACCATGTTCCCCTAGAGACTGTGTCTCCTTTAAAATCTTCCCAGACTTTGGGTCATCTGTCAACATCTTTAAAATCATGATTTTCTGTTTTCCTTCAGTATGCAATAGTTGTGTTTTGTTACTCAACTACACTAGAAAAATGGTCAAAGATGTTCTAGGTGCTGTAACAGCCCCACAGATTAACTTTCTAAACTGTCCTTTTGGCCTTCTGTGCAAAAAGTGAAGTATTACAGTGATTATTAAATAGCATCATCAATATTACAAGTGAGTTTTTTCCCCAAAAAGTGAGTATTGTGTAAGAGTTAGGTGAACAATAAAATGTCCTCTGCTGAAGCTACTGTTGAGAATTCTTATTTGCTAGACTTGTAATAATTAAAATCTGCCTAAATAAATTACTCCCTGCTGGCCTAAGTTAATTATGTAAAAAAGATATCATTGCTGGTGACTCTCTTGTTTTGATGATGATACTGAGTCAGACACCTAAAAGAACAATCAAACTCAATGCTAAGCAACTTATTTATGTTTGGCTTACCACTGTTATTAATAAGAACATTATTTTAGTGAATGCCCGCTGAGAGCTCAGCTCCTGGATAGCAGTTGTTTTATAATTAATGTTTTCTTCCTACTGGCATGTTCTTCAACTCTCTTTCTTCATATTCTCGGATTTTCAAAGTACAGTAATAGTATTTCATGCAACACAAACCCTTTGTTCAAGAAGAGTTAGAGCATGAAAGTAATCAGCTCACAACAGCATTATCTTGCATTTTTGTTAATAACCACAAGCCATTCTAGAATGCTCTTCCATCACTGGTTTCAGCATTTAAAAAACAACATTGAAAATCTTTACCTATATTTTACAAACAAGGAAAATGTGGCATTTATAAGTGACTTATCTAAAACTTCCTAGTGAGTCAGTGACAGAATCAGGAGCAGAACTCAGTTCTGCATTACTGCTTTCAGGCCCAAAAAAAAAAAAAAAAATCAAGGGATGAACAAGAATGAGTGGATCTCCAGCCATGGCTCTACTTTAAAAACTGCCCTATATTCTCACAGGTTGTGATTTCTCAAGCGGGGTGTGGTCTCTGGCAGGGCACTCTGAGGAGAATTGCAGCAGTTTTGTGGTATCACTGGTCCATCACTGTGCACATCCTGTGGGTTTCACCCTTCAGAACTCCCACTGTACAAGCAGAAAAAGGGCCCAAAGCTGCCCCACCTGCAGCACCTATAGCAGTAACATGTTCCCATTCTCATCGTTGCTGCTGAACAACTTGATTTTTAAAAAGACAGCAAACACATCATAAAAATAGATTATTTTAAAGTATGGAGTGAAATGAGTTCTTTGTGTAGCAAATTATATGAACATTGAGACCTGGCATATCAAATGCTTAAAATGTGGAGAGACTGTAAGGAAGAACATGCCCGTTTGTGAATTTGTTTATAAGTGTGTGTCAGCTGCATGATGAAACCAAAACCGTCAATGCTCAGTGAGTCAGCATCCAAACCAGCATCAGGACTGGGAGAGTGCACAGTGTTTATGGAAAACAGGGAGAGTCAAGTGGACAGGAATAAATACACGACGTGTTTAATGTAGCACCTGGGTGCGTGGAGCCCCCAGATGAAGCAAACCCAGATGCTTTGCCTCTTTAATGCAAACGTTTTTAAAGGCAGAAGAGCCTAGGCCACAGGGGGACAAAAAGATAAAATTAGCTTTCACAGCAACTTCCTGCTCAAGAATCTAATGGGAACAGTATCCTGTATTCACTTGTCCTGTCTCCAGTTCTGAATGAATGCCTAAGTAATTGCAAGTCGGCTGTGCAGTCAGTAGAAGAGTGATGTTGCAAATCCGTACTATGTATTTCGAAAAAAAAGAAAATGTGGGACAAAACCTTCACAAAATTCTCCATCACAGCAGTTTGACTTCATTTAATTCCTTGAGAGTGCACCCCCAGATGTGCATTTGTCTGCAGTGTAGACACATGTTCATAGCTTACAGGAGAGTCCAAATTTCACCCACCATGTCTTGGATTCTAAAAAAGTCAACTATTACTTCATTAAACCTTACAGTGGTTAAAAATAATTAATGTAGAAGTTTAACAGTTCGCCACAAGACATACTGCAACTCAGTACCAGAGCTGGCCATCACAGTCAACGAAGTTGTTTTGCAGCACTTCTATTACAAGCTCCCATTCTACAGTGCACCTTTTGTATTATTTCTTTTCATTTATTTATCCAAAGAAAAACAAGTTTTTCCTGAAGAACATTTTCTTTTATATTCTTGTTTAAGATAGTCAGAGGATTTGTCTCCCAGGAATCATCTTGCCATCATTTTGTAAAGACCATTTGAACACCTGTTTCCTAATACAGGTCCACTGTCCCAAAGCAACTGGACAACAAATAGAGACTCCACTCTAATACAAGCAAATCTGAATGAGTCATAAAACTTCTACAAACATGTGAAGGGAGAACATCTAAGTGAACACCAATAATCTTATCCAACTCCTGCTGAAGTAAGGGCAATGGTGCTGCCTATCACTGCACAGGCACTGAACCTAGCACAGGCCTGCCTTTTCTAGCTCTGTCTCAGGCTATCCCAAGAGCCCTCGAGGAGACAAATGGTTTTTTAAAATTATTTTTGGTGGGCAAGAACAAAAACAGAAACCACTGGCACCAACAACCCGTCTTCTGTAAAATGCCTGAGGCTCACTGTACAAATAAGCTTTCCATTTTCATCTTCCTCATGCTATTTTTAGAACATCTTGGCAGCGCCAGATGCCTCTTTCAGAGGCTGGACTCTCCAGAGCTGGAGTTAAGATTTATAACCATGTGCTTGCTAGCCACAGATGTTGAAGACAACAGGCCTGTGGGAAAAGCACCCCCACTGTTAAGATGACATTGTTCAAAAAGCTGTTCAAAACCGTTACTCACAGCATCTTGAGTATCTCCACGTAGCAGCCCAGGATCCTGTCTGCCTGGGCGCTCAGCTCGATGCTCATGGTGCTGCAGGTGGGGCTGACCATCAGGCAGTCAATGAGGTTGGGCTCGCTGTCGTTGCCAACGCTGGCTGTCATCTTCTGATTGGCTGTGTTGTTGCGCTCCACTTCCACGTGGATCTCGTTGGAAGTGACAATAACTGGTTTGAGACGGGATTCAGTCAAGGTGGCCTCTTGAGAGACCAGGTCAGGACTCGTGTGAAGAAGGCGGAGGGGGAGGTTAGGTTTTCGGTCACACTGCTGCTGGCAGCCATTCCGAATTTCCTTCAGGCTTGGCGAATTGTCCCGACTGAATTTTAAAAATAAACAAATAATTTCAGAGGACAGACATACTGGCAGAGAGCGGGAGAGAGAGAGTACAACATTGAGAAGTCACGATTTTTTGCAATTTCCCTCTTCATTTCACCACAACCCACGGCATGGCTCTCTTCTGTGTAATCAGACTACAGAAATCAATTAAAAACATTAAAAGGCTCCAATATGACTGTTCTGCAGCCCCTATTTTACAAAGATTTGAGCTTTTCATTGCTTTACTTGACAGGCCAGTTTAGTCTAAAGGTGAACTTTCCCATCGAAGTTGTGCAAAGCTGTAACAGAATCCATGCCCAAGTATGTATCTGGCTATAGTACATGCCCAGACATTTGTCTGCAGCCCTCGCGTCTGGAATTTGTGTTGGACACTGAGCAGTCCCTGTCCGTGCTCTGCCATGAGGAAAGTCAGATAGGCATAAACAAACAGGAAACATAGCAGAGGGGAACCCTCAGTATCTACTGGAAACAGACTCATGTGTCAAAAACTGTGGCGTCTATTTTGCGGTAAGTGAGGAATCAGATTTTCCACAATAACGGAGACAGCATTGTGAAACCAGCTCGGGTTCAAAGCTGCAGATACACAGGGACTTACACACAACTCCTTCTCCAAGGTCTCAACCTTGTCTTTGCTCACTCCCTTGGTGAGTACCAGGGAATGAAGGATCAGCTTCTTTCAGGCTTTCTAGCACACCCATCTCACACCGATCTTGTTTAGCAGTGCCGTGGGTCTGGAAGTAACACGTGGTCAGCTGGGAATTCATACTGACCTGTTGATAAATTCCTCGTAACAGGAATAAATGGCAGCTAAGCAGACAGCTACAAGATTTGGCAGGACCCTGGGATGTGGGCATTGTCCCGTTGGACCATGCATGCTGAAAAACAAAAAACAAGATGACAGGATTGTGAGGAAGAGTTCTGTGTGCAAAACCAGTCAGACAGAACAAGGTGTCAGACCTGGATAGGCATCCCTGGGGGATCTTCAGAAGGGCCATAGCAGAGAGATATTTTAACCTTGTAAATCCAGTGGCCCTATTTATGAACAAGGCTAAGCCAAATCATCAGTTTAACTGATGTAGTATCCCTATAGTCCTCCCAAAATCTCACACATGAGTGAGCATACGAGATCAAAAGTTAATTTGAATCATTCTGCAGAGGCTTTGAGGCTCAGTATATAAGAAGAATGTACACTCAGCAAAGTCCATTTGCTTGCAGTGTGAAAGTAGGCATAAAACTCCAGCCTTATTTGAAAATGAACATTTTTTAAAAGAGACTTCAGCAGCATCACCTGATGGACCCAATTTATTTACTGTTTGCCAGTACCAAAAAGTACCAGCTACTCTTAACCAGTAAAGAGATAAAGCAGGGTTGGGTAAAGTAACACACCAAAGCATGGACACAGGATTGGAAATATGCCCATAAACAAAATGTAACTAACCTGTGAATAAACTTCTTCACCACCTCCATTCCAGCATTCAGCTCGTTCAAAGACAGAATGTACTCCTGAGTAAAGAGCCGCAACCGAGGGCACTTCCCAAAATCCTGTCCAAGAAGGAGAGATTCAGTGAAGATGGTGAATGTACATCGAAACTGTGGGTTTTCTAAAGAAACCAGGTCCAACACAACTGAATTCACATTGCTATTATACTGACAGCGTCAAGAGAACAGCATCTCTGCACACTGAAGTAATGCTCTCCCCACTAATAACGACACACTTTCCAATTTCTTCTTTCCCTTACACCCACTTTGAAAACAAAGATCTGTTTAATGAAACAAACTAAAAAAAAAAAAAAATCTCACCCACACTTACATTTGTTTTGCACATTTCACTTTATACTTGTATTTCAAAATCAATTTTTTGTTTGGTGCTTTTGCTTTCACTCCTAACTGCAGATTTTTAGAAACAAAACTCAAAAAATAATATTTTTCCACGTTTGGTGTGATATCTATGCTGGTTTTAGAAGAAATAATTTTGACATGCAATCAATAAGCAATCAAGTACAAAACCAGAGATCAGTTTTTTCTCCAAGAATTTTACTCCAGCTACAATGTGAATTTGACAGGCGAGCTCAAGAGTTGCTTTCTTTAAATCCTGCAGTCAGAGAGGCACCTGCTAACTGAAATCCTGCATCTCCTCACGTCACCTGCTATTTTTACATGTGAAAGGAGTAAATTCTGCTGTCTGGTGAGTGCTATTCCACAGCATATTTCCTCACATTTACACAGGTGTAACCTTATTACACAGGTGTTGCAGAACTACGGAGCTGAAATTCCAAGTGGGGAACAAGGTCCAGTGAGGACAAACAAGCACTCACAGTTATCCCTCTAGCAGTTGCCTGTTGAAGTTATCCTGAAAAAAGCACATGGCAACTGAAATTTTAAAGAAATGCCACAAATGGTAATGAACTAGTGGTGGTCTGTAAAAGGGATGGTAAACTCCCAGAGCACTGAAACCTTCTGCTAACTCGTTTTTGTTTCAGGCACTTCTGTAGCACAGCGTGTATTAGTATCTGATAAACCAGAGAAAATGACCAAAAACTTGACAACAAGCTTAGGCTGAACAATGTCTCCTTCAAGCCTAAGTGCCACTCTGCTGGTACTGAATGGCTGCCTGGTAACTTCACCCAGCAAAAGGACTGTGGGTGATTCCACACTTGATATTACAATTAAAATCATTAAACTTCTAACAAATCCTTCTGGTAGGTGAAAATACACTTGATTGAAGGGCAGGAGACCATGTGTGCTTCGTACAACATTTGATTAATTTCATGAACACGCCCTGCAAGATGACTTTTGCTATTGCAATTTCCTTATGAAAGTTTTCAACCTGTCTAGATGTCCTAACTGATTTTGGAATCAAAGTCCAGGAGATCATATAGAGGATGTCATTGCTGACCTCTGTAAAATAAAATATCTCTCTATATATAATACAATGCCCTGTCACATACCAAGTACAGAACAATACGCACTACCATTACTGTTTGCACAAAAAAATAAAAAAATAAGAAAAAAGAAAAAAGTGCTTATATTCAAATATTTGGGCTGAGGCTACAAACAGCTGAAACCCAAAGGTTTGTGAGGTTGCTGAGCACTCCCCAAACTAAGCACACATCATCCTTC
Source organism: Dasyornis broadbenti (assembly GCA_013397935.1). Lineage (NCBI taxonomy): Eukaryota > Metazoa > Chordata > Aves > Passeriformes > Dasyornithidae > Dasyornis > Dasyornis broadbenti. Next base: position 1,490,541 of record VZRN01006441.1, read on the forward strand.
AGTCCTGCACGTAACTGGTAGTATCAGCAAGACAAAAACCTATCCTTGCTTTTTTGAGATGTCAAAATCCTAGATAAATGAGACACTCTTTCCCCATCTTACAAGTAGAAAACTGTGGAACAAAACTTGTTGGGAATTTTCAAAGGTCACAGAACAAATTGGAGGCAAAGGTGGGAAGAGCCAGCTCAGTCTCCTGCCCCAAGGAGTGCACGGGGCCTCCTGAGGTGATGAAGTTTGGTGTCCCCCTAAAGAGTAACTTTATTTACCTGCTCACACACACACATTCTCTAAAGGACTATTCAGTAGAAGTCCCCAGAGAGTAGTAAAGTGCCCAAATCCACTCCAATTAATACCTGACACCATAAATTCTCCGGCTACACGCTGCGGTACAGACATGTTGATTTTCAATCTGCAAACGTTAAGTATGGTAAATATACCCAATTCTCTGAAGCTAACCAAATACAAGCATTACACTATGCATTTAGATTTTATTTGAGACCCCTCAAGAGCTCTGGATGCTTTAAAAAAAATCAGTCTGGAATCCAAGAATAACATTTACAGAATATTTCACTGAACACTACAGAATATTCAAAAATGTTTACACGTCTGCAGAGTGCTGGCACAGAGCCAGGAATATGACCTTTTTGCCATCTTGGGCTTTTTACTTAGTTCTGTAAACTCAGGGAGTTAAATAGTAAGATTGGAAAAATAAGAAATGTGAACTGTTTTCTACTGGGTTCATGCTAATCACAGCATGACAACGGATGGTCTCTAAAATTATATGTTAGTGAAAAGAAGTTGATTATGAAGTTACAGAGGTTTATCCTTGAGATCACAGCCAAATCAACTGCCTTAAATATTTTTTTTTATTTATTTGTTATTCTTTGCCACAGCATTGTGAAGTAAGACTTCTTATGTAACTTAAAAACCATGGCAGGAAACTTAATACGCCACAAAAGAGAGAGCTGGTAAATACCCCCAGACCTCTCTTAGGAAAGGAGTATGGATCACGTAAGAATATTTTTAGAGTTTGAGGGAGGACACTGCGGTCTACAGGGTGGAGAGAGCAAAGCAGGGCATTTATTTCAAACACTAACAAGGAATTGATCAGCAATGAGAAGAGAAAAGTGTGGGCTAGAACAGCCATAAAAGAACAGAGTACCTAAGTCCTGCAATGAGAAGGAAGAATAATAGTAGAAAAGCATAAGGATATTCAGGAAACCTAGGTAAGAACTCATTGGATGTGAGCCTAAAGAAAAATGGAAATCCAGAGAGCTGGTAGTGTGTTACAGAAAAAGTGTTGAGGGCCCCAGTTCAAAAACAACAAAGCCCCCATTCTGGTTTTGTTATTTATTTGATTTTAAACTGTTTTAACTGCAAGGATGGCATGCAGGGAGTAAATAAAGAGCCAAGGGCCAGGTGGGAGAGAGCTGGAGCTGCATCTGCTGGCACTGCTGCCAAAAGAAACATCCCTCAGAACACGGCTTTGCTTAGAAGCTTTTGAGAATCCCACTGAAAGCTTATTAGTTCTGCATTGATGAAGTAACACACAATTACATGTAGCATTCACAGTTTGGGGGGCCAGATTTAGATACCACAGTGCATTACAGGCAACAGAGCAGCTGCTGATTACAACAGATAGGCAGTAAAACTTCTCCAAACTGCAGGAGCTCTCGTGGCACAAGCACTCACCATGTTGTGTTTGAGAATCCTCTGTACCACTGGGGTGAACACCTCGATCACCACCATGGACCGCGGGCGCTCTCGGCAGTGCTGGAATGAGCAACAGGTCATTTTGTGAGCTGCAGGAATTATGGAGATGGGTCTCCCCTGGCTTCACACCCCCTATGTGGATTGCCCCAAAATTAACAAGATCCAAGGGCTAAATTAATCTTTCCTGGGATTAAGGTACTTGTAACACTGCTCGTTCCTATGGATTTGCTGGCATCTTGTAGAAGATTCCCATGGAAGCTCACAAACTGTACAAATTCCCTTCCCTGCAGCCTGTTCTTCCCAAAACTCACTGCAATATACCGTTTTGGGGTCTTATACCCCTCTTTTGTCCAATTCAGCTGAAGACTGCCAACAGTTTTAAAAGGAAAGTGGTTGGGGACAGGAAGATATGTTCAGACAGGCAGTGTAATGACACAAACCTCCTTTCTTTGGGATCCAGGCTAAAAACCTGTGGTGGATATTGGAAGGTACCAACAACCCACTCTCCCATCACAGGATAAAATATACAATCATAATCTATCAGTCAGAGTAACTTTGATCTTTTCCAAAGATCTTTGGAAGTCATCTGGCCCAATCCCTTTTTCAACGTAGGGTCGATTTTGAAGATAAATTCTCCTTCTCATTACCCTGTCCACTTCAGTTCTGGGAAGTCCATAACCTGGTTCTCCTTCCTGCAACTGTACACAGCCCATCCCACACATTTACAGACAATTGGGTGCCCATCTCTGATGGAGAACAAAAGCACAAAAACCTCAAATCAGGAATAAAAATGCCTTTAGTCTGAGGCTACAGATGACCTAAGAGTGCTTATAAAAATGCAAGTCAGAGGAGTTTCTGTAACTTGACTTAATTTCTGTAGGACAAAGCAGCTGATGAATAATTCTAGATAGGAATTACAAGCAGCATCCAGAATGTTTGACAAATGCATACCCAGTCATCAGTAAGCAAATCTAAGCAGACTTGAAAGTGAAACACAAACAGGCCTCAAGTAAAAGTGGTATTTTTAACTCCACAAGGTCTGCAATCCAAAGTTCTCAGAAGTTTACGGAAAGGATGTAAAATGCAGCATAAACATGGATTTACCATAGGGTAAGAATAGAGGACGGGTTCTTATGATTTTCCCACTGCCATTACCCAGTGACAAAATACTGTAATGGCTGAGTTACACCCATCTGAACACAGTGGCTCCAATGATTTCTGCATTAGCTAAACAGAACATGCAGCAGGACACCTCTTGTACCCAGGCTGAGGTGTGGGAGTCTCAAGATTTTAGCTCTCACACAGTATCAGGACAAAACAGTCTGATATACTAAGCATATGGTTGCATTTATCATAATGATGCTATTCACTATTCCAGTATCATTGCTTGCTGACCAAGAAGTGAAATCAATCTGGGCAGGAGGTAAGGAGTTAAAGAAGAAAAACAACCTCCCATTCAAAGAATGACGTTCATATAACAACTATGAGATTTCAGAAAGCAAAGCTGTTCTGATACCTTGCAGAAGAATTCACAGAGGTCAGGAGGAGGATGGTTGTTTTCCAGCAAAGGTGCAATTGCCTTTAAAAAGAAAGGGAGAAAAAAAGAAAAACTCAATTACAAGACTGCTACCGGAGTAAGCATATTGCAGGGAAGTATTTTTCTTGGGGGGATAAAAGTTCACTTTCAGATAAGGACAAAAGCATCCAGAAAGAAATTAAAGGTGGGCTATATGTTTATCTTACAAGTAAGTTCAAGCACACCTCTGCTATGTATCCTCAGGAAAACTCTGGTTTTAACTACATCGGTGTAAATACATAAAATAGGCAAAGAAGTGCAATGTTTATAATGGTTTAAATGGAAACAGGGGCAGACCAATTGTTTTAGGATGTAATAAAGCAAGGATGAATCTGGCTCACTGTTTCAGTTAGAACATGAAAGAAAAAACTGAACAACACCACACACACATCCATTGTGGAAGAGTTCAAGCTCTTTTTTGTGAGAAATAGCTCACTAAAAGTAACCTAGCACTGTTCTAAACTGGGAGAACCCTATTTATCAAAATCAAGCATCTAACTTTGTAAAAGCTGAGACCAACCATTCCTCTGTTGCTACACAAACCAATGTGCTTATCCTGGGTAAATACATTAGAGGTCATACCTGCCACTGAGGGGGTAATGAACTTATGCTGTTGTTACTTCCTTTGTAAATTAGAAAATGGTACCAGAATAATATATTCTATGTGACGGTGCCTTCGGGCTTTTCCACTCTTCAGTTAAAGGGATTCCCAGTACCCATTTAAAAGCAAGACATTAAACACAGCAGCCAGGACATTTTGTATTAAGCAACTGAACACCAGATATTTTATCTGGATGGCACCTGGGGTTTTACTAAGGCAGCCTCTGCTTTGGTTTTTGCTCCCACTCTCTCCTTATTCATCCCTGTGAGTTTGCTTGCAATGGTTGTGGTCACAGAGCCACTCTCACACACAAACAGGTTAAGATTACTGTGAATTTTAACAACGAAACCCAAGCACATCTGCAAAGTTTTGTCTTGGTTACATACAAGAACTAAGAAGTTTGTGCTCATTATCATGTGCCATCCTTCTGCAACTGTTCATTCCTCCCCTGCTGGTGGCCCAGTCACAGGGAACTGATGGAAAACACAACTCCATTCAGTGAGGCCAGAACATCCTTGCTCCCTACCCAACACCAGAGCTCAAGTGCTTTCCTGAATCCATCTTTGGGAGAGTTTGCTACAGGACCTGCCAAACAACAACAGGGACAGTCAAGCAGGTCATAGCTCTGCCTCTGTGGTCAGAGTGGAAGAGTGACAGCCTGAAAGGACCTTTTCCTGTATTTTTCTGATGAGTACCGTGGTCAAAAGCGGTGTCTCACGTTGCCCAGCCGTGGCTACACGTGCGTTCCCATCCTGAGCAGGAAGGGATTGGTTGGAATATTGATCTGCTCCAGCACCATCCAGAGAAGGAAAGCTGGTCCCATCTGCATGGCCAAGCACTGTGTACTTTCCACATGCTACATAAATACACAGTATTAGCAATACTTTCCAGGAATAGCCCTGGTTATCTGTGTAATGGCAGGGAGCTTTGAATGCCCAGAAACTGCCAGCTCCGTAATGGCTTGGGCACAACCTACACGAGGGCAGGACTTGAACTGAGGAAGCCATCACCAGAACAGAGGAATAACACAGACTGAAAGAACCTTTCAGAGCCACCTGGTTCAACTTCCTGCTCAAAACAGGGCCACCTCACATCTTTTTATTAAAGAAATCCTTCCTTCCAAAACAACCAGTTGTAACTGGAGGCCTGAACCACCCTTGGCACTAGAGTTAAATGAAAGCTACAGCAAAGAGAAGTAAATGCTACTTCAGAAACTTATCTCAGTGGCTGATTCCAGCTAAAAGGTATCTTAAACAGCAGTTAAACACAATTCACACCTACTGGCAGCTACCTGCCACCTTGTCATTTTACAGAAAGAGTCACAGAGATGTGATACAATCAGGTGGTGGTGAGGCTCTAGATTAGATTACTGGGAAAACCTCCTGGAAATCTGCAGAGAATGAAATTAAATCACAGTGATGGGGAATCAAGTTCCACCTCTCTGATAAATTGTTGAGATTTTATACTTTGTTTCACAAGCAACAGAGGTGCCATTTGATTCACATATTTCTATGCCTAAATAAACGTGATGTACAGAAAAGAGTTGAAGAGGATATTTTTATAAATAAGTTAGCAGGGGTTTAAACTGTGGTGACACATACACATATCCACACTTCCAACAGCAATCACTTGCTCACATACCCTCAGCAATGGAGACATTCTGTACATGGTAGCATTAGCCCCTCAGGAAACTACTCAGCCTAAGGGTTTTATAGGGCACATCTGGAAATGATGGTGTTTGACTATTTAAAGAACATCTATAGATATGAATATTGTTCTGTGTAGCCTCCTAAGGAGGCCATTTGGAGAGGCTATTAACACTCAACACGCTGTGCTCTCTCACTCAGGCTGACGAGAAAGCTTTATTGTTATTCATCTATGAAACAAGGAAAGAGAAATGACAAAGCCACACAAAAAATAGACAAATGGTTTTGATTCCTGCCTAAGCTCAGCAGCACTGGTGGAAAGGCTTTCACATTTGTCCTACTTCACTGGGGCAGAGACAAGCACTAACAGAACTGTTATCAAACAATATAGATTTGTCCTCAGCTTTTGACAGAAAGATACTCACCACAATAATGCTCTCGTGGTCTTGAGTGGTTAAGTTGTTGTTCTGAAAGAGTCGAATAGGAAAAAGATGAGTGAGCAAAGAGCACTTGAGTTGGTACATCAGCACACACAGTCCTGGGCTACCACCAGACACAAGCAGAAAGGCTCAAGACTCAACTGGTTATTTTCTGAATGAAAACCATGGAATTAAAATCATTCTCCTAAGGAAGGTGGTATACTGCCTGCTATAAAGGGTGGTGCAAACATTCACTGCTCCCTCAGCTGAGCACACAAACACCAGGATGTCAGAGGAGGTCTCAATTGGTTGGAACAGTAAAGCTAACAACAAATTTCTTTAAAATGTTTTCTTAGGACAAGCTGTATATTTCTACAAAAGTTATTAAAAGGATTGTTGTGGCATTGGATACTATTTGTGGGTGGTAAACTAACTGCCAGTTTTTTCCTGAAATTCTTTCTTTAAACATGGTACCAGTAAAAGCCCATAAATTGACTGGAAGTCACCTATGCTACCACCTATGCAGAAGAGTTTGCTCTGGGATTTGGGCTTTTTCAGCAGCGTGATCCATCCAGAGGTTACAAAGTTGTGAGTTGCTAAGATTTTTGACTACTGCAAGAAAAAATGATAGGGATATTTTTCCATATATCAAATCCTTCCCTATCAGAACTAACACATGAAAAGCCTGCTTGGCATTACATTTCCTGTCCATGAGAAGTTAAGTATTTGAAATAGATGTTATACGGGGAGGATAGACAATTCTGAAGAAATATATTTACCAGAATTAGTAAAAATAAAATAGCTACACAAGTAATTTATTGGTGTGTGCATACACTGGTACAAAAATTATTGGTCAAGGAAGCCAAGCCAATGGAATAAAAGTCAAAGAGAGCTTTACCACTGACTTGAAGAGATGAGTTAGACCCATAATAAATTTACCATAGATAATTAAAAAAACCCAAAGAAACAAAAAACCAACCAACCAACAAAATGAAACCAACAAACTCAAGATAAATGGGGTTTGTTTAGTTTCTGGAAATCTACCTAACATGGGTCAAAATTTCCTACTCTCTAGCAAGTGCAAACTCCACTCCAGTCAGCAGAAGTCAAGAGCAGACTCACAGGCAGAATTTTGACAGCGCAAGTTAAAATAAAACCCATCCCCAAGCTTTTAACTGTTTGTGTCTCATCTGACAGCGACAGGAGCCCTGCTGAGGCCGCACCTCTGAGAGCAGCTTGGAGACAATCTCCAGGGGGGCCTGGTGGATGGAGTCATCCTGCAGCGGGGACGTCAGTGCCATGTCCACCAGCGTCCGGATCTCCTTCAGCACCACTTCCCAGCGGCTGGGGTTACTCAGCACCTTCTTGTACTTGTAAATCTTCTTCTGCAAGACACACAAAAGGTCACACTGACACCTTCATAAACCTCTTGAACGAGCTGCGCTTCCTACTGCCCGAGTGGGCTGCTTTTTGTTTTGAGTTTTGCCTTTTCTGGTTGCTGAAAAGCTGTACATAAAACACATAAATGGAGAAAAAAACACCTTTAATGTTTAAACCAATTTCTTCTGTGGAAGCAATGAGAAACCATGATTCTTGTCATTTTAAAATGGGTTTTTTAACTTCAGAGCATCTTTCTTTTCGTCATCTCCTCTCTCAAACACCTTCTTCCTCAGGCTAACAACAGATACCTGCTATTGCACTCTTCCTAAAGCTTAAATTCTTTTTAAGACACTCTAAGCAATGGAGAGACAGGTCATCATAACATTACTCTTATAGATCCTTTATTCTGAGTGTAAATTCACATTCAGAATTCATTTAAATCACTTTCACCAAAGCAAAAAAGTCCCATAGACCCAGAGGCTTTTTTTTCTGTCTTGAAGGACCCTGAAAAGTTATGCTGTCACCCTCCAGTTGTAACAGAAGCCAACTTGTAAAGTCTCCAAATCTTCCACACAATAGCATTTCCATTCTCAAGAACAGCATTCCTGACTGTCCAATCCCATTTGCCTCAGTTCCCTGCATGCCCCGACCACGTCCAAGCTATTTCACCAAGAGCCCCATGACAGAGTAGCTGCATAAGCAGAGCACAACTCTTATTCCTCAGTAGCCATGTGTCCACAAACGACTGGAACAGAGCCTGCTTTATATCATAAATAGCAATCTTTAGAGAAAACGCACCCACCCAAATTCCCAGAGGTGGCTTGATGGCACTTTACAAGCTCAAGGAAATGATGATGAGTGTTCAAATGCCACTCCTGAAAACAACATAAAGGGCATACAAGAGCCAGGAGGGGCTTGCCAAGGTGGGCAGCATGGAGGCAGTGCTGGAGGCAGGGAAGGAGCTCTGCACTGAGGGACAGCACCTGCCAGGACCCCACCTTGTGTTCAGTTCACATGCCCTTCTAGTCCCCTCTCTGCATGAGCCTGGTCCTCTGCAAAAAGGGATGTTCAGAAGTCTGGACACATGCTCAGGTTTACTTAACAGCACCAGGCACTTCTCTGCTAACATGAAAACACCAGTGTTTTGCACTGACAATGAGTCTTACATTCCTCCGCAGTATTTCCATGAAAATCACATAAACTGCCCATTTTGTGCAGCTTGCAGATTCAGCTGCGCATTTTGGGCTACACATCAGGGTAATCCAAGCAGGGGACTTTGCAAAGGGCCTGTGTGCTTTGTTTTGTTTTGGAGCTTTGTGGCTCCCGGCATTTCCCGCTCCACTTGCCCAGGGCAGCCCCAGCAGGAACCATCTGACCAGGCTGGCTCTCTGCTTATCAGCCACTTCCTTCCCACTGTGGAGCAGAACTACTGCTCAACAGCAAACAGTCACCTCTGTACCCCATCCGAAACACGAGGGAAGAGAACAATGCAGAAAAATACAGATTTTAAATGCACTGGGTTTGTCAGCATTGTTAGAGGGGGGAGAGGAGGGTGGCACTGGGCTGACATGTAAAGGCTGATAAAGCAATCCAATTATCTTTTTAATTAAATTCATGCCAAGTACAAAAGCACATTGGCAGTGTAGTTCACACTTTCAGTGCATTTTAAGTCACTGAAAAGCTAAAGGAACATAAAAACATGCTGCAGATATTATCAAATGTGGCTGGGATTTCAGAACTGCACAAAAATCTTTGTACTTCTGAGCTCCTTGGGACGCAGAGAATCCAACGGTGATTTTAAGCTACCAGTACTACTTCCACATCACAGACTTCTTGGACTCTTTAGGAAATGTGAATCATAGAATTTAATTTATCTTATTCATGTAGTGCCTTTATTTAGGGTCTTTTTGTTAGACCCACTCCGGCACTTAATCTAAGACAACCAGGCAGTTTTTTAACTGGAAACAATTCCTTTCCAACTAATTAAGGACACTAAACCAAGCTGGCTCAACAGATACAATTTCCAGTGCTGAAACTTATTCCGTGGCCCTGTACTGTGAAGAAATCAAATTCAAAGCAGAACTGGGAGCTGACAAAACATGGGGATTGGGAGAGGATGAGAGTTAGACCACTGGGTTATTGCATCCCTGCCCCTCTGGGCTACCCCTTTTAGGGTGAGTTACAACTCGTATTTGAGCAGCTCCTTCAGCCTAAAGGGCAGCTGCTGAAGGAAACTATTGCCCAACAGGACGCTGCTCAGACAAGTCCACCACAAATATCCTTCTTTCACTGTTAAATCCACTCTTGCTTGGGGTGAGGGAGGAGCAAGGGAGTTTTTCTTTCCCTTTCAGAGATGTCCATTAAAAGTCAGAATTCTGATGATGCTGACGTACATCAGAGGGAAGACAGCAGGAGTTCTATTCGCTGCCACACCAGAGAGACCTGCACCAAAGCTGCTGCTCAGGACAGGCAGACAGGGACTCAAAGGGAGCATCAGGGGACAGCCACCTTTGCAGACATGCTGAACCTGCTGCAAGCACAAAATCCAAATTTATGTCTGTGCTTCACGTCTCCAGCACAAAGAATTGCGCTGCACTGATAGACTGAGCTGCAGCCTGCGAACGACATTACAGCAGTCTTGAATGATGGTGGGAAAGCAGCAGAAAATAAATAAATAAATAGAGGAGCCATCCCCAAGAGGGTTGAACTCTGCTGTCTTGAACCTTTGGCCATGGTTACGCCGCTGTTTTTCTCAGCAGAATGCTTTTCACTGTTGAGCGCCTTGCTGAAAGCTTCAATTAAAGCCTGAAACCTATCAGTGGGTTGCAGAAGCAATTTGCTGTGTCTCAGCAAGCACTTAGGCAGCACCGAGCCATCTGCTCCATTCTACCTGCGCTGGCTCCGGAGCAGGGAGCGGCAATCACTCACGAGCTGAAAAACAAAGCTGCCGGGTAAAGACCCGCATGGAGAACAGGAATGTCAGCACCTGTGAGGGGTTCGCTCCCCCTGGATGTAAGTGTAAAAGATGCCTTCAGTTGCTGAAAATATTCACACAGCTTTTATCATTAATAGCTTGAACAAGAAAAATACTAGGGTAGAAATCTCATTTCTAGTGGGATTTCACTAAAAGCAGCAGCACCTGTGAAAATTTAGGCGAGTGAGAATAAGACATGCCAACCTGGAATTTGACCCTCCTAGTTACTGAAAAGCCAGAACCACCTAGTCAGTGTCACTCCAAAATCTTGCCATGCTGACTTTAAATGCAAAACCACTGAATTTAATAAGTACCCAGAAGAAACAGCATGAGGAGAATAAATGACACTGACAGGGTATCCTTCATTCTCAAATCACTCTAATTAATTAAGTCTTGCAGAAACTCAAAGACCCAAGTCTCAATCCTCTTTTACAGGAGGAAAGAATTGAAGTCCATATAAGAAAAATTACTTTTCTAGAGTTATTAAGCTAGGAAATGTGACAAAAATCTATATGCAGTGGGTTTTACCATCAGTGCTCAAAAGCCTGTGAACACTGATGTGAACAGAAAGTTCAAGAGAGCCTACAAAACTTCCAGCTTTTTTAAAGTAAGATCTTCATATGTTTTTCTATCCTATAATGGCTTCATCTTGTAGCCCTTGCTCATACACCACTTTCTTGGACAAGAATGATAATACTGATGTAGTCAAACCTAAGAAAAGTGGACTCTAATGCACAAAATCAGCCAGCATGGAACATTTGCTTTGTTCAGCCCCAGCAAGACTTTTCATGTTAGGAACATCTTAAAGCAGCCAGCACACCTGATCCAAAAAGAAAAAAATGAAGTTAGCCTTTCTGATGACAAAATTTCATCCCTTCTTTGCCACTGCTGGCCAGGGAACGTTCTGTACTCTCGGGAACCTGTCTTCCCATCAGCAAATACTATCTTCATTACATAAAGAAAATTAATGGCCATCCCTAATGCCAAAGAGCCTGCTAAATTCTAGCTCTCTTCCCCCTTTACCACGCAAAGCCTGCAAAGAATCACTTCTTTAGCAGGGAGCCTGAAGCCCCTGCAGGAACGGGAGAGGCTGGAGCCCCTGCAGGAACGGGAGAGGCTGGAGCCCCTGCAGGAACGGGAGAGGCTGGAGCCCCTGCAGGAACGGGCGCTACCCTGGAGGGCTGAGGGTGCCAGCAATTGTTTATTTCTTGCTGAGCAACCAGGGCAGCTCCAGCAAGAGGGAAAAGGTCAGGCTCCCGCACGAAGGTCCTCCCCAGCTCATTGCGGGGATGGCTGACACGGGCTAGTGTTACGCTTCAATGTTGACAGTGCTTATGTAAAATGGAGGTGCCTCTTGCTAGATGCAAATGTGCAGAGATAAAAACAACACAGAAAGCAGACTCTGGAAAGGTTTTCTCCACCACAGCAGAACATTTTGTTCGAACGCTGTGTCACAAGGAACAGAAAGAGTTGCTGGCAATGTCCAACACACATGTTGGCCTGTTCTACAAAGCCCAGGTGCACCATGTATTCTGCAGCATCACCTGCTGGCATTTTGTCCTTTAACTCATTATCTTCATGAAAACTTGAAGATAATGGGCGTGGCATCCTCAGAACTCAGCTATACCCATATTCTGCTTTTAATACTATCAGGCATCACTTCGTGGTATTCTGAAAAATACCTAAGGTAAACTTGTTGCTAACAGAATTTTCCCTGTTAGTCAGAGATGGGCTTAAATCACCAGATGAATCCACCGAAAGCTTTTGCAACTATGCTCGTACCTGCAACATTTACCAATATGAAGAAAAAAAACCAACTTACCTGAAAAGACTAAGTCTATAAAAAATCCCAGTCCAGGCAAAGGGCTGAGGCTAGGATGAGATTATGGAAACTTTTCTAAATCAGGGACTTCAAACTGCTCATGCTGCTGTAATCAAACTCTTCATGACCTTCTGAAAGTTCTGTACAGAAACACTAATGTGCTGCTCTCCAAAATAGATGCAAAACAGCAGCAGCAAACTTTTGTACTCTACCATGTTTTCAGGTCACGGCATTTTTTGCATATTTCATTCTACCCAGTGCAAAATTCTGAAGTGCATCAATTTCTCTGCTTTAGTTGCTTCCCTGAAAGCAACTGCCTTGGTCGAGGCTCACTTTCCTATAAATTCCTTGCCACAAGCCAGAGAACTAGAGGGAAATATTTTAAGCTAAGCACTTCTGATTCTCACTCAGTTAAGATCTAAATAACACTTTGGTTTTTGCTAATTCATATTAAAATAAATATATATAAAAAAGATCCTGGTAAAATCATCATTATTAATTACATTGAGAATGGCACCTGTGAATCTATGTCTTGAATAAGTACACCCAGTGACATTCTCTGCCCTGAGCACCTCACAAGACTAGATGATTAAAAGCAAGAGGGAGAGAAAGAGAAAGAAAATCAAGGTGATTTCCTTGAGGTCATATGCCAAGCCAGGAAATGAGCAGAACTGAGGTGTTCTGATCCTCAAGCCTCCAAGGCAATTGCTAGATCCTCGCACCCCAAGGAGAAGCTCCAGTGGTAGGCACTGTGCCCGCAGCAAGTTGAATGTTGATCCCCTGTTGCTGTGCTTCCCCATGTCAACATCTTCTGCCACCACCTTTTCCAGTCTACCCCAATTCACCTGTTTTTTTCCACCAGTGTTTGCCACCTTGCTCCAGATCTCACTAACCCAGGCAAGAACCCCCCGAGGCTCAGGTCAGTGCTGTTCCAGAGCTGACAGAGTTCAATGGGTTCAGCAAGCGGTGACGTGGGTTCAGCTGTTACTGATGCACGAGCTGGAACAACCACACAGACACTTCCCGCAGGCACAGAGTTTGTCCTTTGCTCAGGTACCACTGGGACAGTACCACTGCAAAGGAAAAGAATGCTGAAATAAACATGATTTTAAAAGGATGAAACAGGGACAAAACGCATTTTTAGTTGAACCAAGAGAAGTGTGAAGTGGACATGGGACAAGCAAGATCACAGGGCAGGCTCCTCAGTCACCTCCCAGCATGACACTGGGCAGCTGTGACATTAATTCCCTGAAGAACTTGCTCCCAAATCCCGTTTTATATGTATGTGTGTATATATATATCTATATATCTCCACCTCCTTTGCACATAGCTGTCACCTGACTGCCCATTCTTCTGGGCTTCTGCTCTCTGATGTGCTCAACACTATTGCAAAGACATCCTTCAGTAACAAGGGGGGATGAGAGAATGGAAAGGGAAGGACATTCTACCCAAGGGAAAGAAAGAAAACTAAAACCACAAAATTCGTGAGCTCTGCTGAAGACAAACCTGCATGCAAATACAGTGTGTGTGCCTCCGAAACCCAAAAGCAACTCAAAAATTGTGGCTTCCTCCCAGTCTCCCTAAAGCGAGGAGGGAAGAGGTCATCCTTGGCACAACTCCCCACTACCAAGCAGAGAAACTGGGCTTTGTTTCTGCTGGTGCCTTGTCTTCTTCTTGAATCCCTGCACAGCCCTTGAGTCTGTAGGATGCAGGAACACAGCTGGTCGAGCCAAACCCAGCTCTACCTCATTCCTGCATTTGAGATGCCGTAAACCCAGCTAGAAAATGCAAAAGGCCAACTGTGGCTCCAGCTGCACTTTGCCTGGGCTAATGCGGTTACTCTTGTAATCAGACCTGTCCACAGGGGAGGCATTTTTTGGCATGGCTGACACTGATGCATTCCCCGAAACCCTCCATCCCTGCTTCCATTTCCTTTTGGCAAACACTCCCATTCTTCAGGCCCCAGTTCCAGCACCAGCTTTACACTTCAGGTTGGCAAAACATCAGCTTTAATCCTGCACACAGCAACTGCTGTTCCGTATTTTTCGTACCAGAGCCAAGTTGGGGTTTGTTTTTAATGTTGCTTTGGCTATGTGGAATTTCACTATGAGTGCAGATACGTCTCCAGCATGATCTAGAGTCAGAAAAATCATGTCCAATTTAGGGGAGAAAAAAAAAAAAAAAAGCAGACTACTAAACAAAAACCGGGAATATATGTACTATACACACTCCATGCTTTCCGAAGCCTTCAGTGAACTAACTGCATTGAGTGCATGGAGGCAAAAAAGTAGTAGTAGATAACTAAAGCACAGCAGACACTGTGCAACTGTGGATTTTGACACGCAGCAAACAGAGCACAGATGACACTAAGCACTGTGACATTAAGTGCCACCTAGGTGTGGTCCTTGCTGTGTGCTTCTCTGTTGAGACCTACCATTACTGACTACATTACAGAATGCCTTTGACACCCAGCTGAACTGACCCAGGTTCCTAATTCCTTTACCTTCATGCCCTTTATGTTCCACACATGATGGCTGTGTCTGTGGAGCCTTGGTATCCACCAGCTCTCAGCCTGTGGTGGGAATAAAAGACTTTGCCACTGCAGAGAAGAGGTATTGTGTAGGAAAAAAAAGGAGCACGCACAATCTTATCATCACTGCACTTTGACCAGGTCTGGCAAAGCAAAAGCTGTGCACAAGGCCACCATGGAGCACAGCCAAGCATACCTGCTGTGCAGAGCAACCCCCCTGGCTTGGGCACTACATCCTTCAGATCCCACTCAGGCACGAGAGAGCTGGTCATCACCGGGAAAACAGGACGTGGCCTCATCTGCAAGGCTGCAGAACAGATGCCAGTAATTTCAGGCATGTGAGAACTCTGATCGGAAGAACTCACCACCTGAGAAACCACCTCAAACTGGGATTAAGCAGCTACTATCATTACGTATTGTAGTAACTGCTAACAAAAGATAACCTCAGAAAGATAATCTATTCCCCTTTTATTTTCTGGGAAATTCCAGTAAACTGAGGTAGCACTGAGTAGCACACAAAGCCATTATTTCTTCCCAGATATGCAAAATGGATTAAAAAGCCACGTCATCCCTTTTCCTTTTCACTCTCTACTGCTGGCAGTGGACACCCTCGGCTTTTTCTGTTCTTCTCCCCTCTCACCAGTCAGCAAAACCTTCCAAATGGACATTTACCCACCTGTCTCACTTTCTCCTCCTTGGCAATTGTATTCTTTTGCTGGTTTTCTAGCTCTTCAACACCATAAATGGCTTTGAAATTGGCTTCTCTCTTGTGCACCTGCACCATCAATGTCGTCAGCAAGAGAGATGTGCACAGCTCGAGGAACGTGTTTGTGCCAGAACGCTGCTGCAGAGAGCCTTAGGGAGAGAAGGGGCTGGATGCTGATGTGATGCTTGCAAGCATCTTAAAAGGGACTTCAGAAAAGCAGGGTACTTCTATCCTCAGATCACTGGGCTTTGGAGCACTGAATTTTCCAGTTTCTCACAGGGAGATGCCCAATTTCAGAGCAGCATTTGCATCTGAAACATTCCCATCACTTTTTTCCATGCTTTTATATTGCATCTTATTGTGCCACATCAGCACAAACCCCCAAACCTCCTGCAACTCTTCAGCCTACGAAAATGCCACTGAATCTCTGCAATTTCCCTTTTTCCTTCTCCTATGTATAAATACTGTATGATGTGTAAGACTGAATGAAGACTTGCAGCTTTCAGCTTTCTGACCCCAAGACATACATCCTCAAAGACAACCAGAGATCACTGGGGTGCTCCCAGAACCACTGCCCACCTCCTGCTCAGAATCATTTACAACACCCCTAATTTTCTAATTTTAAAACAATCAGTATTCTAGGAAAAAAAGACAAGGAGCTGTGACAGAGAGGATGAACATGAGACAGCAAGAGCTATGGCAGATGACACAGGCTGTGACACTTGCAATACACTGGTTTACAGTTTTTTGTAGATCTTAGCAGCAGTTTTATAATCCTCTAATACATTATGTATACTATGATGCACTCCACATACTAATTGTATTGGAAGAAATAAATGTAAGGACAAAACTGTGCAAGAAATGAAACAGAAATTTAGAACAACACCTAGATCCCCATTGCTCCTTCAGGCTCAAGTAGATCTTCTGACACCAAGAGTTCTCGTAACATCCAGAATGCAGAATTGGGCCCCATGGCAGCAGCTTAACAAGGCACTTAGCATGTATCATCTCCCAGAGTCAGGTTTTCACACCCAATGCATCATGTGAGGAGGATAATTACACTCCCGGGAAACACTACCAGTCTTGTCCTGACTTCATAAAAGATCTCCTAAAACCAGATTTTTCTGCAGCTAGGAACCTGAACAAGAGAATAATTTTGGTGCAGCTCTATATTATGACAGCTATAGATGAGAAGTTGTCATTTGGTGAAATTCTTGGTCACCAAGACCTTGAAATCCTGAATTGCAAAGAGTTAGTCATAAGGTTAGCCCTGGAATAATGCAGAGGAGCAATTCACCGGCACAAAACCTGAGGATCCCTCTTGGCCAGCAGCTCAGCATTCCTCAGAAACAACATACTCCAGCAATTGTATCTGCTCCTCTTCAGAGCTGAGACCAAAGCACACAATAACAAGCTGACCTGTTTATTCAGCTGTTTTTGACACCCCTCTATCTTCAGACCTAATATTAGTTTGAATAGGATAGCATCCAAGTCTAGAGGGGAAAATTTAGAGCCAGTCCTGACTTAGCTAAAGCAAGATAGAAAGTAACTATCTAGTTTCTACTCAAATTTCACCACTAGGCCATTAATTGGCTTGAGTTCTGCCTCCTTAAAAAAGGCTGTTTTGGCACTGCAGGAAGCAGGTATGGGTGCACAAAGCATGTGTGCCTATGGCTGCCTGAGAGCGGGGCAGCTCAGAGCAGCAGCTTAGATCCAGGCTGGCATCCCAGCGTGTGGCCAAGAGCCTCTCTGGGTTGAACAAAGTGCTGTGCTGGCATGGCTATGCAGTTCCCAGATTTGAAGTGATTCATGTGAAGCCAACACAGAGCACAGACCACGATCAGCTGCCGCTGCTGCAGATGTACTTTATGGGAGGAACCAGCTCCAGTGCCTCCCCTGAAAGAGTGAGGTATTCTCCCAGTGCAAAGGCAGTGAAAGCTTAAAAAAAAAAAAAA
>VZRN01006441.1:1507892-1574558 GCA_013397935.1 Dasyornis broadbenti
AAATCTAACCACTCCACCTGTTCCAGTTCTTAAAACATTACCAGCATTTCATAAAATGAATAGAAGAACAAACTTTCTGTCAACATCTTGTCTGGTTTTCATCTATTCATTTCCACTTCCCAAAGTGAGATCAGTGCCTTTCTGCTGTGGCAGCACAGCTACCTCTAGCAAACTGAGATCCCAGAAACAGAAAACAAGGCCAAGAATTTTCAAGTGACTTCTGATAACAGATGGCCTGAGACTGTCAAACTTGTGCTGGAAAATGAGAGAGGCAACAGACTTCATGTGCTCATAAAGATGTCTCAAGCCAAAAAGGAAGTACAAAAAAGACAAAGAAGACACCCCTCCAACTTAACTACAAAAAACAAATGCTATGGAAATAAAAGGCTAAGTATGACAGGATTTCCATTACATTGCTCCTGAATTTGCAATGAGGTTGTTCAGATTACAGACAGGGTGGTTTTATCAATCACCAGATGAACAGCAGGCAGACACAGCTGCCTTTCACATTACCTTTCATATAGAAAAGAAGAACAAACCATGCCAGCAAACATCAACTTCACCATGAGAAGAGTCATCAAAAACTGAAAAATGTCTCACTGTGTTCACCAGAAAGCTCAAAATGGTACCAGTCTTTCTTCTTAGTAACACAGATCCATTTACACACCATCAGATCACGCGTCTGTTCCCTATGGAGTACAAAGTCTGGCCTAGAACACAACCATGATGCAGAGGAAAGGCAGGATATCTTAAAAACCTGTTCATGATTTCCCATAACTGGTACCCAAGCATTTCAGAGGAAGAGTACAACCACCAGCCAAAAACTTGTGGGCTGCCTTTTATCTGTCCAAGCAATAAACCTGCTCATCCAAAACTAGTGTGTCATCAAAGCCCACAATGCTTTCAAAACCCTCAGACTTTGAAAGGCAAAACTTAATTCCACATCTTAGGTTCCCGTCATTATATGATTGACTTGCACACAGACACAAAAGGAAAAAGAAAAAAAAAAGCAATTGTTGGCCTAATTGTATGATAATTATTTATTGTTTTACCTCAAAGTAACAGGAAATGAAAACTGTGTTCTGTGAAAATTCCTCAGTGTTTCAGCAGAAGAAAGCAAAGAAACAGCCAAGGCAGCTACAGTTTTGTGTTCTGGGTAACCTCCAATGAGAAGTCTGAAGTCCAGAACCACCACTCCAAAGAACTGCTGAGCTCTTCAAATAGTATTTTCACTATGCAGTAGAGCACAGGGTATTGAATTGTCACAGGGTACCAAACCTTCCTCTCCCAGATCATAAATTAGGTGACTAAACACACTGGCCCTTTTAATTATATCCAATGTGATTTTTTTCCAGATCTCACAGTTTTAAGGCATGATTTACTGAGATTTAAGGCTGTAAATTTCTTTAAAGCCATTGTTTAAATTCTATATAACCCCCATTCCTGTATCAGCACTATTTTTAATCACTACCATGATGACAAAGCCCTAAAGGTGCTTTACACAAGGAAGGCTTTACTACACATTCGAGAACAGTTGCTCTCAACTTCATATTTTGCAGTTTTAAATTTCAAAGAAGAGTAGCTCACTCTGAACATTCACCACTAGATACAAAAACTGATACTCAGCCAAGGCTATTGCATAAAAAATATTCAATACTAATGGACAAGAAATTCATAAGCTGGCCACAGGAAAGGCCAGAGAGCACATCATCATTCCGGTCAAGTATGACTTTATTTGACAGTCAATCCCTTTGCAATTAATAGGACTGCTTGTGCATGGAAGTATCTGTTTCCTGAAGACACAGATAGAACAATCCCTATGAGAACCAGGGAAGTATTAATCCAAAATTAAAGTTTTTGAACGAAGGCCAACATCGCTTGTTTTAGTATTCAATGCAAAATGCTTGCAAATCCCAAATGACAACATTGTTCCAGTTTCCTAATTCACGGGATTCAAAACATGGAGTCTGGGTTGAAAATGAGTTTTAAAACAAAAGGTAATGTGAGTGTTGACTGTGAGTCAGGGGTGTGTGTATATGCTGGGCTGCACTAGCACAGACAGCAGGATGGAGAGGGGACTGCTCCCCTCAGCTCAGCACTGCTGGGTTCATGTGCCAATACTGTGCCGGGTTTGGGGCTTCACAGGCTCTCAGCAGCCTCGTACCACCTCAAAGTAAACCCTGCACTGCATGAGGACAACAGTGGCATGGGTGGGGAGAGGACCAGATGATGTTCAAAGGTCCCTTCCAACCTAAACAATCCTACAATTAACACATTTGCACTGTCCCTGCTAAGAGATGTGTAAACTCCCTAACCAAGCAGCAGGACTCATTAGGGGACACACAGGCACTGCTTAGAAGAATCAGTGGGAAAGACAAAGTACAGGCAAGCCTTTCTAGAAGATCCAGGTCAGAGGCACACAAAGCTCAGTTTGACTCATGCTTCATGCCTTCCTGCAGACCTCGGTCTGTTCTTTCTGTATTGTGTCAATTCAGGACATTTCCCCAAAGGCTGTCAAGTGACATGTTTCACTGCTGCATCACCCAGCTGACCAGAAAACACGAGCAACTCACCCCACAATGAGGGCAGTGTTCAGAGCTTACTATCAAGCATGATAAAAAATGCAACATGCCCTGTGTGACCTTAAGTGTAGTCCCCCTAACAAAGGTAAATCTATACCTGTACTCTGCACCACAAGAGAAGATCTAAGGATGCCTGGGAAAAAACCTCACTGATGTCTTTCTAATTCAAGATCAACATGGTACTAAATTAGTCAAGTGTATCTTTTAATGATTAATGCTTTTAGGATGATGTGCAATAGGACTACATGTTTTCTACAGAGGATGGTACCTCTGTGTTCAGCACTACAAATGCACAGAAAGTCTTTAGCACAAGGAGAGCAACACATAAACAAGCAACAAAGTAGATGGATGCTGGCTGGGAAAATACCAACGGTATATATTTGCTCATTTGTGTGTGTCCCAAAATTACGAGTCCCAGTATCCCTCAAAGTCAAGTTTAGCTGTATCCATGCCTTCAGAAATGGTTGGTTACCACCGTATCTGCCCTGGATCCAGAGAGAGCAATAAACTGCATGTGTTATTCTCTTTTGTATATCCACAGAAAGTGTTTGCTATCTTTATTGATACACTGTTATGACTTATCAGCTTCCACATACCAAAGATTATGTATCATGGTTTCAATCCAACCTCCTTGGTTGAAAGGAACTTTCCTTAAACAATGGATTAATGATTTATGTTTGAGGAGCTGGAGAGTTGTTAACATGTTCTGTTTATTCTCTGGACAAAGATAGTTTGGCTTAGTTACAACCCGAAGGAAATAAGGATTTCTAAAAATAGGCTGAGGTGACCAATAATCTTTTAGGAGCTGTGATACTGATATCCAGATTAAATGAGGAATTATGAGTAACCCTTAGTAGGAGGGTTTGAAATGGAAAACCCAAAGAGAAGATGACTACATATGGAACACTCACTCTGTCCCTACACCCCTGCTGACTTCAATGAACACAGTATTCAAGGAAAAAGACACAACTAAAGAGCTGCGTAAGCATCTTGACAGCTAGTTAGCTGGATGACACATAAAACCTCTTGGAGCTGGATCTAAAACAAGGATAATTACGTGTTTGGTTTTCTTTTATTTCTCTTAATCTGCAGCGTCTCTTTTATTATTCTCCGCGTTGCAGAAAGAAACTATTCTTGATTTTTACTTCCCTATTTGTCTCTAGAACAAAAATGATTTCCAGGGTGCCAGTTGGCAAACTGAATTCCTACAGCAAGTTAAGCCTTTAAACTGCACCACATAAAAGCTCTCTCACAGACCTTAGCACATTCCTACAAAACCAAAATATGTGACTGAACCTAAAGAGCTTCCCCTTATATTTGAGACATGGATATTCACCGTTCCTACCCATTTCCCATGTAGCTCAGAGCATATGCAGCATCTGACTCCCAAGGCTTCAAGCACAGGAAAAAGAGTCAGGAGGACATTGACAGAATATAAATCTGCTCCCACAATTGTCATTTAAGAGGGGATGATCCCCACTGCTGGAAATTCTCAGACTATCAGTTTGCCGTCTGCACAATGGATTCCTCCAGCCTTGTTTGGGCAGGGCAGAGGAAGTGAAGGTCTCCTGCTCCGCTTAATCTAGTGCCGAGTACACTGGGGCTCTGGCTTCAGCTGGGCTCCCTAAATGCTCCCACCACACAAGTACAAACAATAGCAAGATCATCTCTGTTGAATGTTTTCCCCTGAACAACTGTTACAGCTATCTGCACCGGTTTGCATCTGTGTTTTACATCCCACAGAAATGTTTTGACCTATTATTTGTAAGACCACTGGACAAATATATCATTCATCAGCAAAACCACCCAATTATAATACAGCTGCAGCGATCTCTCTGCCAGCTGGTGCTTTGTGTAAATGCCCCATTCCAGAAGCATAGGTTTCCTGTTTTTTGTGAGTTCCCTCACTACCTGCTTAATCATCAAACCATACAAATTATGGAGTGAGATGAACCTTGGCACCTGGCTCTTAAAGTCATAGGCTATAGTGCCAGTAAAGTGATAAACTTCACTAACGTAGACACACAGCTGCACTCCCTCACTCTCCTCCTACACTGACAGCTTGTCCTGCTCCTTCATCCCACTGGGATCTCACTTAAACCTGCCAAAGAGCAGAAAGTTACCAGGTGCTCTTCCTCTGAACTATTAAGCAACAAAACCCACCTAAATCACCTCCATTTTAGCAAAGAGGAATTTCTTAGTGCCAAGTACCTGGGCAGTGGCTAAACCCTGTCACTGTTCATATGGGAAAACACTATTTATTATTCTTGGTAAAGGGAAGGGCTTTCAAATCAAGATAATGTTTCACTTGTTTTTCATAAACAAATTTTATGGGGGTGGGGAGGGAAGCAGGGAAGCAAAAATAAATCCTACTTTGCACCAAGTTAAATTACTCAGAGTTTCCCAAAATGAAAGGTTTGGGTCAGAAGCACTGGAAAGTTTAAGAAATACTCCTTTAAAAACAACTCCCACAGAGCAAAGCTCCCTCTCCATGACTGAAAGGCATGCAAGCAAGCCAGGTCATTCTGTCTCGTCTGGCTGGCTTTCTTTTTCTTTCTTCCTTTCTTTCCCTTTTTTTTTTTAAAGAATTTAATTGGTGGAGTAAATGGTAGGGGCCGTGCTGCACCTTTGCCACATCTTACTTGTTTGTTTTTTTTTCAAAGTTGCACCTCCATCCCCAGTTCTCCCCTCACTGCAGGAACAAAGAGGGCATGAGCCATCAGCACACTGGTACCATGATCATCCCGGCTTGGGGTGAGGTAGAAAAAAGAAATTCCATCATCATTTCTGTCCATGCTTTCTCTGATCATTCCTGCCTACCAAAGCAGGAGGGAAAATAATTGCAACATGCAGACTGCCTCTGCGTGCTTTAAGTGCTTTGTTATGCTCTGGAGTTGTAAAGAAATCAAGGCTGGCTGGGCATTGTGTTAATGATATTGTCATGAGGCCAAAATAAAGTGCTACACCACAACCCAGCTTTCTGCTATCAGCACTACTGTCCCACACTCATTTGGGTAATCAGGGTAACAGGCTGGAGAATATGCCAGTGGTCTGGAAAAGGAGATCTCAACACTTGGCTTTTGCTGATAAGAACCAGGAACCGCTCAGAATATGATTCTGCCAGAGGCTGAGGGCTACACAAAGCACACCAATGCTGTAGTTTTGCCACACAACTATTTTGCAACTATCAAATACACCTACAACAAACCCAGTTTGGTGGGAGGGACTTCTGTATATTTTTCCATGTGGTTGCTGTCAGCAGGCTGAAATCTTGATAAGCTGCACAGCCAACTTGGCTGACTTCACTGAAACCCTGCTGAAGGCAAGTCCTCAGCTGAAAAGCTACTGCTTGTGTTTCCCACTGCAAAGCAAGGGAGGACAACCATATTCATCATCTGGCCAAAATTTGTTTCCAACTGCATCAAAGACCCATGCAGATTCCATCCAAATGTCAGCAGCTATGGTTTTCAATGAGGAATGTGCTGCTTTTGAGAGACAATGTTGTCACTGTGATCCACTTTCCCTACTTAGGGCAATCAGTCCATTGTTCCATCTGAAAATGAGAAAGGTCTCTGAATGAGGTCTCTGAAATGGAAACTGCCTTTAATTCCAAATCATCCTAAAGCATAAACATAGAGTGATGCATAACAGATTGATGCTACATACAGTAAACAACTCTAAAAGACACTCTCTCTAGCTTCTCAGAAAAATAAAGAACAAACAAAAAACCTCTAAATATCCCAAGAGACCAAAGGATATGGTGAGGTGTACTCACTATAACATATTACACTTCCTAGTAAAAACCTAAAACCATCCAATCTCTATTCTGTTTAAACGTGAATTTACTGCCTATCTACTTTTTGAAGGCAGTAACATGTTGATAAAGATGGGCTGTGTAACAAGTTAGTTTGTCCATTCATGATACAGACAAGTTAAAACTGCAGATATGTTTCTGATTTAGGGTTTCTGCAAGAAAAGACTGTATGCATTCAGGACTCTTACAATAAAGAAACAGGGAGTTCTAAGGAGTAGTCTTGGAGGCAGAGAAGGAAGAAAATGAAGTGCAGAACTTACCTTCCACTGCAAAGAATGGAACCACTGATCCCTCAGGTAACTGTTTGCAGCCTGCAATAAAGAAAAGTTACAGACAGAATCATTAGTTTCTACCAGTGTTCAGGTCACTCAGGCACTTTCTATTACAACCAGTTTATTTTCATAGAAAGCAGTGACACAAAGACCTTGCTGCATCATAAAATACTGAACCAAAACCTTACGAAATATTAACCTCCTATGAGATGGTGTCCAGCCCAAAGACTGTGAAAAATCCTCCCTGATTTCAATCAGGTGTGGGTCAGATCTCTAATGTCTGTAGGGCATTTGCCTCTGCCATCAATCATCAGGAGCAGAGTAGGAAGATGGGCTGACATTTTACTAGAAGGGGTGGGTTTTTTCCATACTCTGGTTTCTTTTCTTGTCCTGCTTCTCAGCTGGCCCCAAAGCAATTCAAATAATGTCTTAGCTCTTTCAGTGATATTAAAACAGTGAAAAGCACAGCACACACAGGCGTGCAGATACATGCACAGACTGGTTGCAGCAACAGCAGAAATGTTGCAATAATCACTCCCAGCCATCACCCATTTTTGTCCGTATTAAGCACAGCTGCCAGAAATTCCCAGTGTGAAGCCAGGTCGCAGCCAATGGAGGAATAGTTCAACACTCCCAAAGGTCAAAAGGCTTGGTATCAAAAAATATAAAAGCATGTACAGTGACGTACATATGCATGCCTTAACAAGGTGACATAAGTCTGAAATATTTGAGTGGGTAGAGATGCCCTTTGGCTTTTCCAGCTCCACCTCAATGCTGCTGGTGGGCAATTTTTACTCACTATTCAAAATGTTTTATAAAAACAGTGAAAATTACAGGATAGCCCATAAATCCATCTTTAAAAAAAAAAAAAAAAGTGAGGGTCTTTACCAGTTAAAAAGCACGTACTTCTTGCAAATTAGAGCATCACTTAAGAAGTTTCACTCCCCAACACCTTTCCAGGTAAGTATTCAAAATCCACACCACAGAACGTATTTCATCTCCCGACACTGGTTCAGTTCACGGATAATGGCAGGAATAGCAGAAGTAAAAATGCTGCATGGTTACCAAAAACGTGTTTAATCTCAAGGTCAGCTACTGATGGCTCGGTCACATAAATTTGGACCAATTATTCTCAATTAAATGGAGTAATATCCTTTTATATATGTATTACATATTATTCATTTATATCTTAATGAGAAACAATTGCCCCTCCAGTAGAAGTCAAGGCAATAAAGCAGGAATAAATATATTATAAATAATCTTGGCTGACCACAGAGTTTATAAAACACTTTCCATTTCAAGAAGAATGTCAACATATCAGAATATGAAATTGCTGCAAATGGAAACAAAAAAACTTCCTTTTCTATTTTCTTTTCTTTGCATGCAATAAAAAATTGTAAAAACATTTGGAATGCAGATCTTCAGGATATTTTGGTCAGCCAGTATTTAATGACTTTTCTGTTATTTACACAGTATTTTATGTATATGTATATATTATAACACATGACAGGCTTTTTACCTATAGGTTATAGAATTGAATTTCAATTCAATATCCTTTACACTACATTTTAATACAATGAAAAGGTCAAAAATAATTTTCCACCAAAAGGCAGAAGAATACTTTGAACATAATTAAAAAGATATGACATAAATATGCTTAGATATTTCTCATCTTTGCCCAGAGTGCTCTAAAACCTCACCAGACTTCTCTGAAAAATTTCATTTCAAATTGAACTTTTTTTTTTTTAAGGAGAAAACTGGTTCATGAAGGAGAACCAAAACACTCCCTTCCAAATGCTAGCATCAAAGCCCTTTAAAGAATAAGTAAACCTGAAAGCGTTTGTAGGCTTGATGTATACCAAGCAATTGCACCAATAATATTGCAAGGTACACATCCACTATGTCCTTTAAAAAATTAGGCAAACTGAGTTTATAGGAACTATTAGACACTGTTATTTAAATTGATAAAATCCAAACTATTCTAGGGGAAGGAAGCACTTCACTCAGAGGCAAAATGCCAACCTGATTCAGTCCCTGGTCTGACAGTGAAGTTGAAAGAGCCAATGCTGAAGCCCTAAATTGAGAACTGTTCATTCTTCTCCTACTTTAAAGAATTCAGTAGTGCAGATTGCAAGACTACTGCAAATAATTAGAAAATATTATGTGTAGATAGATTGTGTAAGTGATTAACTGTTGGTGAGGGTAACAGCATCATGCAGAGGAGGAGGCACAAGTGGACTGTAAATACTGGGGGGAAAAAGAAATCAAGGATGCTGCAAGAGACAAAATCAAAACTGGCAAAGGAAAGACTTGTATAACTCTATGGCAGCAATATACAAAAAGCATTTTAGAAGTAAAATTAGCAAAGTGACTGGGTTCCAGGCACTGTCTGTACACGGAGTTAGTTATTGCAGAGAAGTGATCAAGCAAACTGACACCTGGGTCTAGGTTAGGAGTCTGAACCACTCTGAACACTGAGAGCTTGGGCTATTATTCAAGGCCACTTTCAAGGATAATGAAGACAAAGAAGACAAAGTGAACAGAAAGTAGAAAAACAAACCTTTAGGGAATTCTCACACTTCTGTTAATGATCAGAACTCAGTGGTAAGAGAAGCTTGGAAAGTCAATGGCCATTTCACCAGCGCTCTTTGCACCATGTTCAGCACAAACAGACTGAATGCTTTACCCCAACCATCCTTATTCTGATGGAGCTGTCTGACACCAGCATTCCCCATCTCTCCCAGGCAGCAGGGACTAATCCTCCCAGTGCACCCTTCCGGCCACCTGACTCCAGCAAAACCACAGCAACATGCAGGAAACGCTGGATCTTTTGCAAAGAAAAACAAAGAGTTCACTCTTGCACAACATCGCTTGG
The DNA here is from genome assembly GCA_013397935.1 of Dasyornis broadbenti. Lineage (NCBI taxonomy): Eukaryota > Metazoa > Chordata > Aves > Passeriformes > Dasyornithidae > Dasyornis > Dasyornis broadbenti. Next base: position 1,517,436 of record VZRN01006441.1, read on the forward strand.
TCCTCCCTCCTCATTTTCAGGCTTACACTGAAAAGGGACTACAGGGAATATTTCTTTCTTACTGAAGGGACAGTGAGTCCATAGCATGCCAGGATGACAGAAGAGCCACCAAGCTGCCCAGGCAACTCTGCAGGCACTGACTCACTCGGGCATTCAGGTTATTGTGAATATCATTTCTGAACTTTAAGCAATGAGCACCCAAGTACAAAGCAGTGGAGGGAACTACAATTCATTTATGGGGCTGCACATAGACGTTTACAGTTTTATCTGATGTGCATTCACGGAACCCAGGCTTTCTGCACTGAAGTCATCACTTCCTGGGAACTAACACCTACAGGTTTTCACTCCAGCTAAGGGCATAGCTTACTATATTTGTTCAGCTCTTGGGTACAATAAAAAGGAGAAAATGAGAGAGAAAAGACTTTAAACCAGGCTTTTCTTGGGCATTCTGACCACGCAGGGAAAGTTTTTCTTACTTTCAGCCTTGCCCTCACAGTGGGTCCAGCTCTATCGCACTCATCTGACAACTACCTTTCCAATTAAAAAAAAAATTCAGCCTGAAGATGTTTCGCCTGCTGTTGTCACAAACAGTAAATGAGACAGGACTGAAGTGCAATGAAGGTTTTATAACATATCTATGTGAAATAATAGTTTAGGCCCTTTGTGTGTTTAATATGTTTAGGCCTAAATTCTACTAATAATTTTGTTCTCAAATGCACTGGCTTTAACAGGGTAGTGGGTGACACACAGTCCAGCTGAGCTTCTTGCACAATCGAGACCTCACATTGTTTTCGCACAACCACAACATAGTAGAAAAACACTTTAGAAAACAGGAAAACGTGGAGTAAAACTTAAAAGGCACGAGAAGATTAAATGCCTTGTAGCTTATTTATTATTCCAATGAGGAAGAAGAATATCTACTTTAAGAACATCTACTGTTGGCAGTATTTTTTCTAAGATTAACTGATCCTGGAACTGTGTTCTGAAGGACTTTATTTTTTTTTTTTTGGCTGTAAAGGTTCAGTCAGAGAGGAGAAGCCACCTGGGATCAGCTGTAATACAAACTTTACTCACAGGATTAAACTCACAGCTTTAAGATTGCTCACAGGAGAAAAACTGCAAGAGATTAAATGCCTGCATATGCAAAGCTTTGGTCAACATGAGTAAATTTACGCCTCTACTGAAAAAGGAAGTATTTGCTCTGCACCCAAACTACTTCATTTCTTAGTCAATGAGTAGGAATACATGCTTATTATTAAAAAGCAGTGCACTTTTCAAAAGCAGATTTTGCTTTTGCTCACAAAAATAGGAAACTGGACATTTGCTTCATGCTTGTCTTACAGCCCCTGCAGTCATTTGTACCCAGGCAAGGTGGAAAAACTACATGTTACTGAGAAACAGAACACCTGAAACCCTAAAAACTATGGTGAAGACCTTTGCCATTCCTTTAACAGTAAATTAGCATCACGGCATCCCTTACTACTGGCATGTGTGTTATTCAGAATACAAGAACAGGCTTGTCCGCGTAGCAAACTGTTCCCAAGTTTTCCCTTGTAACAGTGTCCTTCACACATATGCTTCTAGGGGATTTTGCCATCTGAAAAGATGTGGCAATCAGTGGGATTTGATGACCCACATTCTGGGTTTGATTCTTCATGGGTTCATTCTGTGATTCTCTTGCTCCCTCACTTGCTTTCTGGTCAGCAGGATGGGGGGTTTGTTGTACTTTTTCCCAGCTGATTCTCATTGCTGGGGCTCATAAAACACTGCAGGCTTCTCTGCCCCCATTTATTATCAGCCACAGGAACAGAGAAGTGTCCCAGGGCTGCAGGAAGCCAAGCCACACGGCATGCACACAGCTGTACAAAACCTTCACAATGCTGACGCAAATCACAGCATTGCACCTCCAGGATTGGGCAGACCTGTACGGGAAACCTGTCCCTCTTTGGCTTAACCCAGGGTATAGACAGAGTTGCTGGGAATTGCTAGAAATGCCATTTCCCGCCTTAAAATATTCCCAGCCTCTGCTGGATTGTGGTCCTTGCATGACCTCTCCACACCAGCAGCACTGGCTGGACTCGCACTTAAAACAAAAGCCAGGTTCTCCAAGGAGACTAAAATAAAGTGTTACTAAAAACCCAGTGGAAACACTTACCGTGGGGACTCCCTGGCACAAACAGCATGTTCAAGCACTGAGCTGAACGTGTGACTGTGGTGCTTGTCAAGGCTTCCTGCTCTGTTTGTTTTTCCTTCTGACTACACTCGATTGCCAAGAAATGAATAAAACAACACGAGCGATAGGGACGGAAGTGGTGGCTTTAAGGCTAAAAGAAAGGACACCACAGGAAAGCAAGGCAGTACTGTCATGACTGAAATACCAAAGCCTTTTTCCTGGGACTCCTCCTACATTTGGTGCTCAGCAGCTCATGAAATCGTACTGGAAGGGTTTTTTTCAATCTCTTTCAAAAGGTTCTTCCAGTTATTTCATTATCAGTGGTAGCATCCTCCTCATAATCATCCACACAATACCATAATCACACCTGGTGCTTTACAAAGGGAAAGCAGCAGAGTAGAAGTCTAGCTCAGCTCAAGGAGGCCCAGCTATTCCTGATACTAAAGAGCTCACACTTCATCAAAAGCTAAATTTAGCTCTTATTTCCTGGCCTGAAGAGCTCATGGCCTATAAGCCAGCTTCAGCAACACCTTCTTTCACACCTGCTATCCCAACTGCAGGGAAGAAAAAAAAATCTGAGATTTTGGTTGCTGCTCATGGAAAGGACCAGGGATCGCATAATTTGGCAGAGGGAAAGAAAACACAAGCCCTCAGCATGTCCAGAAAACAGACAGTCCATGATCCCCAGAAACCTGACTGTCCACGACTCCCACATGGGACAATGAGAATCCTCAAACACCACGCAGTGAAACACTCAGACAGTCGTGCTTATTCAACAAACACTGAGTGGGATGCATTCCACACAAGAAAATGACTTTTAAATGTAAACCCAAGCCCGGATTAAGCTGTCTGCTGCCTGAGAACCAGGTCTTCCTCTGAAACCCAGGTAGACACATCCTGTTATCATGATCCGATTTCCTAAGAGGAGCTACATCACCTCCGGCACTGCCTGTCAGATTTCATGTGTTAAAATAGCTTGGGATGGGTCAGTATTGCCATGGGAGGGCTTCAGGATGATGTAAGGAAGGGTAATGGCACTCTTCCCTCTCTGACTCATTACTGTGCACTAACAAGTCAGAAATAGACCTTGGTGACAGCAGACAGAGGGGATGAGAACTTGAACATAGACTGGGGCTCTCCTGTGGCATTTCTCACAGACTTGTTTAGGTTAGAAAGTATCTCTAAGATCAAATCCCACCTCTAACCCAGCTCTGCCGGGCTCATCACTACCCCATGTCCCCAAGCGCCACCTCTACATCTTTCAAACACCTCCAGGGATGGTGACTCAATCACTTCCCTGGGCAGCCTGTGCCCTGAGAACGTTTTTGGTGAAGAATTTTTTTCCTAACAGCCACTCTAAACCTCCACAGCCTTTCCCTCGCCCACTAAGCAGGTCACCTTGTCACAGGAGGAGGTCTGGTTAATCAAGCAGGACCAGCCTTTCATAAACCCATGGTGCCTTCAGTGAAGCAGAAATTGGAATCTTAAATTTTTCTCAAAAATGAAAAACTGGGAAAAGCTGTGATTCAAAAGTACTAAAGTGCTTCATTTTATGTCAAATTACGTCAATAATATCCCATGGTATTAAAGAATTTACACTGCAGCATGTGCAAAAGCATAGCTCAAAATACAAAATTTGTATTAATCAGAAATATGAAATAAATTGGGGGGTAGTCAAAACAGTTCATTTAAACATTTTTTTATATATATAAATATATATGTATACATATAAACTTTATTTAAAGGCTTTGGAAAAAGAAATTAAAACACAGATTTCACCAAAAGTGCACTTCAAAGAAACAGTACCGGGAACACGTTTTGGACTAGTTTGACTTGTTCCACTATCATACACTTCCTGATACTAGAGCATTCCATCAGAGCATGCTGCTGCTCAGATTAGCAGGCAAGAAGGATTTCATAAAAATGTGGAAGTCACAATTTCCCAGAGACATATTGAAGTCTTTTGGAAACCTGGTAATAACTGAACTATGCGAGGGCTACTTTTTCAGCTCCTCAGTGAAAACGTCTTTTGGATACCTCTACTCTTTGCTATATATACTAGAGAATTTCTGCTGAAGTCAACTACTTCATAAATCCAGATTTTGCATCTTGATTTCTTCAGCATAACTTTGAGAACTGTTTTGGATTTGTGAATACACATTACAATTGTATAAGGGAAATCTAATTTTATACTCTCTCCAATCTGACCACATCTGATGAATCAAGATACTACCAAGGACCAAGTCATATTAAAAACATTTTTTAAAGTTTGTATTTTGAATTATGTTGAAATTCCCATAGTTATAATGTAATCTGATCTGGAGTGCTCAGCCAGGCAGCAATAAGTAGAACAGAAGTCCAGCTCATGCCACTTCTTTATGAGTTCCTAGGAGGTTACATAAAGACACCAAACTTTTTCAAGAAAATACCAAAGTATCCATGCAATGATGGTGCTTTTTCACAAACCTAATTATTTGTGTGTTTGGTTTGTTGGGTGCTTTGTGTTTTTTTGTTTGGTTTTGGTTTGTTTTTTTCTAAAGAGACAAATGTCAGGCTGCTCCAGAATACAGCCTGCCTACCCTACCAATTTCCTTTCCACTCAGCAGGAAGCTGTGGGTTCAAGCTTTATCTTGTTTCCCATTAAGCAGACCCATAAAGGCAGCTGGCATAAACTATAGAATAAAGACTTGGAAACAGAATTTGGAAAGTCCTACCTGGATGAAATACAGATACACAACAGTCATGGCAGCACAATCAACTGAAAACGTAAAATCCCAAAGGGTAACAGATGACAAACTATCTTTGAAGCAATGTTGAGAAACATGAGAGAGAACCATGCAAGAGTTAAGCTGAAGTCAATTCAGTATTTTTAAGTTATGACCTTTCAAAATTCTTTGGGGGCCATGCAGCTGGGTTTTGAGTTGCTTTTTCTATTTACTCTAAAGTTTTTCCAAAGCTCAGTGCTGTGGAGTGCTTTTCTGTCTTTAAAACTTGCAATGACCTAGGAGGCCTATAAAGCCTCAGAAGTGGATGAAGAAATCCAGAATAATGTAAATACAGTGTCTTCTGTTTGAAAACAACACTGAGAGAACTTGCATATATAGACATCCATACAAATATACTGAAACATTTCAGTGAAGATTGAGTATCTTTTAAAAATAGGTATCTGTCAGTTCTAGTGCAAGTTCTGGGTTTCCCATATGAATTGAAGGATGAAATTTTCAAGCTTTTTCATGCAGGAATAGGACTACATGTAAAAATACATTTTTTCCAGGCCCATATCAATGTGCCTTTCCACAGAACTTTATTTTACCACTCAAAATCAGCAAGAAAATTTAATCACTATGGCCCAAAATTTCCATTCTGACTGTTAAACACCACGAAGAGTTTCAGAGCTATCACCCTGAGCAAATTTTCTAGTGGTTAGATAATTTGACAGCACCAAGTTCTCTGCCTTTTCTGAGTCCATCTAATTAAGATTTCATGCACAGGAAATGGAAAGAAGTTGAAGGAGATTCACAGTAAGGGAGAAAGAAAGTTGTACTTCTGTGTTTACTGTACCTGCAGTAGGACAGTACCCCCCGGGATAGTGAGCTGTAAACAGTACTTAGGGGCATTCTCCCAGGAGAGCAGTTGAACATCTTCAATAGCACTGTAGGAAATGGAGTTTTCCATGTACCCAGTTGGCTGCAAGAAAACAAAGGAGAAGGGAAAAAATGTTTACTTAGCCATCAGAAGTTTCACACTTTCAAAGTAAGAACAGCACTACCAAAATTACTCTTGGTGTTGAAAATATCTGCAAAATCTAATTGGGAAGCAAAATTCCTGTCCAGGTCATTCAGAGACCCATCCAGCCTCCTTCCTCCCTCTCATTCAAGTGTTAAGATCACTCACAGAAAAACAAAACCAGACCAAACCAAGGTGCCTGAAATACAGAAATGTCAAACTGACCTGGACCCAAAAATCAGTGGAACATAACTCCAGACTGAATTGAGCTATGAAGGGCTGCAGGCATGCACATGCTCTCAGTGCATGAAGAAGCATCTCAACCACACAGACAGAACAGCACTGTCCGATAGCAAGATTGCTTTATTCCACACATCCTCGTTCTTCTCCCCACCTGCAACTCTGATCAACCACATCATCAGGATCCAGACTCCTTCATTTGACAGTGGTTCTTGGGCCTACAAAGACACAGCCTTCAAGTTACAGACTCAAGCAAAAGTAAAGCTACCATTGTACTCATCTCGGCCTATAGTTAAATACTGGTTTCCTCCAGAGAGTGCTGAGGCCCAGTTTAAAATGGAAGTCACAATTAAAACACTAAATAAGTGACTGCATTTTGCAATTAAATGTACTACATAAACTGATAGGTGCAGGAAAACAAATTTAAACATGAAACTCCTTATTAGTATCGGTGTGATTCTCAGGCACTACAGAAGTACAATTACCTCTGAGATAAGCTGAAATATAAATGTATCTATGCAAGTACACATGAAATTATGTCCTAGACTGAGTAAATACAGTGTTATAGCTGGGTATCTGTAGAGTATGCATACATACACTGTACTTTATGCAAGTAATTTTTAAAGTAATTGAATATTTAACAGAGGTCCTCAAAGACATCATTTATTTTGCTGTGCTATAGCGTAAGCAAACTGATTAGTATTGCTGTGGCAGAGAAATTATTTTCATACAAAAATAATTAATCCCACCTCATGGATAAACCATAGGCTTGACCATGTCTTGCAAGAGAATAGAGCTCATTACATTTATGAATTATTTTCTCACTATTACTGATTTACATATAACTTCAACTTCTCAAACTTACTCCCACAGTGCCCAATACATAAGTTATTTTTAACTGACAGTCTTGAAATAACGAAGGCAAGGGAGAAACCACATTTATTTCAGGGTCAAACAGGGCCAACTCCTAAAAATCACAACAGAGGATTCCTGGGGGCGAGTGTGAAATAAGCAAATTGCATTTGGAACATCTCTACTTCTAATTGGTACAACTTTCTTCCATAAGTTAAGTAGGTGGTGCATCTGCAAACCGTACTTTGAAGTTATACACTTCATACATGTTTCTAAGCTCATGAACGTCATCCGCCAAAGATGCAGTGACAGCCCTGTCATCCACCTTTGCTGCTACAAGAATTCAGCTGTCTTTTCAGCAAGAAAAACCCAGCGAGCCACAGAACTCAACCTCAATATCTTTATCCCTAACGGTTGTTGCAGCAGCGCTCATTTTGCACCAGCCCTCGGTGAAAACAATTTTCACTGTTTCTTTAACGAAAACCTCGTTATGCAGGAAGTATGATAAACTTCTGCTTATTCATTTACCCACAATATTGTTCTACACTAGTGACTGGAATCCCAGTGGCTTAATGCTGATACTGTACGTCATGCATTGCCTACTGGAGAGTAATTATCTCATTCTCACAGGAAGCCAAAGGCCCAAGATCCTTTGGTAATCAGCATTACAACACTCAGGGAAAAATATCAAAACAGCCAACACAAAATCTAGTATGCTCAGGGGGCAAAGTTATCAAAAACATGCTCTGAAAGACTGGAGAAGGGAGAAATCCAGAACTAGTTAATGAAAATATAAAATGAAATGAATCAAAGCAATTTAAATTTCTCTTTTAAGAAGGTGCTGACTGCCCTTAATACCCTCCATTAACTTCAAAGAGGATTTGAGGAATTCCCATAGAATCTGTTCCCAAGAGAAGTTTCTCCTATACCTTAAATCATCCATTTAAACAACATTAAAGACAACTGATCCAATTCAGCCACAGCTCTGTGGCCATACACAAGTGATTTCATCCTAGGCATACACTTCTTCTTACAGGACAGTCCTTTTCCTTACAGAGAAAGAAAGAACATAGTTCTGCAGTTTGCCAAGGGTGGGAAGACTACCTAAACCATAAGATGGAACCACGCAGATGATTAATCACTCCAAATGAAAGTGCTATGCCAATGAGGTATTTACGTAGCATTCATATGATCCCATGTCCACACCTTCTATCTAGACATACTACACACATACAGCTGTTTGCAATCTTACTCAAAAAATGAGTAGCCCAAATATACTTCAATCTCTGTAAGCATCATCATATGCTTTGCTTCTGCTTTCATTAAAAACATCATGTTCTAAGAAATGAAATGTTTTCAGTTCTGAAAACACCCGTCATAGGCAGCTTCACCTCTGTTTTGCAACCAAGAGAGTCTAAAGCAAAGCGATTTATTACTGTATAGAGCTCCTTAAAACTGTGCTGCCCGACACTGAAGACCATGCTCCCACATCAGGGCTCTGCAGAAATGCTCTGACGAAGCACCAAAACAGAGCTGTCGTCAGACCTGAGGCTTCCCAGAGCTGTGGTGCTCCTCACAGAGACCACAACTCTCATGAGCTGAAGGTCAGCCCCACACAAAGGTGTCCTTTCCCTAATCTCTCCACACACACAGATGCGAGGACAGAGTTGCATTCCTCAGCGGTGTTTTCTCAAGACCAAGCACAGTTCAGCCATTTATCAGGAAATGGCCTGAGGTAAAACCACAGCCTGAGTCACTGGTTCCTCTTAAAACACAGGTTATTTTGACATTCAGGTATGTGAACGTCAATCACAGTGAATCATTGTGGCTGATAAATAAGGAGAGCAAGTGTTGTACGTTCTCATATTGCAGCTGGTCTTGCTTGCACCCACCTCCAGAAGCATCCTCACCCCCAGGTCTCTCCATGGGAAAGTCCAATTAGAACAACACACAAGGCCAGAAATGTGGATCCAGAGATTTGAAAATACTTGAAATGAGACAGATCCTCAGTGGGTCACCATGAAGCATCTGGCATCAAGACTAGTCTTAAGCAGCATTCCCACCTCCATCCACCCACTTTGTCTCTGCCCGTACAAATATTTGTCTGGCTGTGGCGTCAGGCAGATCAGGGAACCCATCCAGCCTTTGCCAGATTACTTTTCAGCTCCTTCAGCCCCATTTCTAATACAAAACAGAAAATAGTATGTTAACATAACTTAGGGGCGGCATATCATGGGGAAGGGGGGCTGAAGACCTGAATACTTCAGTTTAACTATTGGTATCAGACAGGCTAAAGCCACAGCATCTTGGGCAGCAATACGTCAAGTTCCGCTGGAAATGCCTTTATTTAAGAAAAAAGCAACTCTTATTTTTATAGTTGTCATTTTTGAAAGGAGATTTATATTTCCTGGCAAAGTCTGAAATCTACGAAACGAAGCACGATAATAGACTTTTCTCCCTCGCTCTACAAAATTAATCCTGACTTAGGAAACTTTGGCCAGAGGATCTACATATGTCAGCTTACAGATTTACAGTTACAGTTTGAACTTCTGGCTCTTTACTCTTGAACATGTTCTGAAAAGCTGTAAGAGATTCATAAACGAAAATGCATTTTATTACAACAAACAAAAACCCCACAAGGAAACATTTTTCTCTTCACATTAGCCTTTAGACCCCTCACAAAACATGCAACTTCTCCATTGGGAAATCAGGTATGTTTTAACCTCAGTGAGAACTTTGTCTTTTTTCAGTTCCACAAAGATTTATTAATCATACAGCTCAAACTTTGCACCAGAATAGGCACACACCAAAACCTATTACAAATCAAATCTTAGGGGAATCCAGTGCTTCCAAAACTGGAAGAACATGTAGGCTCCTGAGTAAGCCTAGTTTTCTCTTGTGTTTCTGGAAAAAGTCAGCAGCAGCAGCAAACTACTCAATAATGCAAAAATCTGCCCACTTGTTTCCATGGGAAATTCTAAAAGGAAAAGAATAAACATGACGTCCATTGTTAATATGAGGCTTCTATGCACTTACTCATATAATAATGTACTAAATCTTCAGCTGCATATTTTCCAAAGAAAACATCTAGAAAAGATGAATCTTACAAATAGAGATGGTTATTTGCATTAAAACATATTTAGACTGACAACTCCCACCAACACAACAACAAAGAATGATTTTCCCAATTAAACACTCCAGATGGTGGGGGGAAATGGGGCTATTCCAGACCCTTTCTCTTTCACTGTCAGGTCCTTATTTCTCTCCTGGCTGCTCTTAAGAATGAGCCATGCTTCTGCTGTAGCCCAGGATACTGAGCATGCTGTATTACACAGAAGCTTTCCATGCCCAAGTAATATTCAGACCTGCTGAATAATATATAGGAAGAGCTGATTGCTCTCAAAACTTTGATGGGGGTGGAGACTATTCAGTTGATACTGAAGGGTAATGGATTCTGAAACTGCTGAAAACAATGGCTGATTTGAAATAAATCTCTGTTAGAAGACATCCATGGCTCCAGAGAATGTCCCTGCAAATACAGCTATTTCAGATAAGGGCAATTAACATCTTTGTTCATTAACTACAGAACCTATCAGAAGACATTTATCAAGTTCAGCTATTAGTAGTACTATGCCACAATATGCAGTACAGTACAATTTGTCTTTTTTTGACATGGAAGAATTTACTGCCACACTCACTTCTCACAACGACTTGAGAGAGTCAATGTTAATCTCACAGAGATTCATCTGACAACAAAACAGACAAAAAGACTAACAGCAAGGAGACACCCAATTCTGACCCAAAACTACACAAAGATATTTCAGAGCCTTCTTGGAACAACATTCTCAGCTAATCCATCACATTTTCCAGACTCCTGGCCCATCACCACCATTTCCTCCTCCATTCTCCAGGTAAGTCGGTGGTTTCACATGTTGGACCACAAGATAAGATTTCACCCGCTCTGTGTATGAGTGGGACTACATTGGACGAAATGGATGTTCAATCCAAGGACCCATGGGGTCTCCCCATGAGGCAAATCTAAATTATTTCTGCTTGAAGCTGCATTGTTCCTAAGTATCAAGTTGGGTATTGATGCTTGGTGGGATTTTGGTTGGTTCAGTTTGAAATTTTTTGGTAGATGGAAACAAATTTAGACACCGTGACCCGAATCTTCAGTGAGGTTCCATGTCACTCAGAGTCTAGGGTGTATTAGTTCAGTAGTGATGACAGGAAAAAGAGGGAGGGGGTTTCCCAGCACAGTTCTCTGTGTGTGGGTAACTGTGTGTATAAACAACCATGCATGTCTGTGTGTGTATAAATGTACACACACACACCTGTCTTTCTTTACAGCTACACAGAGATAAAAGATAGAAGAAATATATCCTACATTCTCTACACAAAAATACAGCAGCAACTGTTATATGCTCAATGTAAAGTAGCTCAAGTTCTGTAAATGACAAGATTTAACTGAGGAAGACCAGATCCTCCACAGAGCTGGTCATCCAAAATACATCAGTGGAACTTCACTGATTTATACCAGCTGGGAATCTTAACTCAGAAATCCAACAGAAGTTCAACCAAATCTAGCTCAGCAGCAAAAATGTGCATAAATCTCTTTCTTTCCTCTAAATATTTAAGACAACCAAGACTGGAAGCTGTTGCATTAATTAACCTTACAAAACTGATAAAAATATAAGAGCTACCAGTAAGAAACAGCATACCCCACACTGTGCAGAAAAAAACTTTCCAATCTGCAGTGGGGCTGAAATATCAGTTCTGTGGAGCTTTAGCAAAGGGACAGGCCAAAACTGTCCATCAAAGAACTGTCAAGAAAAAACTGGTCTCAACATTTAGGACATAGGAATTTAAAATACATAAAGCCTGTGCAGCAAACACCAGCAGTGGGAAGAACTTCAAATTAATTTTTATCTGAAGTAAGTTAAAAACACTGAAGTTCATAATTAAGAAACAGGGAAAATAAGGTCATATTATGAGATATGTACCATGACAGGAAAGTCAAATAAGCAGGAAAAATGTATTTTTTTAGCTGAAATTCATATTGATTTTTTTTTTTTTTTTAATAAGGACATTCTTCTCTTTTACTGTCAAACCCAGGTGAAGGCACACTTCTAAAGGTTCACTTATTTTACTCCCAGAAATTCAAATAAGACACGTATCTTGAAGACCTTCTTAAGATGCCCTGTTAACAAGATGTTATCAAGAAGACCCTGTTTAAGCAGGGGAGCTGTAAGAAACAAACCCTTTCTCTCTGGCTAGCTTAACATGATCAAGGGAATTCCCCTGAGACTTCCAGTAGCACTGGAATGTTAAATTGGTTCCAGTGCTGGTGTCCAAAAAGCTCTGAGGTCAAGCCTATCTAAGAAACCTTGTCTTCTGCTTTCAGATCTCTGCTAACAGGGATGAGGACATGCTGCTAGGTGCACCTGCCCCACTGCAGAGCTGGAGGCTGACCACAGCTTGCCACTGAGCCAGTGGCCAAATCCACCAGATCATTGCCAAGGGGCAGGAATTGGTCCCAGGCCAGAAATCAGGAGTGAAAAGGGGAGGGAGCTGTGTTTGACACAGCGTGCCAGACACAGTGAGACTTTCACAGACGCTGGCCTGACTCCCTTGCCAGGTGGAGCATCTTTGCTTGGAGCAGCAACTCTCCAAGCATGCACTGCAGACTTCAACACCTCCCAATGAATGTAAAGAACTCAAAGAGCAGAATTACTATCCCCCACTTTCCAACTGAGAAGAAGAAAATCTCAGTTAAGGCTGTAGCTGCACCATGCTCTTAATAATGCCTTAAGGGGCATGAGAAGCCTGAGAGATGTGGGAGAAGAACTCAGACTTCCTGACTCCAACCATGTGAATCAGCTTCAAAAACATCCTCCTCCTCCTCCTCCAAAACTGGGTCACCGATACATAAGAACAACCACTCCTTAGCAGGGCTCATGTTCTCTATATTTTTGTGTTTATCACTGCAGTCCATGAAACTCTCCTTTAGGAAGAAATACTCCACAACCTTGACAAGATGCGTATGTTATTTACGCAACTTCCCTGAAATTACTTTAGCAAGGAAGGGACAGCACCAGTCAAAATACAGCAGGTACATACAGGAGCAGCAATAACAGAACCAGGGACTTACTGCAGAAGACTGTACACACACTTACTTCTATAAAATAGTTGTTAGAGGAATATTGAAATATCCCTATTTTCTTCTCAGAATATGATATACCTACTGAGTGCTAAACAGTTCTTAGGTCACTATAGCAGCGATGACTTAACAGAAAACAAAATCGTATCCGTGTTCAAGGCTGCTCTCTATTACCAATTCTCTTTCAACAAATCAGCTGTGTCACACTCCATGAAATGCATCAAGTGCTGCTAAATCAGAGAGAGGAGAGAGGGTTGTGTGTAAGGATTTCAGACCAAGCAGACACAATGTATGCTAGATTAAAATACTACCCTTTAATGACTACTTTAACCAGGGGCAGCCCTGAGAGCTGGGAATGAAAGATTATCAGCTGGTTTCAGATACAAAGGTGGCACTTGGATAATCAGTCTGTTGAATAACTGGAACTGGTGTGTACTGTGAACAGGAGACCTCTGTGCAGTTGAGTTTTTCAGAACTGGTTTAGGTACTGACAAGAGCACGTTCCCATTGCAGATCATTCTTGCACTTGCAGTAGTTTTTACGTCTGGTTTACAGATCCCCAAAGGCCTGCTGTTCACTGTCTCTGTTAGGTCAACAAAAGGTGAAGAAGGAAACCACATTTGTTATCAATAGGGTCATAGCCGCTGTGCAAGGATCTCCTCTTCCCATGGAAAATTTTAGGGTTTTACAAACCAAAACGGATGAAGGCAGCTGTGAGGGAAGCAACAACTTCACCTCTGTCACCTGTGAATATGAAGTCAAACCTGAAAGGCCATCCAAGTGTAAATTACTGAATTAGTAAGAAGCTGAGCTATCCAGGATCTCATGTCGCATTAGAAATACAGAATCTGAATCATGGACTCTGCAATACCGACAGTTCTCACCACCTCCTCAGTGCTCATACCAGCTCATTCCTTACTATAATTTATTTACAAGAAATTAAATTGTTGAGAAACTAAACATAGCATAAACATGACATACATTAAGTATTTCAAGAAGCATTCTCCAGCACTACTTATCATGTCCATGCATTTTACCTGTAGAGCAGTGAATCCCTTAGACACTGTAATAGTCACACAATTTCCATTAACAAATTTTTCCTTTTCTTTTTAATGCACCATTAACCCTGCAGTTCCCAGGACACCACATCCAATCTCAATCTGATGAACAAGTACAGAACAAGGAGTGCAGTAACCCAACTAAGCTTCTGAATTCCCAATAGGGAATGCTCTAATCTCATCGCTTTTGGAGAAAATATAAGCAGGTCTTGAGTTCCCAAGAACAATATTAACAAAGCTCTGTGCTGTACATAGAGAACTGAAACAACACATAGCAGAGCCTACAAAAAAGCTATAGATATCCTGCTAATGACCATCTCACTACACTCGCACTGTTATTAGGCAAAAAAAAAACAACAGGCACCTCCTGGGGATGAGTCAGAGTCTCTTGGAATCACCTTCTGCTACAGGAGGAGGTGGGAAAATGTGCTTAAAGTGGCAGTGCTTTGTCTGACCTGTCTTACCTTCCACAATAATTTGGACAGGTCTACTTAATTTTATGTGAGAGCCAGTTCTCATGTCTGCAGCAGTGATTTCCTCTCGATTCTGTGTCTCTCAGCACTACAGAATGACACAAACGGAAAGTGCCCTTTCCTTCCCTCCAACAGGAACTCTCCTGCAGAGCCTGGAACCACCCTGCACCTCCTCCACTGCTGGTCTCCCTCATTGTTTAACATCTGACTGTTTGTACTGGGAGGGAGCGCTGCTATTTAAATAGGGCTGAACGAAGTATATGCCATACCTCCGTGGAAGGGAGATGGTGAGGCATGGAGAAGGAGAGGGCAACTGCAGTGAAATATCAGAGTAAATACTGGAGAAAAATGTCAGTTGACTGGGAAATGCATAATGGAGAGGACACAGAATACCAGTTAGAACCTAAATTACTTTTGTAAGTTCTTTTACTATGCAAAAGGATACAGTGCAAAGGACACTATGCAAAGGAAAGTGTCTCTTTCTCTTTGGTTTAAGAAAAAAAACCCACAAGTATTTAGCTAAAATCACAAAGGCATTGTGCTCATGGAGAATTAAGTAGTATGAAACCAGCAAACTTTTTGTTTCAATACAACACTTATTAGTCTAGCAAGTTACTTTTTCAAGAAATATGTCCTTATCATCATCTCCACAGACACACTTTGAAAAACAGAACAGAAAACAGCCCTACAATTAGGCACTGTGAAACTGGCAAACCCTTTCATCTGGGTGGCTCCTGAAAGGCTGGAGAATTCCAAGGAATTGCAATAGTTCCCCCAGGGATCCCAGTGCACACAGCTCTGAAGAGATGCCTTCCAGAGAAGCCCTGTTTATCAGAAGCTAATGCATCACACACTGCTCTTCTGTCTCAGTGTGTTTTGGAAAACCCTAGTCCTCCAATAACATTTTCTATTCCAATAGGATGAGTCAGCCCTCAACAAGACACACTCACTTGTTTCCTCTGCATGCTCTGACACAGGGCTCACGTGTGGGCAAAGAAAAAGAGGTACCTGCCCTCCCTGCTACTGCTTGAGAGACGACGTGGGGGCTCCCACAACACACCAGACTATCTAGATGTGTCTCTGGGTGATGCAATTTTGGAAAAACCCAGTTACTTACACAGACGGCACCTAGTGATGCACATCTGAAGGTGAAAAGGAATAGAAGTGCTTCCCAGGCTGCAGGAGAAATCAGCTTTCTGGATTTCCTCTGCCTGTCTACTTGGCCTTACTTATATTCCCAGACCATAAAGAAGCCACAATGCTACTGAGAAAAATTGTGTAGCACACAATCCATCAACCGGAGATGGCTTATACACTTAAGAGTTACACATTAAGTGAAAAAGCCACCTCCCAAAAAAGCATCTTTGCATACTAGATTAGGTTGACTTTCCCCCATGCCCCTTCCAGTTTCATATCAAAAATCTGTTTTAAAATAATTCCAGCCTTTTAGATAAGCTGAACTTTCAGTTTGTGTCAGCACAAAGCCTCCAAGTTTCACTCCCACCCTTGGCAACTATGTTTTGGTTTTCAAGCTCAATCACATTGCCAGGTCTGCTTTCCTGTGCACAATTCTCCAGCAACATCCTTGTCCTCTGTCAAGATTTTTGTATTAATTTATTTACTATTTCTAAAGGAAATACATCATTTCTAGAAAACCTTAAATATTGCGAATACAACTTTGGAGACTGAGTTTTCCATTCAGGGAGGAAAGGGTGGGAGAAGTGCACCCGTTCACAGTTTTGACCTCAACAAACAGTTATTATTAGCCTAAGAAATTTCCACCAAGGAAATCCGAATGGTCTTCAGTGAACTGCTTGCCCAAAGTTAAGCCAGCCACAGATTTTCCAACAAAAAAACAACAGCAAGCCAACACTACTGAAGTACGTTGGCATTTAATGGTTAATATAAATTCAAGCTATCATGGACTTACAACCACCAGCGAGTGTTATGATGTGGACTCTAAACACTGATGAAAACATTAGTTGCTTCCCCTCACTGGCGTTTTGGTTTCAGCAGAATACAAAAGCTTCCAAATTAGGTGTATGTTTGAACTCTACACCCGAACACACATCCTGAGTTTTGCCCACTCCTGCTTGCATCAGCTTTACTCAAAGCAGGAATGGAAAAAAGGGATAAGTGTTCCTGCCCTCCTCTGTGTAATTAAAATCCACAAATGCCACCACGTCACTGTATGACACCATTGCTGCACAGCTCACAACCTGAAGAGTGACCTAGGAATTGCCTTGGCTACATGTCGCTACAGCACTAACAGAATCACATGGCACTGTTATGTTGAAAAATCTGGTTTACCAGCAAAACAGCCAGAGCAGAATGAGTATGAAAGGCTGAGCATCAAGAATAATTAGCGTTGGTTTCCTACTTACACCTTTCCAGATACCTTTTACAGAAGAATGTTTTTTATAGAGATTGTTTATAAAGCATTTCCCCAGAGACAAAGAAGTAACTTAAATAAATATGAAGTCTCTTAAAATAAGGCACAGTATCCATGTTAATCTCTGCAAAAGGCTCAATTGCTCAGCAAGCTTCAACTAGATGTTATCATGTCATTTTAGGGAAGTATTATTATTGGAAAGGAAATACAAAACTTGCAAAATAAAGTAGCTTCTGTCTTTTTCTCTCTCCTGCATCCTGCTGAGAAATAACTTTTTACTTTCTGTTTCTGAAAAATATATAATTTAAAAATATTGATCTTTGAATATCAAATCAAGTTCTGTTCTTGGTTTTTTTTGCAACAAATTACTAGATCTTACTGGAAATGATAAAACAGAAACCAAAACCAAATTCGAACCTGTAAACAGCATAGCAGATGATTTCCAAATACTCCAGCGTTCCCAAGACTTTTGGATAACTAAATGCAACTCAAAAGTTCAGAGAACAATGGAGGAAAATGCTTCACTGCTTCAGATTTAAGTTCAGAACCTTAACCTCAAATCTTTTTCTTTGGAAAGCAAAAAAAAAACCAAAAAAACAAAAACCAAAAAAACACGCACTCAGATCCAAAGTACCAATAAAAAGTTTCAGTTTGACCCACATCCTAACACCTCCGCAGCCCATCCGAATAATTTTCTGACAGTACCACTCTCAAAGCACAGATCAAAGGCTTTACTGTTCATTTGGAGCCATTTGGGTGATGCAAGCATTATGCATGAAGAAGCAGCATCGTATTTTCAAAGGTGCAGCTGCCTATGAGCATATCTAGTGCATATCAGAGCATTTACGAGCTCAGCCACAAACACCAGTGCCAGACAAACCACACCTCTGAAATTCTTGTCTTGTCTCCCATTTTCTTTTTATCTCATCTAAGCTTACTGTCTCTACATGCCCACTTACAAGGAAGATATACCTAGTCATCAGCCCCTCTATTCTTTTATTTTTATTAATATTTTTATGCCTTTTTTTTTTGTTTCTTTCCAGCATATCATTCATTTGGGAGGTTGTGACACAGAGCTGAAAACACCATGTTCCAGCCTGATGCTGTGACCTCCTGCAAGACTCAGCAATGCAGCAGCAATGCCTCAGTGGCAGCAGATACATTGTGATTGTCACTGAATTCTAACAGCACTTCATGGCCCTCACAGCTAATCCTGGCAGTAATCTAGCATTAGATTAAATACATCCGGCTCTAAATATACAGCTGCACACAAGACTCAACAACATTGCAGAGAGAGAACTGTCTTCAGGATGAATACAAGCCCTGGACTTTCAAGAACAAAGGCTTCATCATGAAGAATCAAATGGTTATTTCAGTGTCTGCACTAGGTTTTACTCGTGAAGAAAGGGAAACACAACTCTGTCTTTCAGTAACCAAGAGCACTATGGGCAAGGCATTAGGAAAACTGTTGGTGCCGTGAATTTAAAAGCCCAGGTACTACAGATACATTTTGAGACAAGCAATCAGTGGTTGCAACAACCTTCATCACATGAGTAAAGAACTGAGATTTAACCCCTAAACCTGTCATTTATTCCCTCACACACTCATGAACAGAATGAAAAGATTGTGAGCTGCAAATTACAAGTCAATGGCAAACTTGTTGGATGAGGTTTTGAAGACGTTAGACTAGACAATCACAATGTTTCTTCTCAGGCGTTAAAAACTACGGTCCCTGACTAATGCTGCACCCAGTCAGTTTTCCTTGCAGGAAAAAATCATCCTAGAACAAAGAAGAATGGCAACTGTATTGTCCTTGCTGAGAACGGAGTAGCACAGGCTTGCAACATTGCCATGACAAATAAACAGAGCTATTGACAAGGCACGTTATGAGAACTGTCCATCAACCTTACAAAAGCATAAATAGCTGTGGCAGACCATTAAAATGTTGGATGAGAAGAGCTGAAGATGACACTTCTGGTGCCAAAATATGTTTAAGGCATACAGACACACATAAAAATGCATCCATTTCACTAGTTGCTGCAGGATGAATACAACCCTTGACTCTACTGGTCCTCTTAACAGCATTCAAACCTGCTCTAAGTATCTGCAGATCACAGGTGCTGAAGGTCTAGGCAGAAAAATGAAAAATGAAATGACCAAAGCTGTATGGAATTTACTTTTTTCCTAATAATCCACATCACACAATTGGTTTCCACGACATCTAATTAAAATACCTTCAAAATGACAGTTCTACAGGAATCTAGGATATAAGTTATCAGACCATTCTCAGAAATTACTCCAGCCCCGTCAGACACAGATGATCAGCAGCTTCTCTGCCATTATACTTGAAGTTTGGACTCCTTCAAATCTCAGTCATCTAATTAAAAATTTTAATCAATTAATGACATTTATTAATATGGACTGACATTATCTGGAGACACAGAGCAGCAGCTGAGCCATCAGCACAGCTTTAAGAAGGCTGAGACTGAACCAGGCTGAGATGCTCTATGACACTTTTGTCTTGACCTATAATCAAGTCTAATGCTCTCCACAAAGGAAAGCATCAAAGGTGTGAATTCAGACTACAGACAGAATTCAAGAGGCTAAAAGATGTCCCTCTGAGTTATGTAAATACTAAAGTAAATCTAGTACAGCCATATGCAACTGCATTATGGAAAATAAGAAGTACGCACTCCTGCATCTCTTCCTTTTTCTTCTGAATGGCCCCAAAACGCTCTAGGGACATCATTTAAAACATACATGAAACCTGAGAATTTTATAAATCTTAGTCTTTGCTTCCACAATTCCCATGGGCAATCAAATCAAGCCCAGGAAAATCCAGCTCCCAGTGAACCAAACTCTAAGACTCATATCAGGTGTTCTGGTTTCTGCACTGCATTCCAGTCCTGGCATTTCAGCATGACACCAGGGCCAAACCCAGACAGTTCAGTGCCCAGAAAACAGACATTCATGTGGCAAAAGCTGCACTTCTGATCTAACTGGCTCATCTGGCCAGGCTCGTGCACATCATGACATTCGGTGTCACCCAGGCACAGGTTCCTCTCTGTTGATGTTTTGATCCTAACAGAAAAAGCTTTGAGAATGCAGGATTACAAAGTTTCAGTTTTTGTTTGCTTTTTAGTATTAATTAGTGCTGTATAACACACTAGGGATCCAAAGCTAATGGCAATCACAGCTGAGGGGACATAGCCGCTCTGCTGCTCTCACCAAAGCTCTGCAGTTCTCAAAATACGAAACCTTATTAAGTGAACCTGTCAGTTTTCACAAGTCTCTTCTTTCACTACTATTTCTCTGAAACCATATTTAGAGATGAGTTTACCACCAACCATCAAAAATGGTAAAAGCAGAGGTTGAAAAATGTGCAAGCCCCCCACCCCCCAATTAAATAGAAAAATTGCAATGTTGTTCATTTTTTTCCTAGAAAAATCTCTAGCAAACAGAACAGTAAATTTGCAAACCCAGTGAGACTGATCAGAAATTACATCTCAGATATTGGCAAGAGTTCATTAAAACATGCAACAATATCTCTACTACAGGAAGAAAGAAATCTAGGACAACTTTCTACAGCCGCTGTTCAAATATAAGCCTTAAATTTCTGAATAGGGTAAGAAGACTGAAAAACTGAAAGCACTGATCTGGCAAATGTAATGGCAGGTCTTTTATGCTCTCCTTTTACAACACTGCACTTCATAATTTGTGCATAACTCATATTTACAGAAACCTAAAAGTAAAACCACCATATGGTGAGAAGGAGCAGAATTGAAAATGGTTCCTTTCTCAGTGTTTTAATCCCCTTTCTGTGAAAACAATGTGTTTCTATAATGCTAAATAAGAAATTATGTGTCTGCAGAATCAGGCTCCTTTTTCAATTATGAGCTCATTATTTGAATACTGAAAACAGAAAAACCCGAGTCATCTTTCCTGCTCCACTCAAATTCTTTGTAACTTATTCCCAAAGAACAAATGAGATTTCTCATGCCAATTGTATTCCAACACAATCAAGATTTACTCCTTCTAGCTCAAAACCTGTAATACTCTTTCATTTTAGGGACTATTAGAAATTAGAGGATGCCAATATTTTATCTGGCAGTCAAGAAAGCCTTTGAAGTTTGATGTCTACAATGTCAAAAGACAAGTAACGACAGAACATAATTTGTGCAAATGAGCAACTATTTAAAAATCAGCATGGAAATTTCAGCAACACCCAGGCAGGATCTGGGCTCTCTGAATGCATTCCAGTAAATGCTTCCGCTTCTAACCAGAATGTGCCTGTACACAAGGGTGTGAGTTTGAGATAGTGACCTTAAATATGCACAAGGGGAGTTTAACATCCACTCTCTGCATGCTTAAAAAGAACAAGGAGAAAAGCACAGCATTCTTTTCAGATTTTGCTGTACATTTCTGGACACCCTTTCTGAACACTTGCCTCTCAAGCTCAGGTTTGCTGTGCTTGGCAATCTTTTTTGTGTCTTTTGCAACACTGCACACACACAAATTGCCTGTGGTTTCATGCTTTGCTTCCCATTTAAAACTAACACTTAAACAGTAGCTTTATTTTTGTTAAATAAAAGCTTTTTTTTTTCTGAATTCTGACTTCTATTTCTCTTTTTCAGCCTGAGGGAAAAACTATTTTTTTTACAACTGACACAAATCATTCTTAGGAGTAGTATTTTGTCTTTACTACTTTGATTCACTAACTTTCATTCATGTTATTCCTCAGCTTTTTGTGCTGTCACAAAAGCAATGACAGCAGGCAGCATAATGTTAATTTTTGGACTGTAAGCTCTGGCGATACATATATGCCAGAGACTCTAACACAAAGAAAAAAGCTGAGATAAAGAACACATAAAGAAGAACATATAACATAACAAAATACATAAAAATACATAAACAAAAAGAACCACTTTTCTCCAATTCTTACACTGAAATGGATTAAAAAAAAAAAAAAAAAAAAAAAAAGTCAGATAATTTCTATGTATGGCTGCAATCCATCTCCTCCTGAAGGCAAGATGGGTTTTTTTCATTATCCACTGAATATCAGACAAAGCCTGGACAACAGATGATGCCTATGTGGCTGACACTATGGTTGAGGTCAAGAGAGCCTCTGTGTTTGGGGTGTTTACAGCAGCTGACTCTGTTCATTCAGCTTTTGACTTTCTCAGCAAGCTCAGGAGCCAGTGAGCAGGTACCACTGCACAGAGAGAGCCTCCAGGAGAGGAGAGAGCTGCCACAGCACAGCCTTGGTAACAGCCAGGAACTCTGGCCACCACTCAGCCTCAGAGGTGAGTGCCTCTCTGGGGAGAAATCCCGTATGTTTCACACGCCCCCCAAGTCTCCACATTCCAGCAATATCAGCTCCTTGGCCAACAAAGCAGCCAAGAGTGGAGGGAGACTTGTATTTACTACTCCGTATCAGCGCTGTGATGCGCGACTTTCAAAGCCGTTTCTCCGCAGTGACGTGCTCTGCCTTCCCACTGAAGATTATGAAACCACTTTCAACCCCAGAGCTTCCTCCCTCACACGGCCTTCCAGGCCTGGCTAGGGGAGAGCTGAACCCTGCCGTGAGCACTCCCTAATTGCTTCAGCAGAAGCTGAAAGACGTCAGCAACCGGACTTTCTGCTCCTTATTCCCGGAGAAGGCAGAGAAAAACCTGCAGAGAGCAAGCCTCCAACTGCAGATTTGGTATTAAATGCCTGGTCTTTGGCCAGCCAAGCAGAGGAGATAAAGGCTGACCCTGAGTGCTCCAAGCTGTGCTCCCTGACCAGGGCTCAGCGAGGGTGACTCTAGCAAGCGCCACGGCAGTGAACACACGGTGAGAGTACTACTGTAATCTCACTAACATCTGCGGCTAAACTTGTCCCAGGGAGGGAGGCACACCTTCCAAACAATCAAAACTGAAAAATCAGAACTGTTTTAATTGCTCGACAAGGGAGAGGAGCTCATCAGATGCTAAGCTGACCAGCACGTTACTGCACTTCTGGCAGCTGATTTTGACAGGCTGCTTTGATCTTTAAGGCTCTTGACGGTTTCTAGATTTCACACACCTGCCTTTAGGCTGTACCTTAGGCCTGGTAATGTATCATTGTCCACCTGCAGAATTTCTTGCTTAGCTCATTTTGAAATATCTCAGACTCAGAATCTGCCTTCTGTCTTCAAATAGTTACTCCATTCTTGGCCAAAGGAAACCAAGTATGTCAAATACAAAAAAAGAATGACCCAAATCCATTTGCCGCCACAGAGCGTTAGCTGCTTCACTTCATTTTGTATAGAGCAGCGAAAAAGGCACAGCCCTAAACTTGAAGAATCTGTCAAACTAAAATCATCTCACACATAAGATGCTTTATCCCAAAGTAGTATGCAACAGCTGAGCTTAGTTTACTTTCTTGAACTGCTTAAATTAACTTGGCAAAAGCAAGGACAGTGCCACTCACAATGTGGTATGGTACAAGCTTACACTGTGTGCCAGTTTTATAAAGCAGCCGTCCAGCCTGCAACTTCCACATCCTTGCAGACACAACCAGCCTTACATTTCTCGACTAACATTGTCTCCTCAGCAGCAAAGAGAACATTTCCTAATAAATCACAAGGGCTCCTGGGATCGGCTCTCTCCAAGACAGTGGGATGCTGTCACAGCACAGCCAGGGTAGTAAAGTGCAGGTACCAGCAGTATCCTGAACATAGGGCAGCCAGCTCACACACAGCCTGCACACCACTACTGCCAATATTCCTGTAGGCCACTTATGCCAGCAAGCAGAACCCCTTGTTTAGACCAGTTTTAAATGCAAACCAGTTTAAACAATGCTAACAGTTCATTTAACTCAACAGCAATCTGTCCACAAATGGTACTAGTGTTGGTTTCTGATGAAGTCCTGGGACCATACAAGATGCACATCCCAAGCACCAACATGCCCAGTAATACTGACTGTGGGTGCTTCACACAGTGCAAGAATGAAGGATGTACACTGTGAATTACATCAAGTAATGGATAAATATAGGAAGAACATGCCCCATAGGCCAGGGGACAGCGTTTACTCTCCTGCTCTTGATTTGAAAGTTCTTGTTATGAATACAACACTGGGGCTTTGCGAAGTGACAGCCGGTTATCAGTGAACAGCAGAAAAGCAATGTCATTCAGCCTCAAAATCTCTTTGTCTATCCCACTTAATTTCTTTATTCTAAAATCTTGGAACACGGCAAATAGCTTTCTTCTGTAGGAAAGAGCCTGGTAAAAACCACTGTCCAGTGCAACCACGCAAACTGATATGAGCAAAGTCAGAATGAAGGCCAAAGGAAAAATTGGATCAGGAGTGCTGAAGAACCTCTGACCTCACACACTGTCCCCAGTGAGCAAAGGCTAGGATGTGTAGTGGTGAGAGTCGTTATTGTTGATACTCCCGCTCTGTAGATAAACAGAAACCTCTGATTCTGGAAGCAGATAAGCAAATATCTTTCATCAGGGCTAAAACAGATATATTTCAGAGCAATGTGCAACTGCCACTGATCCCTATCAGAAAGTTACCTTTTGATTTCAATTTCAGAAAAAATATCAGCTTACACGTTGCAAAACGGTAAAAACCACCCTCCACTTAGACAAGCAAAGCCTTGGCTAACTGTATGCGGGATTATTTACCTACGTCACAGATCTGTATGACAGCAAAACCACCATTTCACCAATCAATTTTGGAAAAAAAGAGGCCAAAAATGAAATGCAACATGATTCTGTGTTTTCCTACCATCCTACTGCCAGTCCTAGAGAAAATGGGAGGTCTCACAGGCATCAAAGGAAATATAAAATCCAACAGAAAACACAAACCTAACTTACATGCAACAGCAATCTCTAGAACTACAAATTATAACAAGATCTGAAGGGCTTAGAAGGAAATTATATACAACATCCATTCAGTTAGGATAAGAAATGGGAAAAAAAAATCTTCTAGAAAAAGATGGGTATGCAGTTACACTGCGTGTAGAGCAAGCAGTCAGCACTGGTGGGCACTTCTACAAAGAGAAAGGACTATGTATTGATTCCGAAACCCTTGCTTCCCCTTGGTGTTCAGTCGCTGTCAGGCTCGGTATTTGCTTTGTTTCTCTGTGTTCCAGGTTCCCCATCTCCTAATATGAAAGAATTTTCTTTGCAAGGCACTTGGAGATCCATAGATGAAAGGCATCGTAGCAGAACTAGGTCAGACAATGCTGATGTATACCATTAACTTTGCAAGTTACATGGCTGGAAAGTGTAATTAAAACCCTACATCACTTTTCTCAAAGGTTCAAAATAAGACAAGGTGGGTTTGATTCCAAAATATAAGATACACATTTGCACTTTCATTTACAGATCTGTGTAACGGCTTTTTAAAGTAAATGCTGCATTTTAGAATAAAGCAGAGGACAAATCCAGGGATTAGCTAGAAACCACGTCATTTCCTATGACCTATCTATTACTTTACCAAAACCTTTTAAAAAAAACCACCACACACACGGACACAAACTTCCTGTACTCTAACCACTGAATGAGCAAGCACAGTTACACTTCAAGAGATCCTCTGAGTAGCTGTACTATTGCACAAGCCACTGCACACAACACCCAAAACCTAAATCCCAAGCTGTCGGTTTCTTCCACTGCTACCTTGCTGTAAATCTAAAAATATGGTTGCATGTACCAGTTAGACTGGGGCAAATGCTTTCTCTTGAAAGGTATACACAAACTATTGGCTTTACAGTGGTGCGTAGTGTAATGAAACATACACATTTCTTCTTTTCTCTCCTTACAGAACCAAATCCCACAGGTTTCCCTGATTTCAATTACTAGTAGACACAGCACGAAAACCACCATCACAGTTGGCAGCAGCTGGCACCTTTTCAAAGAGCCTCTGTGGAGAAACCCAGAAATGACTGGCACGGGATCTCTTAGAGGTGGTCTCACCACAAGGGCAGAGCACTGCAAGGAAACCTTTTTTCCAGCCCTCTGCCCTCACTGCACGCTGATGACCTCACTCGGCAAGGCTGCCCGCGGAGCGCCTCCGCCAGCCGTAATTCCAGCCAGAGGAACATACCAGCCACTCATAACCAAAATTATCAGGCTCCATCTCCAACACAGCAGCCAACACCGCCTTTGAAGTGGAAACCGAAGCCCAGGACTTTTTGACTGTGTGATGAGGGTGCGGATAAACAGAGACAGCCTTGGTTTCCTGGAAGAGGGGACAGGAATGAGGGAAGCAATGCATGGCTGGGGAGGCCTGATGTTTGATTCAGCACAGCTTCAGGTCTCCTCTTCTTGCATACCTTTGCACACAGGGAGCTGATGTGTTTACTGAGAGCTCTGGTTGCTCGCTGGAGGTATGACGGGGACTGGCAGCTCCTGTTCAGGAAGTGGCCAAGAAATGTGGCCGCGCATAGAGGCAACTGTTCCTTCACCCACGCTTCTGCAGAAGAGATGGTTGCCCCATCTGTTCACCCCCCCCAGCTCCCCAGATTCCAGAAGGACAGGACACAACAAATGGAGCAGAAACTGATGTTACTATCTTTCTTTTTGTAAAGCTGGTAGTAGAACTTGAGGCATAGTACAAACTGTGTTCCTAAACAACAATTTAAAACACAAAGAAGGTAAGTAAATCTCAGTGAATGCTCCCAGAAGTTACTAATTCCAGTAGGCTGAATTTACTGGGTGAAATACACACACCAAACTGTGAAGCAATAGCCAGCCAGAGCTCTTTCATCACATCTGTTTCACAGACAAAACCATAGGTAAGGGACATTTTACAGATGGGCAATGTGATGAAAACATAGGAAAAGGACACAGGTAATTGCATTATGTTTCCTTCTACCCAAAGGGTCAATGCTAGTCTGGATGATCTCCAGCTGTATCAGGATGATATACTCAAAATGAAAAGGCAATGCAAAAGGCTCTACTGGAGCCCTAAATGTTAAGGGTCTTTTTTCTCCTCTATCTCAAATATGTCAGCTGTCACTGGAATTTATTGGTTAAATGGCAGCAGAGACCATTTAAGTAAGAAGAAGCAACATAACCACAAGGGAATTTATTTTATGATTTGCAATGAGGTGCAAATCCTGCCAATCACTTTAAACAATCAAATCAAACCTCATTTCACCTCCCTAGAAGGATAAAGAGAATATAAATCTAGAAGAAATTGAAAAGGCCTGTTTCACTTCTGACCAGCATAAACTTTCCTGGTAGCAACTCTAATGGGTTATGGTATCATCCCTACTCTTTTTCCAGGAAAACTAAGGCATGAAATTATCATCTCTTCTTACACAGCAAACCAGTAAGAAGGTAAAAAAAATGGCTTGCCCACAGGTCCCCAAGACGGCCGAAAAGCTTCTTCCAAAACGTTTTTTCCTCAAGAGCCCAGATGTCCAGTGCCATTTGGGACACAACAGGATCCAGTGGCCTTTGCAGAAGGCTCAGGTCTACTAGAGATTGCTGTATCTGTCAGCCGGTGTATGCCCTAGATATCCTTAAGTATATAAATGGCCCCTCAGTCTTACCTGCAGGTAACTGAATCACATCCTTTGTAACGACTGTTCCACAAAAAGTTCTGCAACTGAGTAAGACTGCACTTCACTCTTTTCCCCTCCCTATTTCAACACCATTAAACTCTAAAGAACATTAAACTAAAATGAAAGTGACAGAACAAGGCTTTCCCCAAAGGGCTGGCATTGGGAAATGGAAAACAACCTGTTTGAGATGCAGTCATATACACTAGCTGCACAAGCCACCACTGAAATTCTCCTTTTGTGTCTTTGGCATCTGTCAGAGAACAAAATAGGGAAAATAAAAAAGCTTGGTCTTTAAAGGACAGAGCACTCTCCCAAGACTGTTTATGGCCTGTCTCTTGTTAAAATGTTTATTTGTATTGATATATTTAGACAGGTTTTAAATGCAAAGGCTCCCTTCCTCATGCCGATCTTTCATGGAGACCGCTGGTTACATCTGCTAGTATTTATATGAGAAAGAACAACAAAAAATTTGCAGCTCTTGCAAACAAGGGTAACCCACACATTATCATGTGTGTGACTGTGGTGCACTTCCACATTCCTTGTGGAGGAGATGAAAGGGCACCAGGCTGCTGAAAGCACCATGCCAGACGAGCTACTCTGAAGAGCACCAACGTCAAGAAGTCTCTGCTGTTCCAGCAGCTTCCCCGAGTGCTGGAGCCTGTGGTGCAGCCCACTGTGGCTTGGTGCCAGGAGCCAGCAGGCAATAAAGGTGGTAGCCTGCTTCACACACAGGCAAACCAGGGCTCTCTCCTAATGTCTGCCTCTGATTCAGTGCAGGGCAAGGCAAGGGACACATTGATCTGCTGCCATTTACACCAGCAACTGGCTGACCTCGACAGAGGCATGGCGTCAACGGGGTATCAGGGAAGGCTGCAGGAATCCTGTGGTCACACCCTGATTAATTACTTAAGAAAGCTACCTGATGTCATAAACATTGATTTTAATTCAAGGAAAAGGATATATCAGTAAAAGGCTTCTTGCATTCATGTAAATCCTCACAGCAGAGCCTACACCCAGGACTCCTGTCTCTGCCAGACCTTTACTGCTGTACTAAAAAGACAAGTCTGGAAAGCAAAATTACAAAACTGGGAAGCACCAGCACATGAGCCTACAGCTGCAGCGAGGAACCAGCTGACCATCCCCACTCACATCTGAACTAGTAGATTCAATGGTAAACACAACAAAGATGGGCACTTCCCTACTGTCCAATTCTGATCTACAAATATCAGTCACCAATAAGGTTATCCCAAAGAAATCGTTGTGTCTGAGAAAGGAGTAGAAAAAACAGGGTGCAAAGACCTTTTCTCCTCTGAGTCAGAATGAAAAAGGTGAGCCTGTATGCAGAACTGAAAAGCAGATGCACCAAATGCAAAACCTGCACCAAGGCTGGTTGCTGAGGAACACTGGAATCACTCATAAAGTGGCTATTCCAACAAAGGGGCTCCAAAGTGTGGTCACTGTATATTTACACAGTTGCTTTATCTGCTGTAGCTAGCACAGTGTGTTTGCTTCTGTTTTTAAAATTACGAAGTACCCGCAGAGACGAGCACTGGAGCGAAGATAAATTAAATAAATAAATAGAAACCTCAATAAAAGACTCACCAAGAAGGAGTCTTCTCCACTTCACCTATGAAAAGAGTGAACTGTCAAATCCTACTGATCCTCTAAGAAATGACCAATCCTCCCAGCAAAGATTCAGGCCTGAGACATGGGTGACACACTTTTACATCTAGCTCTACGTTTCTGGGATGCTTGTGTTACGAATTGCTGCTGTCTCAAGAGGTCAGCGCCAAGATGAGAGAAATGATCTGAAGGTCAGCACTGTCGGTGGGCAAACAAAGGCGGAGGGACCCAGACCAGGAGGCAGAGATATGTCTCAGGGTTCCCACTCATGCACAGCTGCTGCTTCTAACAAAAATCAACTGCTGCATGATTGGAAACGGCCACGTGCCTGGTCTGAGGGCCAGCCGGTAAATGCACAGCATGGGTGTTATTTCCTGTCCAACTTGTGGTAAAAGTTGTTGATTGGAGATTGTTTGTGTTGTTGTCCTTGCTGTCAGCCTCTAACGAAATGTTTACTAAGTTTTCTGTGCAAAAGATAAAAGAGTTCAAATTCCGTGCATCAAAAATCCCAGTAAGAACCACAAAGTGTTGACAAAGAACAATCAAATAAGCAACAAGTGTGACAGATTAGACATTTCAAGACATCAGATTTTTAAGGCCTGCAAATAACCAAAACCTCGTCACAACTCCTAAATTAACTTCTGTCAGAAAAACTACCTTTACCCTGTTAAAGAAGAACAGGGGGATAAAAGGGAAGTAGAGAAGAATAAGGAAACTACCTCAGGGTAAACAGCCAGTTAAACTGAGTACCTTGTACATTCAATCTTGTAAAATAAGGACTAAAGAGTCAAAAAGAAAGTGACTCATTTGTATTTTACGCACAGAGCCAGGTTCCACTCTGATCTATCAAAAACTTGAGATATGACCAAGCTTCTTGCAGACAAACATTTTTGGAATTTCCCACTACTTCTTGGTGACTAGACACTCGTGCTCATTTCAGCCAACAGGACCCAGCCATCCACAATACAGACTTCTGAAATCCCCATCACAGTGGCTCCTCTGAAAACAACTCACAAGTATCCTAACCCAGTCATCCAACCAGCCTGTCGTTTTCAGTGCTTATCTTCCATAGTATCAGTTTCCCCTCAATTAAACCAGGCTATTAAAGCTTAACTGTAAAAGGATCTATTCATTAAAGTTTTGTCACATCCTTGGATGAAAATGCCCAAAACAGATGTGAAGAGTTACAAGATTTGCATTCACAACCGAACCAAAAATGAACATAAACAATTATGGTACATTTGCACACAGCATGGGAGATCCCCCCTCCTCCCATCTCCTTTCATGCTCCAGTGCTCGCCTTTCAGAGGATGGCAGCTGTTAGCAAAACAATGGAGGCATAGAGCATACACGAATATTTACACCAAGAACAGAAGATTAGACCTCAGCAAGCAATTTTCTCTCCTATTTACACAGGCCAAGTACTCATGTATATATATACTCACATATATATATGTACAAATATATATACACAAAGGATTCTGAAAGAAGAGAGGATCTTCTGCACGATTTGCATCCTTGCAATCATAAAAGCACAGATTACTCTTAGTCAAATATTGTTAGAAATGACTAGATGTTCAAGTTCCACACCAAACAGTAAAATGACTACAGCCTCCACCCAACTCCTGTACTGGTAAAGCATGTCATAATAAAGGCCACACACCCTAGGTGTGTGGGAAACAGTGGATTATTCTTCTCAAACTTATTTCTACTACATTTCATCCAGAGTCAATGTTCAGAACTGGATAAAAGTTAGTGGAAATGGTATAAATATGGACATTTTTTTTGAACCAGAAGCATACAAAGTATAATACATAAAAATCACCACTAGAGACTTACGTGAAAATAAACTATTAAATAAATCTAATTTTGTAATGACATGTCATGACAATTTGTTATACTTCAAAGGACTCAAATTCAGTATGTTCCCAACTATCACGAAGTATTTTTTTCCTCCCACAGCAAATGTACTTTACTACCATTGCATTTGCTGGAAAATACGCCTACTTTTAAAATGCTAACACTTTCTTTTAATGACCAACAAAAGTTACAATCCCCAAATTTCCTGATAAACTTGAGCAAATTACGTCTTTGGCAACTGTAGAGAACACCATGCATTTCTGTTCATGCCCTTCAGCCTTCCCTACTCCTTGCCTGGTGCTTTGCACATTATTCACATCAGCATTTGCTGGAGTCAAACAATCCACACATCAAAACAGAGGTATCAGTAAGTGGTTTCTGTGCAATCTTTGTGCCAATCCAACAACCTTCCCTAGCCATAGACACACAGTGCAATGGCTAAATTCATCTCCATCTGCCCTGAACTGGTTAATGGTGTGTGACATGGAGGGAGCAGAGCAGGAGGAAGGGACTGGACTAGGAGAGATGGAGTATTTTGAATGCAGCTGACTGAGGAGTTTAACAGTCCCAGTACATGAGTTTGCTGGGAGATCTATTACGCAGGTTGTGACCTTCATCAGCCTGGACTTTTATCAAAAACCATTTTATGAGAATGTCAGAATGCCACACCACATTGCAGCATTCACATCAAGTCCGTTCTCTTTACCGCTCTCACTCTCTCAAAAGCTGAAACTTCAGACAGTGCTGAAAAGACTGTGAATATGTCTATAGTCCAGCACACACTGGAATACAGAAAACAATTTTTTCACTCATATTTCTAGGGAAAAGTTCCCGGAGTTCCCAGAAGACAGAATCATAGAATCATTTACATTGGAAAAGACCTCCAAGATCATTGAGTAACCCATTAATCCAGCACTGCCAATGCCATCACTAAGCCATGTCCTCAAGTGCCACATCTTTTAAATTCCTCCAGGAATGATGGCTCCACCACTTCCCTGGGCAGTCTCTTCCAGTGCATCCGGTCAAAAACCTTTTCCTAATTTCCAACCCAAACTTCCCCTGGCACAACTTGAGGCCACCTCCTCCAGTCCTAGTGCTTGTCAACTGGGAGATTGACCACCACCTGTCCAACTTACTGAGGGTGTGCTTGATTCCCTCATCCAGATGATGGATAAAAATACTACAGAGAACTGGCCCCAATACTGAGCCCTGGAGAACACCACTAGTGACCAGCCCCAATTGGATTTAGCTTCATTCACCTCTTGCCCTGTATGTGCTGTGTGATGGTACTTGGGATGAGCTGCTCCATGAGCTTCCCTAGCACCACCACCAGGCTGACAACCTGTAGTTTCTTTAATCCTCCTTCTGGTCGTTCTTGTAGATGGGTGGCACAATCAGACATATGTGCTACTGTCTCAGAAAAAGCCCAAAAGGTTTGTTCATGTACCTAGCTCAGGTCAAAGATACAGTAAAGTATTCGCTGCCCAAGCACATTTTCCTGGCGTGCTTAGGCCATGGGTGGTCCTTCAGAAGCAGATTTGTCTATCTCCAGTAATTAACAACTCTTCTGTGCTCCTTTGGTTTTCCACTCATCAGAGAGCCCTACCCAGTGAGGCAGCAGTTCCTGGCAGCCTGTGCTGGCACTGAAAGCAAATAATACAGATGCCAATTTCTCAGCTCAGTGAAAGACGGTGAGAGAGCCAGATAAATTGAGCTGTCTTTCTCTGGCTGTTTCCCTGCAAGTCTCTTACCACCACAGGTCTGCTGCCACCAGGCAAACCATTTCACCTCAGCAGAGCACTTCTAGAAAATAAAAAGCACTTCTCTGTGGAATAAACTTTATAATATTGCCTCATCACAGACACTCAACCAGGGAGAGATCCACCACACATTCCCTTTCCACATGACCGCAGATATTTATACTGGCTGATGAAGAATATTTGGGGCCTAAACTCTGTAAATGTCTGTGGATTCTTCCCAAATGGCTCAGAACAGCCATTTGGGAAATGATCTCCCTTCTCAACATGCTTTTACTGACCAATCATTTACCTATTTATGGTAAAAACCCTTGTGTGGTACATGGCACCAGGCTTGGAAAGGCAATGCAGCATCCATGTCAGCAAGTCAGTGAGCTCAAATATGACATAATTTGTGTCAGACTTGCATATCGGTGAAACTTTGCTGATCTCGGGGTAGGTACTCTCACTAGAGTTTGCAACAATTAGCAATTAGTTTCCAATGAGTGGTGGGAAGCAACTCCTGATGAAGTCAGTTCTGTAACAGTTATCACCACTCCAGAGTGGCAAGTACATTTCTCTTTTGAAAAGAAGTAGAGCTGGTTGGCAATGTGTGGCAATAAGCTTGTTAAGACAAATTCAGATTTAAACCCCAAAATTTTAGCTTTTTATCTAAAAGACTAATACAATATGCCAGGTGGTCCTGGTAAGGCACTTCAGGGAGAATCTACAACTGTCACTATGACTTGTAGCTACAGAGGCTGCCAGAATCTGCTTTTCTCCTCTCCAGCCCAGAGAAAAATCCTTAGCCTGACATGAGCTCAAGGAGATGTTCCCTGGGACACCAGGTCATGGACCCACCTTTACATTTTACTTTCATAACTCAAAGCTTGACAGAACAGCAACCCTGAAAGCAGATCTGACATCAACAAGTTAATCTTCTCTAATTGCAGTGTTGCCTTCAAAATTTAATACATTACCTGATGAAGGGAAAAAACCCCAACAAACCTTCTCACACGCATACAGATTGCACCACACCTTTCCCAGCAGCTGGGAGGAGACCGTGCATTTTAACGTACTTGGTGTTTCAGCGTGCAATTGAAGAGCCCTGTCTATCTGGAGCAGGCTGGTAGGTGGTTTGGCAGTTCCACATCTTTCACTGCTATTTGGGTACCAATGCAGAAGTGACAGAAGAAGGAGCTGAAACCCCCTATTTCAGTTTCCAGTCATCCCTAGTTAAACTTTTTTTTTTTTTCATTTAAGGGGAGAATTCAAGCAAAGCTTTAGATCTGAAAATTCCCAATAATAAACTGTAGTTATCAAAGAACTCTAGTTAATCTATAATCTTTACAGGAACAGCGTGGCAAGAACATACACCTACAATGAAGTTCATACGGCTGAATTTGTCCTAATGCAGCCAGAACTGGATGAACACGAGGTAACCAAAGATCCATCCCTGCCAAAAGCTTAGCACTGAGATTCACTGGGCTATCAAATCAGGTTTATTTTTAAAGAGAATTTGGTACATGGAAAATGAATGTGGTAAGGTCCCCTTCTATAGCTTACGTGAGCCAGCACAAAATCAACCTCTGGCCAAGAAGCCAACTCTGAAGTTCTTTATTTAACCTACAGTCAATGAAAATGGACCGCTTCTCTTGGGCAGAGTTGTGATCTAACCCATTTCTGTATTACCACTGCCCCTTCAGCTGGGCTACTTCAACCATTTGCAGGCCTGGAAGGTAAAGGGGATCAGGGAACTGATCCAGGACAAAAATAATCCCCCCTCCTTTTTTCCAGTGCTGATGAATTTCTTGACCTCTCTCACCAGGCTGCCTGTAAACAGCTGGACCACCCAAGCAAAGTATGGTGTGGGGGTGGGAATGACAGGACAGAAGGCCTGAAGGGCTCCAGCCAGCTCTTACACAGAGACAATTTTTCAGCTGACAGCCTTTGTCATTGCAGCAATGGCCTTTTCCACTAGCTCAGAAACACCTTGAAACGCACATTTTCTTTCCTAAAACTTGATACAGCATGGGCAGCGTGCTCCTTTGCACAGCTGTGAAGAGCTTTGCTTAGGCAGATGATGAAAAGCAAGCTAAAACTGAAACCAGAGTACAGAATCACAAAAGCATTTGGGTTGGAAAATACCTCTTAAGATCATAGAGTCCAACCATAAACCTCCATACAAAATGTGGAAAAGCAGTTGTTTTCCTCTATGGTCAGGCTTGGCTGGGAAAGAGTTTCAAGCAGCAATGACCAGTTTCAGTGCTTTGTCCTTTTCAAACCAAACAACAGCTGAGAACACAGGACCTGTGCTACTCAAGTGATAAAAGATGAGTAAACTCTGTTGAAGTATTGTTGGGTTAGTCAACCCAGTTCAAACCTGGAGCAGCGTGGTGAGATGTAAGAGCCTGCTTAAAACTGCTGTTGGAGCAGCTTATCGCAAAACTAAAAATTTGAGAGGAATCTAAGCCCACACTTGTCCACTTTTTAGAGGCAGCACCGTTCTGGCTCCCACCAGTCAGGTAGCTGTGTACAAAACAGACACATTATCTGGTATTTCATAGAGGCCATTTAGACACTGTTTCAAGTGTAGCCAAGGGAGCTGCACTCCTCATGCTGTAGATGCTTATCTCTGTCCAAACCAAAAACACTGTGTTAAATTTAACTGTTGTTCAAAAGCACATTTTAGCATCCAAACAGGAAACTGGAATAGTTTTGAAACACTTGTCTTACTTGTCTTTTTTAACAGAGAGCAGTTCTCAGCCCCTAGTCGCACAAGTAACATTTCCATAAGCTGCTCAGTGTTCCCATAGACACATATACATGCTGCTCTGTTCACAACTACCCAGAAAATTTAAAGAGTGCAAAAGCAAAGCACATCCAGCAATTGTTTCCATTCAAAATGCCTTTTGTGATCCAAACTTGGGGGTGGTGCACATGGAGGAGATGAGGTTTCCAAATAATGATGTCAAAATAGAGGCCGAATTTGAGAAGCATCAAGCATTCTGTAGTGTTCTTCATCAGTGCCTCCCAAGGGCTCCACTCTAGTGTAAAACTGGATATTTGTGGGAGAATAACAGATTTTGGCCAAGAAGATCACCAGCTTAGCACACTAGAACCACCAGCTAGGACACTTTATCAGTTGTTCTGTATTAGCACATTTGGTTTCAAAAGTCTCTGCACTTGTGTATTTGTATAAAGTCTTTGCATTATTTAACAGAGAACCCTGAATGCACACACGCAACTGTTGCCTGCCAACCTACAATGAACTTGTAGACATGTTGATGTTATCTGTTTAACAGATTAGGTTTGCACTGACAGATGGACAATGCTACTGTTAGATTAATTAAAAATTAATACCATTAATGTTGGATGAGCATGAAACAAATTACCTTTGAGGTAAGATACTTCTAAATATGGGGAAAAGGAAAGCAGTTAATGAAGTTTGAAGATAATAGCTACTAGTGCCTTTAAATATATGTACTTGCAGTTTTTTCTTTTTCTTCCGTTTTTCCTCTGTCAATGCTTTTTCTAGCCCAGACTATTGTATTACCTATTTTATTTGTGTTAACTAACTGCTAGTGTACTTACTTAAATTTATAGAATATAAGGGCAAACCATGTAATTTCAAAGGCCTCTTTCATGGAGTATAATGCACTGGTCAAGATTTAGAGAACTATTAAAAATACATAAGAGCACACCATTTTCTACCATTAGCTTAGCAAAAAGTCAAATGAGTATTTCCTTCAGTTTCTCCTAACTGGCATTGTTACACAGCCCGTAGATCAGTTCTCATTCTCCCTACATTTCTGAGGTAGAAGATTTAGGCTTTTGGGTAACATGCAGATGGTAAATTTTTCTGACATCACTACCCACACAATTTTGTGAGGGCGTCCATTGAACCATTGTTTGCAAGCAAGTCTTCAAAATTACTAACCAGGGTAAAAATTCTGCAGTGCCAAGAAGTCAAGCTGAGTTACTCATTTCTTACTATCCACAATTCAATTAGCTGCAAATACCACAGCAGCAGCAAACCAGAGTTTCAATTTCTGCTGGCACATAACTCTATAAACTCAGTTCGGTGAACAGATTTAAAACACGTAAACTCTCCACGGCATAAATCAGATACTGATACTTAGAAATATCTTCTCAAAAGAAAGACAAACAGGATGAGGCAGAGATTAGGAGTATTTTAAGATCTGTTATTTTAAATCTGAACTATAAGATCAATTGCTACTGCAATTATCAGTTTCACATTTTTATATCCAACAATATAAGACTAAATATGTGGTAACAGAAGAAAATTCTGTCTCCACAATACCCAAATATCAGAAATCTGATATCCACTGCAAGCCTGCAATGTAAAGAAACTAAGGAATAAAACATTGCAGTGGTCATGCTGGGCAAATCAACCCAAAGCAATGAGGACCCAAGTTATTAAAAAGGATGTGCTTGACTTCAGTGGCAGCACTTACAGGCATAAACCTCAGTCATATACATAAAGGGCTGTCAGAGGGCACACATCTGCACACATTTCACTGTTTATGATGATCAAGATAAACTGGTAATGGATGCAGAGCTCTGTGTATTTTAACCCCAGCTGTAAAATTAGCTCAAATATAGTGTTTTGAGTTCAGGATGGTAAAAGACCTTGTAGCCCACAAGCTGAAGGGTAGGTTATTGGAAGACAGAGAACAAGCAGAATATGGGTAACTGTATGGAGTGTAGCAGTTTCGATATCCTCATGAAATTTTATGTGTCAGGATGTTCAATGAAATTTAAAGGAATTTCTGCAATCAATTCCAGTGGCAAGCAGAAGTGACAGGCTGCCACAGTTTGGCATCACCTGAACATCTACAATGCAACCAGTTTTTTATAGGTCCATGTATAATTCCGGTATTTTGTGTTTTTGATCAAAATGGCTCAATTTCAGCACAGTACTCAGCACAGCATTAAACTAAATACATTTAAAATTAGTGACAGATTTTTTAAACTGCCTTTTCAGGTAACTATTTTGCCCTATAGTTAGTTATATGAACTCTTTCATATTTCTTCTCTGAGGGCAAGGAAGGGGGAGGAAAGGAAAGGAAAGAGCTCTCAACCCTGTTTCCGGAAATTTTTTTTTCCTAACTACTGCTTTTCTTTCACTTTCTCTGGCTTGCACTGCTACATCCCCACCTTTGAGACAGAGTCCCAGAGCATTAGCAGCTCCAGGCCCAGATGTTCACCCACACAGTCTTGGTGGTACCCTCTTGGTACCCTCTCCATGGGACAAGCTCTGCTGGTAACACGGGACATGGAGGGCATCTAAAACACTTGTCAGATCTGTCACTGTCACCTTTACCAGGTACTTCCTCTGGTCTCCTCAGCTGCAGAACTACTTATTAACTTTGCTGAGTTCGACCTGTGCCACGCTTTGATGAAGTAAGAGAGAAGCAGTTAAACAATCACTTTTGGAGCTGCCTGGCATCCCTATGGAACACAGATTAACAAAGCCTGTTTGCACTCTGGTTGTCACAACAGAATTTAGACTGGTGACTTGTTTCAAAGGTGAACTTGAACAACAGATATAAGCAGGTGAAAGGCGTCACGATGAGGTCACCACCCTATTTCACCATAGGGCAGCCCCTGCCTGCAGAGCAACCCAGCTGACGTCCTCAGTCCCGTCTGGACTCAGTCTTGCATCCCAGAAATGATATTTGAACCTCCATCACCAGTTTGTTCTTTGGTCTGTGATCTAAGTCCTCCAAGAATATTGATAACTGCTGTGGAACCACAGTTATCTGATGTTCTGTTTGAATTTTTAGATGGCACAAATACTTGGGGACAGATTCACAAAGGGACAGACATGATAGAACTCTGCAGTATTTAACTGCCAGGCACACAGATCCTCATAAAATACAACCAGCACCAGGCCAGGACTTTGCCACCAGGTCATAGCACAGTCACCTCTCACCAAAAAGTGCTTGTGAGAAGAGGCATTTACAGAGAGAAAACCTGCATCAGATGCAACCTGAGGTACACAGATGTGAGAAAACATTGTTTGGTTTTTTTTTTTGTGAAATCAGTTAATTCACTTGATTCTTTAACATCTTCTGGGTAGTTACAGGAGAGGCTAAAAATAAAAATAAGAAAAAAATTCCAAAGGAAGTACAAAAATAAACCCCAACTTTACTGGGTTCTGAGACACACCAGACACCAGACAGGCAGTATCAATGCCAGCAGAGATCAATACTCCCACAAAATAGTGTTATGCTATGCCTAGAAAGCAGAGGGAGCAGGAGGGATATCTAACACAAAACCACCCAACTCTCTTCAAGAATAGCTGTGAGAGCAGCAGCGATGACTGTACCATACGTACAAGTAATTACTGTCAGGACTCCATCTGGATGAAAAGTTTGGCCACTGTTTTACTAGCAGAAGAATCTCCAAGTTAAAACTGAATTTTGAGTTATGAGCCAGTACCTCCCTGTAGTTCTCCTTTCTCCTTCCGGTACAACCACAGCGCTTAACCAAGGATTTTTTGTTTGTTTCTTTTTCTTATCCTGCAGGAGAATTTTGGTTCAACCAAGAAATTTAACTCAGAGGCACAAGTGATATTATTTTCACCACAAACCACCCCACTTTTCATTTTTAAACTATTCTGTGGCAACCTTTTAGTGTTCCAAATAAATATAAATAAGATAAAAAGGAAAGCAAACAAAAGTGCAATCTAGGTTTCCCTCACTCAGACATGGATGAAAAGAACAGATGCAAACCCTGCACAGCTGTAAAGCCAGGATTTTTAAGTTTAAACATGGAGATTCAGGTTCAAGCTTTGCTCTATCCCATTTCCTACCTTTTATAATGTTCTTAACAGTGTACAAATGAGATCATACAGGAGGAACTAATTAACTGTACTTTCTCACTGCTGCTTACTTTGCAGTAACTTAGCTATGTAGAAATGTACTCATGTACAGACTCGAAACCCAGCCTCCCTCAGTCCACAAGAATACCCTGACCAAACTAAATATTTTTTTAGATGACATTTTTCCCAGCATCCACTGTTAGAATTGCCCTCTGGCAGAGAGGGAATATAAGAAACTCCTGCTGGTGAGCTCAAGCGTCCAGCACTGCCCATCAATGCACCTCTAGCAAAGCATCTCAGAACAGGCAAACACAGTGATTTCCCCTGCAATAATTTTCCAGCCTCCAGCAATTCATGGTTCCTCTGGGGAGAAAGAAATACCATGTAGGTTAGTTCCACTACAAAATCCCATAACTACATTCGAATAAAAATAAAATCCAAAAAAGAAGTAGACAATAAAAACCAAAGCCCAAAAAGTAAGCTTTCAGCTTTGAAGAGACTTTTATCACACTCCAGTTGTAAGGTCTTTATTCCTCCTTCTGCTCTAAAACCATTTTCAAGGCCAGAACTACAGTAACCCTGTCCAGGCACAACCTGGAAACTGTGTACTACAGAGCCAAAGGAACAGGCTACAGCTATTGAAGGAGTTTAGACAGCCCCTGGAAAGGGCCATTTTGCTTTACTGTTTCCACTCTCAGCATGGGGCTTGGTGTTTGATGCAGCAGATTTCAAATGAGTATGTCAATATTGACCAAGAGAAGCTGGGTTTAATACAAGGCATTATTAATTGTTGCTTTTTTTTTTTTTTAAATTAGTTTTTCCTC
Organism: Dasyornis broadbenti; assembly: GCA_013397935.1. NCBI lineage: Eukaryota > Metazoa > Chordata > Aves > Passeriformes > Dasyornithidae > Dasyornis > Dasyornis broadbenti. Next base: position 1,557,943 of record VZRN01006441.1, read on the forward strand.
CTTGAAATTACAGCTGACTGCATTGTTACCCTTTAGATAATCCACTTTAAGATCTCTTTTTGGACACAGGGACAAGCCAGGTTCTCTGGAGTAAAAGTAATTAATGCTACAGTTCCACCTGAAAAGCCTTTACTTTATCATATTCATGAGCTCAAACTGTAACTCAGGTTTCATCTTCACCCTGTAACAGCAGTAACTCATCAACCACTTCCTGCTGAACCAGCCTCTGCTCGGCCCGTTCCCTCACATGGCTCCTGATGTCTCACACTACAGTCACTCCTTTCTCCAGCCACGTTCTACGACATGAGTGTGCTCATTTAAGGGACTATTACACTGAAGACAAGCCCAGTGCAACAACACTGGATGATTAATACTTCCATAATCTACTGTGCAAAGAGTTAAAGATTAATACTGTTTTACAGGAGATGAAATAAAAGTGGAAAGAGAAAATAAATGCCATTCTGACAACTACATACAGGGTCAGCTGCAAATCAGAAATTCCTGGCCTATCACTCAGCTAGTAACTCACACAGTTATTACCATAAGACATGCAAACATGACTTATGTCCTAAGAGATCAACTGCAAGGGACCAAAAGTTAACACACACTCAAAGGTTTCATGATCAAGAAGAATTAATAGCTGATTAACCTAACATTGATTAATTAGAAAAGTGAACAGAGTCACTGCCTATTTTCGAGGAACCATGACTAATTCTTCTTACGTCTTGAGGACTTGATATTTCCTCGTGCATCTCAACAACTCCTTCTTTGCCCCTCTGGTATTGTTTTTTATTGAAATCATACCCCACTTCTGGTTCATCTAAAATTAAATCAAACAGGAAATAATGCACATGTGTGTCTGTAGCAGACCCTTCAGTGCCTGAGGAGCACCAGCTGGAGTTAAAAGCAATCACCAAGGTTGGAGCTTTTTGGGATCCAATTCCACTCTGTGCAAGCATTGCTTGTACAAAAGGCTAATTTAAGAGGAAACCACACTGCTCAGTGAGTGCCAGACTCATGAAGAAGCCAGGATTTGGGTGGTAGAGAGTCAAACATGAGACAGTACATAGGAGTGGGGGCCCAGGCAACGTTGCTCATTTGTTTTTCAACCTCCTGCCAAGTTTCTGTGCAGATCAATAGCAATGAATCATATTCTGAGACGTCAGGTAAAACCTGGTCAGCAATCAATACAATACAGGAATACAGTATGCCTGAAAAGGATTGAACAAGTTTGTGTTCAATTCTCATACACAAAAAAAAAAACCCTACTGTGTTTTCATTTCACAGGCTGGTTTACTAACTATAACTGTATCCTAGAGAGATGCTAAGTTGCTGTGGCTTTCCCAGTAAAATAGGAATAATCTGGACTATCTTCTAGTCTGATCAGAGAGCTATCCAAGAAGTCGAAACATGGTTATTTATGTGGCACAAACAACCTTATCCGAGGACACATATTCTTCTAGAAGGAAACAACCAACGTCAAAACACAAATCGAAAAAACGCAATGTCAGCATCATATTATTTCCTGACCTGTTCTATATTAGGTAATGCAATATTTTCATCTGGGATACACCTAAACTGTGTAATTACCACAACACCTCACCTAAATATGGGAAGACGCCCACCCAAGGTCTATTGCTGTTCCAAGGCGAAGGGAAGAAAAGGACAGCATATTCTTCTAACAGCACTACCATCCTTCACAGTTTTCTCATGTCTTACCAGAAATACAATGCCTGAAACAAAGGCTGTGCATTCAGACTAGGCCTGGAAGGGAGTGCGAGCAGCTGAAGAAAAGCTGGGCTCAGCTGTGCCAAAATGTGTAGTGAGAAGAAGCACGATTAAAATAATAGTGAAACACCACAAGGCCATTGTATCAGACTGATCCATTACAAGGGATTAAGGAAGAAACCTCACCGCAACCCTCGGCCTGAGCTGACCACAGTATCACTTTCCCCACTGACTGCAAAAATCCTGGCAGAGGGTCCCTTGGTGCTCTGCACCTGCAGTCAGCAGCCCCAGGGACTGGGGCACACACTGTGATACAGGGAATACAAATAGAAACTGTTGAAACATTCTCATTTACTGTACTGCACTGAAGACGAGTGACCCTATCTCAGAAGTGTATGAAAATCCCAAAGGCTACAGGGAAAACTAAATTAGTTATTTCTAGCACACAGGTCTACCTCACTTTAATCTACTGCTGCATGAGCTGGACAACAAAAGCACTACTGTGCTGCCAAACCTGAACACCACACATTAGAGAAAGCCAAAGTTTTAGCAAAATAATTTTGTGGGAGGCTGAGGGATTATGAAACCACTCCAGTTTTGAGATCTTCCCAACAGTCCAAAAAAACCATGTAAAGAATGTTAGATTTTTCAATTGTCTGTAAAATAGATTGCTCAATGTACAGAACATACAAAAATGGACTATTTATGGAGACCGTGTATGTAAACAAAAACATATGTTGTCTATAAACAAACAAGAGCAGCTAAAAAGAGGTTTTTATTTTTAAAAAGTCTTGTCTCCCTGTCATTTTGACTTGTGCTCCAAAAATCCCATTTGCATGGCTTCCATGGTAACTCTGTAGTTCTGCTCATTTTTACAAAGAATGATCCAAAAGCCACAAAAAGAGCATCCACTCAAGACTTATGCTAAGGCCAGTCTCAAAAGCCATGAAAGAAAAGAAAGGAAAAAAAGAGCAAAAGAAAACCAGCTAAGTCCAAGACCAGACAACTTATATTATATTGTTCAACATCACCAGTGAAAGCTGTAAGAACAAACAAACTTTTAGAGTTATCTTAAGAGAACAACAAACAAGCTTGTAGAGTTGGTAATCTCTTCTCATGGTCAATACACACAAATAGAGACTCCTACTAAAGTCCTGGTCATCTGTCACACATCTGAGAACACCAGCAGCAGGAGACTCACATCACACAAGAGGCAGGACCATATCCTTCTGCTGTTCAGATTCAAACCCTACTTAAATGAAGGCTGTAAACTGGCAGATAAAACCCTGGGGGTTTGGAACAGGCTTTCAAAATTGGTAGTGGCTGGGAGAATCCCGTGGGAGATTCCTCCTTTACAGCACACAGAAAGGTGAAAGGGTCTTTGGCCACAGGTAAACTACAAGGAAAGTCACATTTCTGCTGCCTTTTATGCCTCCCCATTTAAACTACATAATTGTTTTAAATGGCCTCTTGGTTGCATGTTGGGTTCAAACTTTGGTCACTATGCTCAGATAGTAAATCAAATTCCTCAACCATGTTATTCTTAGCATGTGTTTTCGCATAATTATTTCTTTGGTAAAGACAACACTACCACAGAGAACCCTTCTGGCCATAACACAAACACCACTTGCCTCCCTTTTTCCAAAGAGGTGGTTCCTCTTTGACAGTTTTCAATGCAGGATCACCTCAAATAAGAAGAAAGTTTTAAAAGCAAGGTCACTGGTATGTACTGAAAGCATTCCTCATTTAATGGCCCTATGTTATGAGAGCAGCACTAATTCACTTCACTAAATCACTTCCCAGCATTTTGACAAAGTTTAGGGTAGAACTATATTTATAATTCTTCTGTTAAGAAAATCATAGCCAAGACTCCCAGGACACTGCTCCAAAACATACTATGTAATAACTAATGCTCCCCCAACAGCCAGCCTTCAAATGTTTGCTTATGAGAAATTCTATAGGATGTTTTAAAGATTACTAATTTGAACTCACAAAAAAAGCACTCAAAAAGGAGCCCAACCAGAAGCCATAGGGAGAAACACCTGCCAAAGGACTGTCATCATCTCACAGTACCCCTATCAACATTTCTCAGATCTACCCAGGAGAAAATTCATCAGACAAGTTATTTGCCTGCTGAGGAGGATATCTGTATTTTTAATTTGATATATATTCTAGACTATTTCCTTGCATTTCTTCACAGCATCCACTAACAAGGCACTGGAGGTACTAAATCTTGAGTTTCATAGACCTTGCTTTATTGTCTTTTTAATAGCTGCACTTGTTTAAAAAAAAAAACAACCAAAACAAAACCCCACAAGAAGAGCTACTATCAGGGAAGATAAAGAAAAGTGATTAAGCACTCAAAAAACATTGTCCTTGTTGAGAAACATGCTTGGGGCAAAATAAGTAAATTTTCAAAGGCTAGTGGGCAATGGGCGGAAGTTTCGAAAGCCTGAACCAAGAGGGCTGCAATATTATTTAAAAAGTTTGATTTCAAGGGTGGCAATGCTGCAGAACACCACACAGCGCAGAAAAGGCACCAATTCTGCTGCACGTTTCTAAACTCATGGTTAGCAGAGCTACTGCTGAATGTAAAACGAAGCCACATGAGCAGGACCTACAGATCTGTACCAGAGCCAGAAAGGGGAGAAAGGAGGGAGGGAAGCAGCAGGGATCACATTTCAGCCCTTAAGCATCTCATCTCTTTGACCCTCTGCGTCTGATTCCAAGCTCAAATACAGTTCTGACGTCCAACGTGTCACCCTATCTCCAATTAATCAAAGGAGAGTCCTGTTTAAGTAGCCCCTTCTCAGGAATCCCATGGCCTGGTTTGGAATTTGATCTCTGTCATAGCTGTCAACAGATCCACTTCTTGCTTCTCTCTCTCTTGCTTTTGTTTTTATCTAAGGCAGCTCAGTAAGCCTGAAAGGAAACATGCACGGACCAAGCAAGGGGATACTGGGGCTTTTTAGCAGGAACGAAGCATCGCTTTTCCTACAGTGAGCAGGGACTTTTTCAGTAGTGCAGAGGACAGAGCTGCTAAAGGTATGCTAAACCCTCTGAAGTTACCACTTAAGCCATATATTATTCTTAAAAATTGAGGGAACATGAAAGCTTAATTAAACCTGACAGTCAAATAGTTACCAGGATGTTTCATGAAGCCTAGCGTTTTCTGATTTGGGATTTTTTTTTAATTGTTTACCAATCCATCAACAAACCTTCCCGCAGTGCCCCCAATGAGCGTAAAGAATCTGATCTTTAAACAAACTGCCTGGAGAGTCCAGTTTGATAAGCAGTGAAGAAATAATTATGCCATTCAGAAATCAATTTATTCTCAGGCGGTAATGTATTGCAGCAATTATCTTAAATATGGGGTGAAGTCCATGCAAAATCACTGAGCCAGACTTTAACAGAACCTTTTTACAGAGAAGTATGAGAGAGTTGACAGTATTATCATCTCTGCATAAGAGACTGACCTATCTTTTTCACTGACGTTTGATCAAAACATGTCTAACTGTGTAGAGGGAGGTTTCTGCTCCCTGATAGCTACAGCTTGGAAAAAACATCTTTAGGAAATCAATGCCCAGCCTTTTCAACACACACCTAACCTTTGTCCTGTCATTCACTGCCTCGCATCTTAGATAAACACCATTTCTTTCCTCACAGGATACGCCCATCACAGGCAAACTGCTAAAACAAAACCTTCACAGCCTGAAGTTATGAGGATTATTTTAAATTTTTTTCTGCACCAGAAAAGCAGGAACTCCCCCAGTTTTTCCCAAATAATCTTCCACCTAAAATATCTCAGGGTGATTCTAAATATATACACTCTGCAAAGCACCACAGCACTTTGTGATCTAATCCTGCAAAATGCCAAGGGCTTCCCGTAAGGGCTGAGTACCCTCAACTCCTACCCATTCACAAGGGAATATGAGAAGCATAAATTTTGCAATTTAAACTGAGAACTGAGGGCTCAAAATCAACCTTACAGTAAATAAAATTATATAAAAAATATTACCCCACAGTAAAGAAAATAATAAATTATTTTATGAAAGATCTGCACGTTGAATCTCACATCCTTAATCCAAATAAGCAGCTGCACAAGTCAAGCATGTGTACAAGAGAGATGTGACTGGGAGGCAATTTTGGGGGATATAACCCTGTTGTTTACAGTACAGAGTAACAGGCTTAAAACTAACCATGAAATCCACAGGTTCGCAGTCCTTGATAACATGTGAGAGAAAGCCAGCCTTAGCTGTAAATGTTCGGCTCAGTGCCAGTAACTCTACCCTTCTGATGGTTCTGGTTATTTTTATTTGCCTATTGAGTCAAAATCATCACAACAGAACAAAATAAGATTTAAAAAGGATAAAAAGGAAGGTAGCATTGATCCTAGAAATAATGTATTTGGGCCTGGTTATGGTCAGCTACTGATGTTAATGAGATAAGAGTCACCCCTCTATCCCAAGCTCATCATAGTCCCAGTGTGAACCTGGGAGAGAACCTTCCTCATTAAAGGCCTGAGCAACACCAGAGCTCCAGTCGAGAGAAAAAGCAAAACACAATAGAGCTGCCTACTGCAGTTCATTCTAGCTAAGACTAAGTAGGAGGTTTGGTTGCTGGGGGAGGAGGATTTCTTCCTTTTTTTTTTTTTTTGTTTTTAAGTCAGTGAAGAAAGAGATGGCTGTGAATAAGGTTAGTGGTTGTCTTTCAGTTTGAATCTACTTCCTGAATCTTTTGACTAACAAACCTTTCACCTTGCATATCCCTCACAACAGTTCACAAAGCAGGAAGCCAAGACCCACAAAATGAGAATTCTATGAAAGGACTAACCCACTTCCCTTCTCCTGACACCTGTCACTTGCAAGCACACAGTTATCCAAACACACATTCAGCTGGCAATCAGTCTCCTTTTCTTAGCTGTCCACAGAGGAGAACATAAATCCACACTCTCATACAGATTTTAACTATATTAAACTATATTAAACTATATTAAACTATATTAAACTATATTAAACCATATTAAGTATGCATTTCTCAACTATATGGGAATATTTCAGTTTATTTGCAATATTTTCATTCCCTTATTTCATTTCCCCTATGGAAACACTTTCTGTTTTGTAAAAGAAACAAAGGGGAGGATTGACAGAAGAATTTCTAACTACTTCATATCCAAGAAAAAGCTTAATAGCTTCTCCAACTTCGGTCTGCTCTACTATTTCTTTTGGGTGATGGTTTTGCTTTTGTTTTTCTGTTATTTGATCACTTTTTATTAGGTGATTAAGCATGGAGACATCGCCTTAATTTTACAGACACCCAAACCATTTTAAACGTAATTTTATGTTAATTTTACAGCCAAGGATTCTTTGGATCTTGTGGATCCTCCCCCTGCCATTTTTTTCATTCACCTTGCAGAATGTTAATGCACATGTAGTCATCACTCTTCTCATCTCAAGGAGGCACAATGCATATTGCACAGGGAGGTCTGGAAGCCCAAAAAAACCCAACTTCCTCAACACTATTTGTCATGGTGAAACTGTGAGCCCCCAGGACAGCTGCCTGAATGTACGCAGAAAGCAGCCTCTCCCTCATCTCTCAAAGGATATCTGGTACAGTAGCAACAACCCGCTGGGAAATAGAGAGTTAAATTTTTGTTAAAACAAGGCATTCCCCTCCACAAAGCTGATTCATGTGCTGAAAACCCAAAGCCAAGACACTGAGAATGGGAAGTAGAATTACAGAACGTGCGTCAATGATTCTGGGTTCCCCTTTTCTCTTGTTGCTGAATTGCTGTAGCTTGCACGTTCTCAGGACACAAACTTGAGTAACAGCAAGAAAGCCATTCTCTAAATCCACTGAGCTGAAGAACTGCCATCATTTTTGGTGGAATTTCCCTAATCAGTTGGTTCAGTGAAAAGTAAAAAGGCTACTGTGGCCAGTGAGGAACAAGACACTCTGCAGCATTTTAATAAGTTAAGCCATTATAACTTGCTCAGCAGAAACGTCAAGGGGTTTTGTTTGCTTAAAAGGAAACAGTTAAAGTAGCTGTTACAGTATTTGCAGTGACTCTTTCCCCAGACTCAGAGCTATTAATGACTGTAATTCTGACTGGAGTGCGATTTAGCAATAGTCACGTTGACCCTGTACAGCGTATCATGGGACCATGCAGCTCCAACACATTCAGCAAATATTAACCTGGTTATTCCCGAGGACACGGAATTTTTATTTCTGTTTTTCAGGTGAGGAAACCAAGACTGAAAGAGCATCAAAAGAGAAAAAGAGAGAACTAGCTCTGGGAAATAACAGTGCTCTTGCTGATGAAGCATCTGCTCAGTAATAGAAATGTCATATTTTGATTGCAGGACAGCAATTTGCTTAAATCAGCCGTGGTATTTCAGTGGGACTCTCATTGTGCACAGCTTGTGCAAACCAATACTAAAGGTCAGTGTACTTAACAGCTACATAAAGTTAACATTGTTTATTGAATGCTACTGGCCTAATGCAGTAAAAAACCCAAACAAATAAAGACACAAGGATTTGCTCAGGATGACCACAAGTATAGCAAAAGCCTGTTTAGGGTGAAAGAGAATGAATGCCCTCAATTCTTTAAATAATACAGCACCGATGAATGCCTGCAATTCTGGTCAGAGCCAGTTCCTCATGTGCAGTAAAACTCTTCGTGAGGAAAAAATGCCTTCATTTTCAGAAAGTTCCAGTACCAGTGTTTTTACTCCTCTGCTGCTGTTCATAAAAAGAGAGATAAACAGAACAAAAATCTGACTTAAATGTGAAATGGAGAAAACATGACGCCTGACATCACATTCATCCTGTGAGTTAAAAGAACTTTTCCAACCAGAATTACTCTCTTTGTTTTCATTCTTTGTGAAGGTCCCTCATAAGTAGGTAATTTCAGGTAAATCTGCAACACTTGCTTTCTTAGTGTCCCTCTGACATTGGGCAGGTGCACTAGTCATTTCCCAATAGCTGTTACTAGAGGAGGTTTCCAAGTCATTCCCCTGCAGAAATGGAAACCTACCAAATACAACTCTTTCGAAAACTGTCAGCAACAATGCTAATGGAATGGAAGAGACACTTGTCTGGTACCACATGGAAATTAACAACAACATATTCGTCAGACAAACTGAAAACCTGCTTTCTAAAATTCCCTGACTTTCAAAGATAGACCACGAACAAGCAGCAACAACAAAGTAGTAAAATGCAGGATCTGACAAGTGAAGTGTTTTAGCAACATTGGAGATGGAGATACTGACTGATGCTGACCTATTTTCCTGGCCTTTATTATCCATTCATACATGTGACTAGGAAAACACATTAATAATGACACGTAAGATACACACAGAGAATCAAAAAACACCTTCATCCATGACTAGGAAATACCCTTTTATTAAAAATTTCTTGGTGAATGAAACTGAAAAGAGAAAAAGCTGAATGAGGTACTACAGTTGAACATTGAACCTTATTTTCCGGTAGCACATAGTTAAATGCCTTATTCCATGTTTGTACAAGGATCTGAAGATATAAACCTGTCACCAAGTATTAGAAACATTATTTCTCAAAAAACCTTAATGATGCAGGGGGTGTCCAATTTCTCAAGCACTTCCAGGAGGGAATATGCCTTTAAGAACAGCTCATCAGTTGCTTTTTTTTTTTTTTAATCTTTGTATGACTTGAACACAGTTTGACTTGAAAAACCTTAATCACCAAAAGTGTCTGTACTAACAACTGGCTTGCTGTTTTAAAAGAAGATTGTATCGGGCTTAGAAATGTCTGTATTGAAAACAATTTTTTTTCCCCCCAAAATTCATTCAGTTCCTTTGTTTAACTTGAACTTCTGAAGTTCTTCCTCTGACACAGACTTTGGATTTGGTTTTGGCTAACAGTACATGGCTCCACTTTGCCACCAAAGATACACAGATGATACTGACCAATTAAGAAGTCATGAGAAACCACGTCATGATTTATCAGATTCACTGGGGTAACAGTCCACAACAGGCAACTTCAGAAGAGGCAGAACTACACCAGACAGTCTTAATGAGTGCTTGTAAACACCCCTTTGTATGACCCTATACCAATAAACAATTTTCCCTCTGACATGTAATATATACAAAACTTCTAAAATACTTTAGAAATATTCTTCCTTGTAAATTACACTTCCCAGCAGAAAAACAAAGCATTCTCCAATAATAACAACTGTTAGAATTATGCTCCTCAGTGTATACGTTACTTACAAAGTACAAGTCTTCTTCAGAACTAAAGTCTTAAGTTTTAATCCAAAAGCCACTGCAGCCAATCCAAACACCCCCAACTTAATCAGGCTTTGCATCCAGCTCCTACGCTGCAGTTGTGCGTGGCTATACTCAGGACAAACTCATAAGGATCTTGTAAGCATTCACCATCACAAACAGCTCTGTCATGATGAAATGAGTGTTTGCCAAATCACTTCCTAGTGCACATCTACCTGCCCTGATTGCTTTTTGGCTCCCACCCTGCACATTGCAGAGCACTCCATTCCCAGCAGGATTTCAGGGTATGCGGTATTTTGCAGTATCAAGATCTACAAGTCCTGGCTGTTGATTCCCCAGGATTTTAAATTCATTTTTAATGTGCTTGACACCTACAGTTTCATTTCCACTTGGGACTGCCAGCAAGCAAAGTCTGAAATGAGCAACATCCCCAGCAATCTCATTTTCTAAACACATACTCCAAATAAAAACAAACAAAATGCAAACATTAAAATTCAAATAAACTAATAAAACTATTTTCTCATCATTTTAGGAGCCTTTTGTCTCCAGGACAAATTAATCGCTCTAATATTTTCAGTTTACATTTTTATAATTCAAAACATGTTGCTTTTGTTTGGCAAGCTTTACACATCCAATTCAGCAAGTCATCAGTCACATCCAGGCTGGGACTTCCTAGCAGCTGGCTGTTCTTACTTGCATTACTTAAATTCCCTCCCATTGACCTGAACATCACATGAAATTGTACTAAAACAATTTTACAAATGTAAAATTGTAAGGAGAACCATCCAAAATTCATGGGGTTCTTTTTGTATTTACTCCAAGACATTCAAATGGTCGTAGCAGAGCTTTTTAAACATCCAAGCAAATATTTTACAGGCAAACTGGCCATAGTAAGTATGGCTAAAATGGACTAATTTGAGAAAACTTCTGCATGTAGTGGAGGCTTTCTGTTTGCACATTAGCAGTCACTGCTAGAGTCTCAACAGAGCAAATTAGATTAACGTGCATTAGTTTGACAGTTTAGAACAAACATCTATAGTTTCTCAAAAAACATATCTGACCGAAAAAAAAGAAATTTCACTTCTAGTTTCTCTTTTGCACTCAAAACCTAAAGCAGAGTTCTTGCTATGCTGCCGATGACCCCACGCCCGTGGCAGTGGCTCTGCAGGCAGGGGAAGCTAACAGGGTATCGGTGTCACAGTTTACTATCACCGAGATGACTACATGTGTAAGAAGCACATTCTTCCCATCACTGCACTTACTCCATAAGGAAACCAGAAAGGGCATCAGGCCAAAGTCTGGTAGTTAAGCAGACACACTATCAGGTTTCCCACATTCAAAAATCTTGCTGCCAGGGAAGCATGAAAACTGCTTCCTCCAGGCTGGGTGGCAGACAGAAAATGAAGCGAAACCTAGGCAAGACCAATACTCTGCTGATCTGCACAGGGCTTTTAAGATTTTTATCTAGCTGAAATCCAGCTCTCAAAACACAGGAGTTTCCTCTTATCACCCAACAGCTCTTTCATTTCCAGCTTCAGCTCTTTTATCACAGTTCCCTGACAGAGCTTTATCTCAAATCATCCCTTTGTGAAAGCCATAAGATCTCCTGAGCAGTTTTTATCTATCTGCAAACACACATATAAAGGTTGTGCCCACTGCAGCTTTTCTCCTAGCATCTTGGCTAAACTCTTTCCAGTGACAAGCTCTGAGTAGAACTGATAGAAAGAAAACCTCCCACAGTCTAACACATACCTCCCGCTCTGACATGTTTACTCCCAGTTCCTCCAGGGCAGAGAACAACTTTAGGTCCTTCCTGATAAGACAAAGAAGGGAACCTAGTTTGCTGTATCCAGGTGATTCCTGATGTGGGGTATACAGTGAAGATCTTGATGCTTAAGGGTGAGGGTGTTACAATTCAGCAGCAGCAGAAGACCAGAGTGAGTCAGAAGCTGGTTTCCTGATTCCATGCCAGAAAGCACAATATGTCAGCCCTGATGGAAAGGTCACTCTATAAAACAACCAGGTCCAGCCCGTGTGCAAGGAGCCAACAGACAGAGCAGGGAGACTCTGCCATGGAGTTCAGACAAGGTCCAAACTTGAAGGAACCATCCCTGCCCAGTGCACAAGCAGGGGAAGCTGAGGGTGACTGCTCAGTCCCTCCATGATGTTCCACAGAGCAAAACAATCCTGAACATCCAAGAGAGGAGCACCACACATGACATCTGACAGGAAACATCAGTCATGTATACCAAACCTCTGTTAAGCAATGAAATAATTACAAGACAAGGACTGAAATCTTTATTTAATGGCATTTCTCTGCAAAAAAACTCATTTACTTGATGTCCCTGGTATTCACTGCTGCATAACAAGTTGGTAATTGCATGTCCCACTGCTACAATACAGAGTACTTGAATTTGCTGGTAAACAACTAGCTCAAGTGAGAGAATTCAGTATGAAAACTGAAGTTATTTTTATGCATGTCACTGTTTTACTTCTGAAAGGTAAATTTTGTGCTCTCTGGCCCCAAGGCAGGATCCCTTAGTTACCCATTTCATGTTTATATAGAATCCAGACAGAAAGACACACGCTGGCTATAAGACCAGAGGGAAACAAAACTGATTAATGATAATAAAATAATCCTACCAGCCTTGATGGCATGCAATATGCTACTCCTTAGTTTAAAAAGAAGCTTTCTTCTACTCTACAGAAAAGTATTCCCTGAGCGGCTAAATATGTATATACAATTGCAGTGGGGATCCCAAAAACCTGAACCGAGGCCAAGACAGAGCATGCTGGAAACTCTCACAGCCCTCTGTAAAACAATCCTGTCTGAAATACCTCCAGATTCCGGCATCCTACCTACTCTGGCCACTGTCTGTACCAAGGCTGATCAGCTACACCAAAACACCCAGATCACACACATTTTGAGGACCCAGTGTAAAGCCTGATAAGCCAAAGAAAAGCTTCCTAACAATTTCAGTGGAAACTGGCTCTGAAGAAGGATTGGACAACAGACACCATTTAATTAAACTTATCTGAACTCAGCCAGGCAGAAAAAACTTCAACCAGCAGGCCTCAAACCCACTGATATTCTGCAAAGAATCTGTGTAACATACTGTTGAGTCTCCTTTGCTCCAGTAAATAAACTGTTGATTAGAATAAAACCACCTTGACAACAATTTTTTCTTCACATAAGCTGTTGTGCCATCAGAATGTTAAATGATGAGAGGTGGCCCATTCAGACTGTGCGTTTGCATCAGAGGCCAGCTTCAATGGAGTGCTTCAATACAAAGGAGACTAGTGCTTGCATAAGGAAAGATAAAAGACAGACCAAAACTTAGTCCAGATGCTGTTTTAGGGGCTACTAGGTTTGTCCTATCAATAATTTCTCTAAGATGTCCAGGCAGAACCATTTGCAAAAGAGCACCATGGAGTATTCCTTCGGTTGCTATCTAATTGCTGACACAATGTATGCCTCCAAAGAAATCCTATTCCAGTGTGGTCATAATGCGCATCCTGACCCAACAGAAGGAATCCCAGTGAAGAATCACAGTGCTGGAGAACATCACTGGTGTTTTAACAGGCACCAAGTCCCAAGGAATGCAGTTGCTTCAGCTGCACGGATGTCCCACAAGCCTCTGTTTAAATACTGCAAAGTGGTAATCTCCTGCTTTTGCTACTTTGAAACTGAGGAGGCAAAGGAAAATATTTGAATGTGCAGTCCTGAGGTCAGAGCTGAAGTTTGATTTGGGTTGGTTTGGATTAAGGAGAAACGTCCAAGAACAACTCACTGATTTACTTTATTTCAGGACTTGGCACACAGCTTGGACCAAGTTCAAAATCCAATGACATTGTGCCAGAAAATGCTACAGAAAGAGCAGAGATAGGAGACATCTGGACTGTGTTAGAAACTTAGAGCCATAAAGTCCTTTAAAAATATTCGCTGCTCATGTTGGGACTTCTCTTGTTTTTGTTTCAAACAATCCAAATGTTAAAACTGTGTTTCAAATTAAAAGTGAAAAAAAAACCAAACCAACATCAACAAAAACCCAAAGCCTCCCCTCCCCCAAGAAGGGCAACCTAAGCCAATTATAAAAGTAAAAACAAGATTATTTTAATGATCTCAGAAGAAAAATGAACACTCCTACAGTGAAAGCAGTAATTCCCAATAGCAGTGCATCAATGCTCCTACAGTGAAAGTGATAATTTTCAATATTATTGCACCACTGCAAAATTCTCACGCAAGTAGGACAGCAAATGTGTCCTACAAAAACATAGCCTCTCTGATCATTTAATATTTCTGCTTTGACACACTGTTTTAGCCTACCCAAGGTACACTGAAAACAGTGGCATTACCCAAAAATCTTTTTGTGGTCTGGGTTCTAGGATGTAACTGGAAAAAATATTTTTAAATGGTCATTTAATTGTTTCCATCTTAATTCCACGCATTTGGCAGAAGTCATGCTGATCACTTCATAGTTCCTTAAATGTAATTTAATCAGTTGTGCATTCCCTTTCCAGAAAGGCCCTTACAAAAATGAATGGAAGGAGATGCATTTGGGAAAAGAAACAGCTATTATCAGTATTTTGTAGTAGGAGAAACACAGGACAAATTATTCACAGAGCTCTATCAGAAAACCAAGTAGTTTCATAAATGAATTTGTCTCAAAAATTCCAGTTGATGCTGCGTAATTGATTAGCCCTTGAAATAAATCATCTCTGAACAGGAAGCAGGCAGGGCTCCCAAGCCCTGTGAGTCAGTGGCAGAGCTGGAGGAGCACAGGAGCTCCTGGCCACGCTGAGCCGACCATCCCTGCAGGGAAGGACACTGCAATGGTGACATTTTGCCTACCTTAGGTAAATCAACCCTTTTGCTTTTATTCAACACTTTCCTCACCTGCAGCTTTCCCAAGTGGAGCTGCCTGACAGCAAATGCCAGTGAAGTGCTGGGGTCCACAGTACACAACGTGCACCTCCCCTAACTGCAAAGAGTCCCTCTCTTCCCTTTCCCTCTCTGAGGATGAGTCAAGAGACCACGGCCTTTAACAGTGCTGAGACCTTTTAAAATCCCACAAAACACAGGTCAGGGTAGCAGAAAAGGAATTTCTCTGCACAGAAACTGCATTTCACAAAGCTTGTAGCATGCGAAGAATCCATTTTAGCTTAAAAAAAAGAAATCCTTAAAAGGCAAGGCAGTTCTAACCTAACCTGTCTTCCACAACAAGTTCAAGCAGGACAGTTAAGACCAAATAACAAGCAAAACCAGAGTACCAAGAGAAGAGTGTGCACAGCTGAATTCAAGACTATGACCAAAGCTGAGGCTCAATTATCCTCAAGCAGGTTTGAGTGGCAGGTCCTTAAAGTATTCTCCAACAATGAAAACATCTGGTAAGGGTAGATTTCATCTAAAAACATACTATACTACCTTCAAATTGTCAGGAATACACTTAAAAAAATAAAAAAAAAAAGAAGTCAGCCAGTACTTCATTTATTCCATACTCTTGATTATTTATACCAATTAATAGGACATAGTATCCCATTCTTCCAAGTACACGCCTTGGCACAGCAAGAACTATTCTGCATTCAGCAACGTGCATCATTTCCGGCAGTCCAGCTCCAGGAATAGAAAACCAAGGAAAGCAAGACAGGCAGATAAACAAATCATTCAGATACCTGAAAACTCTGGAGAAACTGTAGCTGTTGTCATTTTGCACCTAAGCTCCTCTGAGGCATTCTGACGGTGCCAAATGTAGATGAAAGTAAAGAATTAATGGGCTTCTTGGAAGTGAAAAGAATTCACAGAATTATGCTCATAAGCAAAGCAAACAATCCAGAGACTAAATCCTGCAAAGGATATTTTTGCCTGCACTGAACAGTACCCCATTCAACACAGCACTCTCTGTTTGTTGACTGCACTACATTTGTTCAGTGCTCAATGACACACCTCACTGAAGATTACCGGTTGTGTCATCTGCAAATTCTTTGGTATTGCATGGGTCTGATGCTGCTTCTACCCTTTGTAGTTATTTGCACCAACTTCTAAACTTCTACCAAACCTGTACCACAGCATTTCATATGTGGTACAGGAGACAAAATTATCAGCTCTCATTCAAAAGATTTTATTTCAAAAGACGAAGAGTAACAAGGGTACATAAATGACAGAAAAAATACCTGCTAAATACTGTACTTTAGAGTAACATCTCTCCTACCAATTAACCTCAGCCGTGATGGTCATGAAAAGACATCAAGGCAGGAAAGTCCTCCCAACCCAATGAAGTTGGGCCAAATACAAAATCAGCTTCCCCCAACATCCAACAACAAACAAAACCTTTTTACTGCAGATAATACTCCTCTCCTACTTCCCCATAATAACTCATAAAGCCAAATCAAGGAGGACAAATGCAGGCCTGAGCTATAAAATCCAGATTTCATTTCCTATCACTCCCCTCCCCCAGGAGCTCAGGGATGTTTAGATTCTGGGCTGTGTTTTAAGTCCATCTGTGCTCTTCAAGTATAAACATCTTCATTGAAACCAGACTCATCCTGCACAGCCATTCATTTAGTGAGCTCATCTGTGAGAGACACAGGCTGGCACATTTCTATGACAACCAAAAAACACCCCCC
>VZRN01006441.1:1574595-1591796 GCA_013397935.1 Dasyornis broadbenti
AAAAAAAAAAAAAAAAACCAACCCCAAAAAAAACCCAAAAAAAACCCCACCAAAAAAACACCAGCTTGGCACAAATTAAACAGCTTTTAAAATCCTATTGTTCCTGAGGCCGCTTTCTTTTCCTCTAGCATCTGTAGTTATCTTGGATATACTGCCCAGAACATCAATTCTCCCTAAACTGGCTCTCTTTCCATAGGGAAACAGAACCATTTTGTACGATTTCCACATGAGGAAGAATGGTCAAAGAATAAAAGAATCAAAGCAAAGGGAGTACTGTCCTATCAATTCTCAACTGAACTAGACATATATATACATCCTAAAGACACAGTTCAAAGAGGGACCTAAAAACCTGAAAAAGTGTTCCCGCCCCCCGAAAAATCATCTCTTTAATAATGAGGCCAAGTAGCTTATTTTCTTTAAATACGTTGTTGAGGGTTCAGTCTTATTAAGAAAAATTAGAAGTAGCATTTCCTCTACAAGAAGAATAAGCTTCACCATTTGAAAATATGTTCTTTTCCCTTGCTGGATCTCCATAGGGCTTTTGGTTTTACACTAAACCATCCTAGACATAGGCTTCAGCTCAAGCAACTGATATACTTTCTTAAAGCACTACTTATTTAAAAGTCCACACACTAAACCAATTCAGTGGCAGAAAAATAAAGCAGCACTTTCTCTGCCATATGCTGCCAGTCAATGCAGAATTCATATTGTTATTGGTTGTTATTCCATCCCCTCCAATCACTCACTTACAGCTTACACAATTCATTAATTGTAAGTAGTTAGGATTATTTTTATTGGTATGTCACAGATGCCAAATCACTCTTAGTGATTCCCAACAAGAAAGAAAGATGCTAGGAGTAAAAACAATGGAATGGACTCCCAGGATCTCGACATGCCAAGCCACAAATATAATGCTAAAAAAACCATGGGTTTTTGTCTCATTCTCTGCACCTTAATTTTTTGAGATTCAGTCTCAAGCCAGACTTTGCTGAAACAGGCAACTTGTTGTGGCTTCTCCTAGGACTCTGCATGTTCACAGTACCTTGAGTCACACGATCACAGAAATAAAAAAAAAAAATCAGGAATAAAGAGACTGATCTTTTTTTTTCTTTTGGTCACAGAAACCTCACCTGCAACTTTGCCTACTCTGGTCAATCCTTTCTCCTGGCATCATTAAAGGCTTCCCAGTCACAGACAGACTGTACCCATCAACTCAATGCTTTTCATTTCAATGGTGTTTTGACTTGATCTTTTACTCACAAGACATCTTGTTTAATTTGCTTCAGACATTTTTCCACACACGATTCAGAGTAGTGATACACTGCCAGGCAAAGTACTGAAATGTTCCCAAAGGCATAGATGAAGGAAAACTCAGTTATTAGTGGATATAAAAGGTACTTCTTATTTCTTAACCAGCCTGCCATAGATGAAGAGCACAGCTATTGCGTTATGGCTGTTCGTGGTAGGTGTGAGCTTGAGTCATGCAACAGAAACCACTGCGACCTCCTGGTGGAATTAGACGTTAGAAAGACAAAACGTGTCCAAGTCCAACCCTAAGGTCTCGCTGATACTACCAAAACTGTAGATAGCAGTAGCACATAAAGCCACAGGAAAGGGCATTTCCTTTCCCTGATCAGCTCTGCTTGCCCAGTGATCAAATCAAAAGATTAAGATACAACATTTACACTCAAAAATTCAAACCGGATGCAGGATGCAGGACTTTTGATTTTGACTAATTTCTAGTCAAAATAAAAGTGTGTATTTTTTTTTTTTAATAAGTAGCTATGTCAGTGTTAAACTGTGTTTTTCTGTGCAATGTTTGCCATGCCATAAAACTAATAAAAACTCAGTCTGAAGCACTGCCTAACAGGTCACGTGATTAACCATGGCAAATGCCACGGGACCCACTCTGGACTAGCTCTCACCTAAGCCTCCAGTGGGCAAAACAGTCAGAAAACCAGGCACCTGGGGAAAACTAGAATCAGTGTACATCCGATTCTGATATCACAAACAGCAGGACTGATTTCCGTAAGTGTAGCACATTCTCTTCTCCAGTTGAAATTTGCAAATGGTGGGCTGCACTGTTTGTGTTCTGCTGCCTACACATGGCATCAGATCCGCCCACTAGGAACACATTACTGTCTGCAGGAGACAAGCACCCATCCATTTCAGAACAGGCCACACAGTATTGTTGTATATCCAGGTCTCTGCAGGGGTATCCTCTGCCACATCCTCTCTCTTGAATGTAAAGATATACCTCCACTCCCAAAGCCAATGCAATGGCTGCAGATGGTGATCAGTTACAAACAGGAACCACCCACCCTTCTGCTGCACTGCACTGAAGAACCCAGCAGCAAACAGCTCCTTCCTCACTGCTCACTTATGGGCACTCAGAAATGCACATCTTTACACAGCGGACTCTGTCCCCACAGCTGATAGATAAAAGGGCAAATGAAAATTCAAGCTACGTGGCAACAGGTTTCATAGAGGGCAAATATGATGGACAACACACACAACCTCTTTTTACAAAGGTCAAGATTTACTCGCAAGCAGAGAGATCCTGTTTTTTCCTACACAGATGAGACTTTCAGTTCCCTGATGAGGAAATGAAGCGATGTGACATTAAGCAGCTCATGAATCTCTTCAATTAATGCATTCTGCACAACGGAGAGTTCCAGGGAATTATCTGCAACCACAGCAGTGCCTCATTCCCATTGCCGTGTCCCTGAGAATGAGTCACCTCAATTCCCATCTTCTTGCTGCAGGCAGAGAGCTAAGGACTATTCCCTGCCTTCCTCAGGCAAATGCTTGGAATCAAACACTGAAACTACTTGCACAGAACTTTAATTAAGGTTACCTTATTTTCTGCAGCTATGTGAGTGTATTTACCATCAGCTCCCCACTCTTCATGTCGGTTAGGGCTTATGCTACAGGAGGCAACATTTCTATCCCATTAGCTTCAGGGAGCAACTGAATAATGTGCCACACAACCACACAGAGGATGGTAAAGAGGAAAAACAGAGTTCTGAGATAGCTAGAATGCCTTACTTCTCTCCATGATATGATGGGTCAGGAAGATCAGCTTCGCCTGCAACAGGGCTCTCCCAAGCCACCAAAGTCTTTATTGCAATACCATGCCAGTTCAAAAGATATTTTATCAATATTAAACTGGTTTGGAGAATACAGGGATGTGACTGTGGCTGGTTTTACATATTTAGGAATACTGCAATTTTAATTAAAAATTTAAAAATCCCCAGAAGAGACACAAAATTTGTGTTACAAGCGTTTTCAAAATTGAGAAAGCCTTTGCTGAATACAGCTAGTAGTCTGTTTTTCATTTGATTTGCAAACTAGAAACACTGGAATTTTAGGCCAGGAGGGTGTCATTGACTAATGGGGATTCTCCCTTCCCTCTGGAGTGTAGGTTTATAGAAGAGTAAGATCATGTTCTCCAGGCAAGTTTATATGAAATGATTTATCTCTAGCCAGCTGCAGTCAGACATCTGCTTGTTTTTATTTCACTACAGAGAGATTCACACCCCCCGCCTTATCTCCAAAGGCAGCCAAGATTACATCCAATTGTAAAGAGAAACCTCCAGCAATTATCAAAACTAAAACTTAAGAAGTCAAGTAAATTACACAGAGGCCACAGAGGCACCTAAGCCCCTCCTACAGCTGAAGAAGTCCTATTTAATGAACAGTCTATTGACTTTAGGACAGAGACATCACCTCTGTATCCCGTGGTTTACACACAGATCTGCCCAAATACATGAAGGTATTTCTTTATTTTGAGAATCCCTCACACATTCCACATGGGATCACACAGACAGTCCTCATGCGGTCAAATTAAAGTTTGTGAACCCATGCCTTTATAGCTTTTCCATATTAATCTGCACTCTGGGCATATATCCAATTAAAGCCTCATGTATAGATCACTAGATTACTAACTGGCTTGCATACTGGGGGGAAGGGATATAACAAACTCATGACTGCACAATTTAGCACTGCCTCTGCTTTCACTTTTACATGCACCAGTCTTTTTTAATCTAGTCTTACCATAAATAAAGAGTAATGATGCTTGCTGAAGAGCAGCTCGGGTCCCTGCATGCTGGAACACACAGCAGCTGATGCAGAATGCATTAAGCCTGCAACTCCACTGCAAAGCAGACAAGGTCTTTTCACAAACATGCTACAAAAACAGGAAGCAAAGCGGGAAACTTCACAGTGTTTGGAAACAGCAGAGCATTGTTTGTACACGTTTTCCTTACAAGTCCAAAATAAAAAAATGGATAACATGAAATCTGAGCACAGCAAGAACCTTAGATCAGACAGAAAGGTCTCAAGACAGCAGCACTCAGAAGATCTCCAGGTACAGACTGTACAGGCAAGAAGATGCACAGGCTAAGTTTGTTCTCTTATTTCTGCTAAGAAAATCTGACAAGTAGAGACACAACCTCCTGAACCCTTGACGTTAAACCTAGATAATGTTACACAGCACTACATCTTTATCTCAATTAAAGCGGGTATGATAGATGAAGAGGCATTAGGAAACACATAACCCACCAAACGTAAACATTTCCTTCATTTTTTAACTGTGTTCAAAAGGGAAGCTACAATGGCATAGGCCTTCACATCACTACCTCATGTGAAGAAGCTGCACTGTGGACAACATGCCTTAGAGATGAGTCAAAACGTTCCAGTCACAAGCACACTGCAGTCACCAACTCAGAGACTTCCCTTTTCATAGATAATGCAAGTAGTTAGTGCTGCCTTGATCCCAACTCATCCCAGGTTTGAAAATGACCAACCTACACTCCAATCCACAGGCACAAAGCCAACAGAGGACCTGCTCCTGTATTTGGGTAAGTACCACCAAGGGCTCAGTACTTTCCCATGTCTTCTATCTGCATGGGAGAGCAGCCTGATACACGGTCAACTCCCACAACAGATTATTTGATTTCACCATATTTAAAGTACATTAGTCAATTCAAGTCACCAGGGACATTTGAAATAACTTACAATAAATCAGGAGATTAATTTCAAGGGAGGCAGTGACACAGCACCAAAAGAAGAGTACACTAGTGTTAGGAAAGAAGCCACTAGAAATATTTCTCAATGTCAACAAATTTTTCACCATTAACACCACACCAAGAAGACCCTGCAGTCTTCAGGGCAAATGCTGGGCTTCAAAGGTAAAGTGGTTACCTGGAAGGGGTATGTCAATATTTAATACCAAAGTGCATGTCCGGTCCTGCACATTTCATTTAATTTCAAGTTTTTCCAGCTTCATTTCCTGTTTCATTCATAGCAATCACAAAAGATGAATTATCCAACCTTAGAAAATGCGTTTTCAGTCAGGCAAGACATGTTGACCATGTCCCTACTTTCACCTTCAGTAACAAGGTTCTGTGCCAACACAAGTCTTACGCGTGCTTCAATGTCCACGTTATTTGATTGCAAAGTAGATAGGATTTTCAGTGCCAAGACTCCACTCAAACCATTTGCTCCTTTGGGACAGGAAGTGCCTGTTCCATGACTCTGGATATCACACTATTTTTTAGTTAAAAATTAAAAAACTTTCCTCAAAAGTCACCATAACAGCAGTGACAAGAAAAAAAAAAAAAAAGTAAGATAAAACCTGTAGGATCTGAAAGAACCATGAAGAGTTGAAAGAAAAACTAAAGTAATGACTAATAATTTGCACTTGCATAGTATCTTTCATCAGTGCTCTTCACTTCCATATAGGGGCTGCATTTCATAACAAACATGAGTGGGAATACTACTTTGAGCCCTTGCTACACAGCTGGAGTGGCTATTCCTTTAGTAAGGAATATCTGAAGAATTACCAGTGTTCCTGCACTGAAAGAATAAGCAGAAGCTCCTTTTCCAATTCAATAATAGTGCTACTATAACCTATTTACTAAAGGCAGAAGTTTAGAGCAATTGCATAGATTTTCTCCTAGTTTAAACAATGACTGAGTGACATCTGTAACATGATGTTGTTTTCTCTTCCTCCAGACACCCAAATAAACCTCTCTGTTCTACATTACTGTGGATAAGGAACACAACTGCTTCATTGAATATGATTAATCTTCTACAAGGAATCAACAGGTACTCAAACTACAGGAATTTCACTACTGAGCAGTAAGACAAGGACATGGATGGATCTCATTCAGCACAGCCCATTGAAGGAGATGGAAATCTCTGCTGCGAAAGTAAATGCTGTTCTCCAAGAATCACTGGGCCTTTCATAGTTTCGTTCCCCTCCTCCCACCTTCTTTCTCAGAGCCAGAATACTGAGCAAAGCCTTCAGATGACAGAACACCACAGCAATCATCAGAGCATCGTGGAGCCAGAGCACTGAAGGCAGGCACACACTCACAACTCTCCGTCACTGACACGCAGTGCCCTGCCTGGCATCAACAGCCAAGGCAAAGAAATCTCTCCTTGTGCAACTACTGCTTCAAGCTGCCAGCAACAACGCAACACTCAGCTCCCCAACTACAATAACTGCGTAGCCACCAGAAAAAAAAAGTCTGCAGAACTGCATTATCTTACACCAATCGCTCACAGATCCTCTATTTAAGAGTCCACATAAAGTTCCACTTTCAGTTTCCTACCTTCTTACAACTTACATTGTACCAGAGAGAAACATGGTGTTTTAAGGTACCTCCGCAATCATATTCTTCTCAAGGGATTCCTAAATTTACGAGCTCAGTGTCAAGAAGTTTGTATAGTAAATCCAAGGTTTGAGAAGGGAGAGAGAACTGCCAATCTTTTTACAAAAAAGAATCACAACACCCTGCTTCTTCAATAATTTTGCAAGCTCATTCTCATCCTGAAAATTTGAGTGCAGTCAAGGTTTCTCTGACTTATTCTTTATTTCTGAATTCAATCTTAACAGCCTCTGAAGCGAGAGCAAAGTGGTAGGTTGTCAGAAGTGACTATTAGAATACACAAAGCATACATGCTGCAGAAAGCAAGAGACTTGAACTGATTGGCACCTGGTTCCCTGGCAGATATTTTCATTGCAGGAAGATTGAAGGGTAGTAAGAAGAGCACGACACTCTGGGCCACATTCTCCTGTCAGTCACTCTCCCACGCTTCCACTGATTTTTAATGACATTTACAACCATTAAGAAAATGAATAGCCATCATAATCAGGAGGGAAGATGAAGCCTAGCAGACAAAGCAAAGGAAAATCTTTTCTGCTCCAGCTCCCACCAGTGATTTATCAGGAGCATCAGGGAAAGGCACAACTGCTCCTTGGTGTCCAAACTTAGGCCCTCCAGAGTGAACCACAGATGCACACACCAACTAAGAAGGAACTGCAAACTAAGCAGGAACCAAAAGTAGCAAACATGTCTTATCTACATTTATTTTACTCTTTCTTTTCCCCACATACAGAAACACTGACCATAAAGCACTCTGAGATGGCTGAAACAAAGTGAAGTTGCAACCCAAGGACTAGTAGAATGAAGACATTATACTGTCATCCAAAAATCTTTTTTTTCATGGCTGTTCTAAAGGCCAAAAATAATCCCTCTTCTTTTTTGTTCACAAGTCAATCAGACATTCATATTTATGGAAAAAACCTACACACCCTTAGTGTTTTGATTAAAAAGTTGGACTCCACTTTGCAAGTTTCAAAATCTTTTTTTTTTTAAAGCAATCTCTACTTGACTATTAATAATGCCTGTCCCTGGAAATGGATAACAAAGTCATTCAGTTTTATTCTAGACAGTAAAAACAGCCTGCTCACAATACACACAGATTTTCTTACAGCAGCAAACAAGAAACTCTTGTGGTACAACAGAATCCCACTACAACAGGAACCAGCCATGGTAAGAGGCACTTGCCAATCCCAAAAGCTTATATTCAAATAGCCAAAACAAAGATGAAGAAGAAAAAAACACAGCAATATCACAGCTTCACCACTGAGAAATATCTGCTCTGTATTGTTTGAAATGTACTGTGGGGAACGCTCCATGGGGGATCTTTAAGAGATTCAGGGAGAAAGAAAGGTTTTATTTTAAAAATTATCCTGTTTACCTGCAAATCTAATTACCTAATGTTGCTCAGTTAATGTTAATCATCCAAATATAAATTAAAAATGAGGCCACCTTTTTGTTAACAAAGTTCTTGCCTTACCTTTGGGTTTACACTATCAGAAATCTCATCCATAAAATATGCATGGATATCTGCACACTTCAAAATATGTACAACTTATTTCTAACAAAAAAATACTATATCTGACTCTCATTTGCTAATACAGTTTCTCTTTAGGTCTAAGAAAAATATTATGCAAAATAGAAATGTAAAAGAATTGTATTTGGGAACACAATTATCTACTCTCAACAAAACCCTCTGATTTAGCTTAATCTCAGCTTTCTTCAGGCAATGCTTACTGTACCACATGTGGCATCTTTGAAAACAAAATCTTACAAAACCTAAATCCATTTCTGTTTGCTTATAAGGTTTGAGAAATCCAAGAAGGAAAAGTTCTTTAGTGACAGTGCCAAGCATTCAACATTCCCATTCTTAATATCAATAAATAAGCCATCTGGAGTTTAAGCAGTATTAGATATCCATTTTTTAGTCCTCTTTTTTGAAGTCCTGGTAATTACTCTTTTAATCAATGAAAGGAATTATTCCTTTTAAATTTTTCATCCAATGACAAAATCATTAAATCCCTCAGTTACAGGAACAAGAACTTTAGGGAAGCTGCAGCATACTTTGAAAAGTGCAAGAGCTCTTACCCCTGAAACAAGTTGTAATTCTGAGCAGACGAGGGAGAGAGGCACTCCAATAGCCCAGAAGAGCCTTACTCCATTTTAAGCCTCTCACTTTGCCATGGCCTCGGAAGTGAAAATGGCCACAGGTGCAAATACTAAGCAAGAGAACAGCAGAAGCAGCACCACCATCTTCCTACACCTTCAAGGAAACTGGGAGCAGCTGCTCCTGTAGAGGATCCACCCTCATGCAAACTTCAGCCAGGACCACATACCACAGCAGCATTTCAGCAAATTTCGAGACCAAATGGGGGAAAAGAAAGCAACTTGCAGCAAGCAGCAATTTTTTCTTAATAAAACTACTGTCTGAGGAAGGAGACAGGACAGAGCTGGCACACGCCCCACAGAGCAGCAGTGATGGCTGGCAGGACCTTTCCAAGGATTCTGAATGAGGAGGTTTTCCCCACAGATGAATGTCACACTCACTTTTCACCAGGACAGTGTTGTCTTAATGTTGGCATAGAATGGGTGAAACAGCAACAGCTGCCAAGATCTGCCAAGCAGAGGGAGAAAGTGGGGCTCTGTTTTGTAGAGAGCTGTACAAGGCTAAGAGTAGAGTCAGCCATGTCCCCCAGCCAGCAGCCAAGTGCAAGCTGCATGGTGATCCCTCGTTGAACCTTCCTGGCTTTCTGAACAGCACATCCTGCCATTCACGTTACAGGCAATGAATGGTAATCCCTCTCCTCAAATCACCCTCCTGATTTCAACAGAGCAAAACCAAGAATGTACGTGACTGAGTGTACTTCCAGTTCAGATTTAAGTAATTGTAATTTGACGAGTTTCTTGAGCTCAGTTAGTAATGGCACACATCTAGCAGAAATACTCAGATCCAGAAAAAACATACACTTTCTTCATTAAGTTTCTCAAAAAAAGGAAAAAAAATTATTTAAAAGCTTGCTGAAAACTCAGATTAGAGTAAAAGAAAATAGCCTTCACCATACACTCATGCCCTGGACACCACAGTCGCTGACCTGGCAGGTTACCTGCTTTTGTATTTCCCACTTTACTGGCCCTGTCCCATCAGTCATGGGACAGCCCAAGGGGCAAAGTCAACAAATCAGTTTAAGGACTGGAAATGCCAGTACTGGTAACAACAGATGTCTGCAAGTCCTGGAACAAGAGTCCCCTCTTCCAAAACCTAGAGAGTATTGTTAAATTCTCCTGATTTTTAAGCCTATGAAGTACAGGTTTTTTAACTTAGCATCTGGTTCTGACTTCATGTTTTCCTCCACAACCACAAGAGCTAAAACTTCACTCACCACTGACGTGATCAGTTATAATGTATGCTTTTCAATTGTCTTTTCCCTTTCCTGGTGTTGTCCCTGCATTCTTAAATATTGTGCAAAACAGGAAAATTTTACGCAATGATTTAATAATACATTTTTTTTGGCACCAGTTCCAGTCTACCATGTTTCCCGCTCTCTTCTTCCTCAACAGTCTGGCGGACTACACACTGAAACACATCAGCTCCCTGATCCAGCTGAAAGACAACAAATCTGCAAAAGGTTCAAACAGAGAGAGTGTTCCCCAGCCAGCTCACTGAGATTTTTCTCAACCTGACCCTGCAAACTGTTAAGCCCTTACAAAAGATGGATTGACAGGGTATGGCACAGATGCAGAAATGAATGGCACAGGCCAGGGCTGACTCAGCCAGCCCTGCTGCCAATGACAGTGCATCGGCAGACAGTGCAAAAAGAAGTTATTTTATTGAGTGCACATACATGCACAAGCTCTCTGAATGCATTACACATGCTGAAGTATCAATCATCTTCCAACACATGACTGCGGAATTAAGCACTACGTTATCTATGAACACACAGAACAAAACCGATGCAACTAGCACTGCCCAAAACACCACTAAACAAGCCACAATCTACCCATGCAACCCACTATCTAATTACTTCTAAGGACTCCAAAAGGCTTGAACTATTTGAGGTAGGTCTCTTCTCTCATAAATCCTATATGGAGAGATGAGTAAAACCCTATTAAGTCAGCCATGCTTATTAACATAGAAAGAAATTGTATCGAGTTAAGCTCACCCATTACCTAGGAACGTCAAACATACCAACAAATTATACCCAATAAATTAAACAGCTCCAAAAAAATCACTCTTTTCTATGAACTAAACCTACTGCCTTTTTCCCCCAAAAAGGCCCCTCAAGGGTACACAGTTCTGTGAATGATTTTGGTGGGACCAAGGCTTCAGCCTCTGTTCTTCCACACCTGCTAACAGAGCAAACCTAACCTTGTACACTGAAACATCAATGCAGATGGGACTCTCAGTCTAACTTCTCACCTCTGAAAAACCAAACATCTTTGTTGAGTTTCAAAGAATCATAAAATGGTTTAGGTTGGAAGGGACCTCTAAGGATCATCTTGTTCCACCCCCGCCATGGGCAGGGATACCTTCCACTACCCCACGTTGCTCCAAGCTCCTTCCAACCTGGCCTTGAGCACTCCCAGGGATGGGGCAGCCACAGCCCCTCTGGGAAGCACATCCTTTCCTAAAAGGACTACACCCACCTTGGATGATTTATCAGACTCTTCCCATCACAAGTTATAATGTTCCACTACAAAAAAAATAAAATATTATCTCAGAGCTCCACAAAGGCCCAGCGCTGTGAGGGATGCTGAGCTCTTCCAGGCCCTGCTCTGATGCAGGATCAGGTCCCATTGAGGACCAGAAGTAATTTACAGTCTGTCCCATGGGAACTATTACCACCGCATAGTGACTAGCACCACATCTTTACTCCCCAGCCAAAACGAAAAATGAGGCACAAGTATTTCTGAGTATCCTTTTTATTTATGTTCCTGAACATGTCAAATTTACTGGCTGGGTGTTAACACTAATAGCCTTGAGAGCTCTCACTCTGTCAATGAATATAGCTTCTGTTTTCGTATTTTATATAAGCTCTGTGACATATAAACACATACCTCAACACTACTGACTTATAAATATGCTTTTTAACCACTGCAGGAACTATATATGCAAAGGTATGTTTGATAGGCATTAAACAACTTTAAAGAAATACCATTTTAGGTTTTCTTATGTCGAACTACTAACTAGTATAGCAATAAAATAAGTTTATCACAGCAGTGCAATATTCTATTAAATCACCAAGTCTTCAGAAAAATTTGGGTTCTGTTAATGTAGGCAGCTCATGCCTGCATTCAGTGGTGAAACAGAATCTCAATTTCAACAGCACAGATAACATGGAGCAATTTGTTCTCAATTTGCAAAGAATTCTAAATTGTCATGGCGTTTATGCAAAATTATGAGATTCAGTGCCCTTTCTGATGCACCAGAACCAAATTCCTGGGAGATAGCAACAACCCAGAACAGGCAAATACATGTACACCCTAAACTAGAGGTACCACTTCTCATCAAATGAAAGCAATAATCTGCAACAGTAAACCATGTGAAATATTAAATATGTATAGTAATTTATCATTCCATTATTATAACAGATTAAAAAAAATCTTAAATTGCTTTGTTATTTATGCATTCGTACTTATTTATACATGTAATTTTATACATGTAATGATGGCAGGCACACCAATCTAGTTTTAAGTCACATTCATAGAGTTTCATCAACAGTACAACACTTAAAGATAGCTATTGGTTTACTGAACAGAATGTTTATTATTATTGTTATAAATTCATATTCATTCTACTTGCAATCTGGATAATGCTACAATATTCCTCTTTCAGGAAAGCATTAAAAAAACTTCTTGTAAGATTGTTTTGAAACTTTTGAGCTCTGCATAATACTTCCCACTTCAGCTAATTGTTTTTAAAGGGAAATTTAATTTTCAAAAGTGTGTTTTTCCAACTAATAGGAATCTGTGCTAAAGTAAACAATGAGTCCAGCTTGATACAAATTTTTGCTCTATCTTTACCAAAATAAGGAAGGAAAGACATGTAATAGCATGCCGAAACACATGCAGTAGCAGAATAGTTGAATTTTAAAAAACAATTAAAAGACAATTTTCTACTCCACTTCTCCTATTTGAAACAGATCATCCTGCCCTGCCTCATTTAATATTAATGGGGTGTGTTCTTGCCTCTAGAACAAAACACAAATGCAGTTCCCTAATCCACTTACATTCTTGTTTCAAATGCATTTACGATTAGCCAGCCTGTCAATAAACTATTGTCCTCACACATCATGTCTGTACAGAAAAATGTTTAAAAGAAACTCAGGGTTTTCAGGATTGTCACCAGCTTTGAACAAAACGTTTGCATTATACTCAACCCACCTGCCAAGGCAAAACTGAGAAATGTGAAACAGGCATGAAAAGACAAAGTTTCCATCTCCTTGAGGGATATTAATGAGTAACTTCATGGTTTCAATAAAGCCTTATCTTCCCAGATGGGAATTAAAGAGGTCATCCCTAGTCAGAGAAAATGAATCACTTATTTATTCTTTCCTTGTCTGCTGCACATACATATGTATCACAAGTCTTCCCTGCAACCCAGGACTTTAAAACTCATTGTCCTCAACATCTACTCCCCACTGGTGCAAGAGAAAGAATGAAAGAGAAAAGCAGGGCAGAGGCATGAAAGGGACAGTGCAGAAGGATATTAAAGACATAGAACAGTCGTGACACCTATGTTTGAACTACTGAAAATCAAATTTTAACATTTGTCTTGAAGACAGGGTTAGTCTTTACCGTGCCTCCCCCACACACACACACAAAAAACCCTACATAAGAAATACTAAATTGGACTTTATTTCTGTCTTTGTTTTCACTATCACTGCCCCTCAAGCTGTGCAAGGACAGATCTCATTGGTGAAAAAAAATTAGTACGGGTACTACATTTGAGTTTGGTAGGTGTTTATAAAATAAACACTATTCCTCCCATGGGGGAGAAAGTCAAATTCATTCCCAGGCAAGCTGCTGTCTGACAAACAAAGTTTCTAAGTGTCAAAATTTCCTACTGGGGCTTCAGCATTTACAGTAACAAAACAAAACAGAAAAAAAGATACAGATCTGTATTCACTTTCTCCAAAAAGCCCTTAACCAGAATGAAACCCTGGACATGTTGTGAGTGAAACTGTAATGGTGACACTGTGGTATATTTAAGTACTTTTTTGAGAAATAAGAACATGAAGCAAACAATGGAAATAACACATAAATCGGATGAAGTCCCAACAGCGACAGTTATGGGACTGTCCACAAGTTAATACCTTTCCACATTTGCTAACAAGGTGCATCTACTAATTCAGAATACAATAATTATTATTTGATTAACATGGACTTATTTTAATTGAAACAGTCACTCATCATAATGTCAGAAAATGCACTTCATAGTGAATATTATTCTTTTTCTCCCTAAATTTTGCTAAAATAAGATGGCCTAACAGTTATTCCATTGCATTCTTGCACAGCACTTCTGCTACCGAAAACTATCTTGTCAGCACAAAATTTGTAGCTGCCTAAATAAACAACAAAACTAGTTATCTCTCACAAAAAAATGTAGGTAGGGTCTTGTTATTCAGACTTACATACATGGGCACATACCATGTCTATTCATGGAATGAACTACAGATAAATAATCCATACACAAACTAATGCTAACTTCTATATTGCAGCCCAGGGACTGACAAGTAAGAGCTTGTGGGGAAGATATTAATTCAAATACATGTCTCAAGTGAAAATAAAAAGGATATAAAGTGCTTAGAATCAACAAATAACTTATCCACTGTACTCAGGAACATAATTTGCCAGATCTGGATTTAGCTGTCATTACAACTTTTGCTTTCAAATGCAAAACAAAGTGATGTTATTTTCCTGTTCAATTTTATTCATGTTATATAGAATGCAGTAAAACTCGTCATGCCAGAGGATTTGCAAAGGGATGATGTGAAGATTAATTACTGGCTGCTCATAAAGCATCCTGTCTGTGGAAAGCCCCATGTGTAAAAATGACCTTGTTATCAAAGCTGTTGAGTGCTCCCAGCGCTCACTTTCAATGGACAGAAAGGATATTTTTCTATAGCTCTTGAAAACCAAAGTAGTTGCATTCAAATATCTGCCTCCAGTTTGAGGAGGTTCTGGCATTGTGCCTACACCCCATTTCTGTAGGGGGTGGGGGTTAAACTACCACGGATTTTGTTTAATCACACCTTTTTAGTTCAAAACAAAAAGGACCAAAATGTAGATATCATAGAACCAGTGTCTGAAAGATACCTGCTAAACCTACCCAATACAGTCAGGCAACAAGTGAATGCAGATCTTATCCTTGTGCCCTAATAACCCCCTGGAAACCAAAGACACTACTTGAAACAACAAGGCACAGATATTTCTGTGAACAACAGTATTTGTATGGTGAGTTAGCACTGGGAAAAAATTATAAGGGGCAAGACCAAGCACGAAGAGCACTGCTCAACAAAATGGAGCCTGCAATGCTACGCACAATGCTTTAGAATCTTCTTGCTATTTATATACATAAAATAATTAGGAATGAGAGCACCTCAACATTAATTAAAGCACAACCCCATAGGACTCCAGAAATCTTTTCAGAGATGGTTTCTTTGGTGACAGGTTTGCCAGCGAGCAGAGTTTGACGTGTCCTGTACAAATACAACTTCATGCCTGGTATTGCCACATTGCAGAGAACAACATCTGAAGCGTGATCATGCCTCTCTCTACCCATATCCTCCTCCTCGGCTTAGAAATAATCAGCTATGGATCCTGCCAGGAAAATGCCTCATCTCCACTAATATTCAACTCCCCCTCTACAATGATGGTATCTTAACAAAATGAAGAACTGCAAAAACTCCTTGTGCTCATGTCTTTCGGGGGTTTTCTCCAGCAGTGCTCGACCAAATCTTCCTCCCTCCTCTAGACAGCAGCTCTAACACAGAAAGAAAATATTCCCTTGGAAACATCCTCGAGAGCCCAGTGGAAACGGTAAGCAGAGATGTCATTGTGGCACAAAAAAAGAGCTCTGTGAGAAAAGGCAGCTGGCCTACCTGAAGGTTAAAGTAGCTCCCACTGAAAACCTGCTCTGAATACTTCAGAGCAGAGCATGATGCAGGAGAGGCATTTACACACACTGTGCCTGTGTACCAAAGTGTGAAAAAATCCAACCTCCGAGCACAGCACAGGCTGGATGAAATCCATTGAAACACACCATTAACAGAAATCTACACAAAAGCCAATCCACTCTCTCGTATCAGTGTCCTATAGGAAGGCCAGAATGAAGCCATTGAGAAAAATGAGACATCTACATAGAAATCAGAAAAAGACAGGATCCAAGTACCGACTGATTAAAAATCAGTGTAAAATATGTTTTGTTAATTGCTTATTAGATAAAATCTGTGTGTAATCACTTTATATACTACACAAATATTCAAATAATATTGGCCATGAAATTTTAAGTTGTATGTGAAAATATAAATCATATTTTTCAGTACTGTATCCATCTATTGTACATCTTCTGTAACACTGGTATCAGCACCTCGCATTTTTCTCTTGCATCATTTTCCAGCAGGAAGAAAACCCTGAAGGAATCTCCATATTTTCCAATCACATTGCCTGTATCTGGGCAGGTTATGTGACCGCCAAACCAGAGCCCCCAGAGCAGGCCTGAACCACAGCAAAGTCCGCACACAACCCGATTCGCTTAATTCGCTCTCGAATTAAATGCATCCTCCACCTCCCTCACCTCCAACTTGGCCAAGGTGCCAGCAGGTATCTGCCGACTTTGGTTTCGGATAGAAAGGGCTCAGTGTGGTGACTGTATGTCGGGGTCATGTTGGGAAGGAAGGCATTTTTTTTTTTTTTAAAGGGGGGGAATCAACAATAATAATAATAATAATAATAAAAACAGTAACAGCAGCCTTGTTCGGAAAATAATTTTTAAAAAACCCAACACCGAAACTGCAAAAATAAACATCCATAGGCTTACAAAGAAGGAAAAAAAAAAATCCTTTCAGGATTTTCGTCAGCATTCCGGGTCCCAAGCGAGCCGATCACCCCCTCGCCCACCGGCGGCCCGGGGGTCCCCGCCAGGTCCGGCCGCCCGAGGCCAGGAGGGAGCGGGCATCCCCGGCCCCCGCGCACCGCGGATGCCCCGCGGCCGCTGCGTGTCCACCCCCGCGGCGGGGCCGCTGGACCCGGGCGGGCTCTTACCGTGGCCGAGGCGACGCTGTTGTCCGCCAGGGTCAAGTGGTGCGGCTCCCACCGCCGCAGGAACTTGGAGGTGAGGATCTTGCTGAGAAACGTCCGGGGGTGCCGGATGACACACACCTGGATGTCCCCCTCCTGCAGCAGCTTGTACCTCATGCCGTTGCAGTGGAGCAGGGCTCTCCGGCACGGCGCGGCACCCATTTTATTCCCCTCGGGAGCGGACATCTCGCCCAGCAGCGGCTTGCTCTCCTCGGGCTGCCTGCGGTCGCT